>VSDK01003885.1:46732-66664 GCA_009767595.1 Symbiodinium kawagutii | reverse complement strand
AGCCAATACAGGGTTACTTGAGGGGCATCACTTCTGCAGGAACCACCAATGACATTGTTCAGTGACCCACACAGTTCGGCATTCACCATTGCCAAACATGATCAAACAGAATCAGGCACTGCGAAGCGCCATTTTACAAGGGACCATCAAGCATCGTCAACCATTGTGAACTATTATCATGCAATCATCATTAAATGTCATTATCCACACTAACTATCATTAATTATCATTCACCACCACTCGAAACCGTCCTTGCCCGGCGAATTCTGCCAGGGTACCCTACCCAGTCATCGGTTCAGCTTCGGATATTGACGTCCAGGGCAAATTGTCTCCACTGAAACACCCAACCAAATTGGCGTACCATAGCCATGGAGGCTACCCCGACCATGTCCTGGCTGCACTTTGCACAACCAAATGATCCCTATTGATATGCCGGGCACCAGTGACAAATCCCACAGAAACTCTGATTTAAATCCTTGTTCATGATCTCATGATGTGGACGATCTTTTCAAAGCCGCCGGTCCCCTCAAAACATGGCTGCTTCCCCATTGGAAAAGATCGTTCTTCTGGTTATCCTCGTAATACCACTCTGGTTCCGGATTTTCGCAACTTGACCCTACACATGTTTCGATTCCACGCATTTTTGCGCGTAGATGTTCCTGTAAACACATGCATGTGATTTGTGTATCTTGGCATGCACAGCAAGAGGGAGTGGGAGAGACGGGGAAAGAAAACAAACAAATTCGTAAAAACAAGATATCATATATATATATATATATGTATATATAAAAACATATTCTCATGGGCACATACGAATGACAAATCAAATGTCCAAAACTCCGCACTTCCAAGACCAGCGCCTCTGGAGGGACCCAAGGAGGCTCTGGTGCCTGCGCGCAAAGCCAAGCAAGGCTTGAAGTCAAGGGCTGCTGATTGGCAACCGAAGAACCCACACAAAGAGTTGGCCCCACATCAACACTTTGATGATTTTTGTGGGTCTTAAATAGATACATATATTATAAAAATATGTGTCTGTATATAAATGTATAGACCATATATATGTATATATGTATATATATATATATATATAATCAATTGGATTTTTTGTGTGTCTTTTTGCATATTCGTGCATTGGCGGTTGTGCATCCAGCAACAACAACATAACTGCAGCAGCACGTGCATGTTAGATACGCACATATGTTGTTTTCACTGACATGATAATGTATTGGTTTCGTGCATTGTACGTAATTATCTATTTATAGTGTTATCTATTTGTCTATGCATTCATTTATCCATTTATTCACTTATTTGTTTATTCATTTATTCATTTATTCATGTATCTTTTGTATAGAGTACATGAAATTTTACACGTGCAAATGTGTACACAGAGACATAAATAAGCACATGAATACATATGTACATGTATAGAGAGGGCAATATCTTTTGGTATTGATGGAGAAAAACATGGAAACAAATCTTATTTCATCCATCAACCGCCTGTTCAGGTCTTTCGCAATCCGCCCCACTCCACCTCCTCAGCAAACAGTCGCACACAGCGAACTGGGGATCGCTCCTGCCGAACCGTTCGACACCTCATCATCGATATCATGAGAATTCATGAAATAATCCTGGACCCACAGCCCTGGTGGGGTTGTCCATAAATGGTGTACCACCCAGAAATGGCGATTTCATGCAATTTCCCTATTTATGGACAAACCTGAAAATTGAACGAAAAACGGCACTGTAGGGACAGGGAGGTTCACTTTGGTTCACTCATCTGTTTTCGATGGTGGAGATGATTCACAACCATATGGCTGTGGGTCAAAACCCAGTACCCCTGGTTCCCCATCATTAACCATTGTTTTCCCTATCATTGCTGGTCATTATCCCCCATTATTGGTTGGTCAATATTGGCCCATAGCCATATGGCTCTCTGTTCAAACCTGGACCTCCAGATTGGTTGCTACTGAGCATCGAGTGGCGTGTTCGGCAATGGCGTCCAAAAGCAAACGGCTTCCCCCGAGTCAGATTAAGACCACTGATGTAGAGCTGGAGCATAGCTGGAGTCTGTAGTTCTCCCACTTGGGGGCTCAAATGGTGCTACCGAGATATTAAAAAAAAGTTACAGTAAAGCTATGTGAGGACTCACAGGCTTATGATGTCACCAGCATTTTCGTAGCATACGAGATTTGTGAAATCGAGCTTGCGGAACTACCAGGGGCATCCATGGGAACCTTTGGAAGTATTATGGGGTCCCTGCAATGGAAACAGCCCAACCTGCAGGGACACCCCACCGCCCAACCACTGAAGCTTTTGCACCGCCGCGCGGTTTCGCGGTCTCTCACTGACCTCAACCTGCGCATTTGCAGGCACGCCAGGCACGAGGACGAGGGGAAACCATGGTGGTGGGTTCCAACAGGTGAAGCAAGGGCTGAATGACCTGGATCATGCTCAGCAGCATGACTAAAAATTGGATGGGTCGCAGCCTTGAAAAGTTCCAAGAAAAAACTACCCTGGTAGTAGGTGTCTACCAACAGATTGGTAAGAAATTGCCTTGGAAAAATAAGATTCAACTTAACAACCTGGTAATTTTCCAAAGGCGAGAGCTACCTCGATGGTTGGCTCCGTCTTGTTGGTTTTGTTCAACGTCCCAATGATCGATCCAGCCTTCATTTTTGGTATTGCTAACAGTTTCCATACTGTTTGTACTTCCACTGGCACCAATTCGCCCTTTCTGAAAGTTTTACTAAGGACATCACATCGTGCTTCGACTCACTTGGTTTATGACGGGGGCTCCTTCAACAGTGTTGTGTTGGTCAATTCACCGCTGTGATGATCGATGAGAAATGATTATAAGCAGCTTAGGACAATTGGGATTGGTCATGTAGGAAATGAATACTTCAATGATGTTGGAGCCATTGAGCGGCCGGTACCTGGCTCCATGTTTGCATACATTGGGACCCTGATGAAAAGGCTGAAGCTTCGTCCTGGTTCACAGTTTGCCCCAGAGAAAACATCAGGAAGTACCACCACAAATCAGTTCACCCAACATGCCATGATACATGCATCTCATGGTTTGTCTTGGCATGAGCCGCACACGGGCCTCAGAACGAAAATCGTAGGAGTGGTCGTCCAGTGATCATCACCCAACAAATCAACCATTATCATCATCAACCAATAACCAATGGAATGTGATGAAAACATGGATCAACCATAATCATCCATGATCAATGGTGACCATTAATTCAGTATGAATCTACCATAATCATCCGTGATTCGCAAATTGCAACGCTAAAAGCCCTCTTGAAACAGTTGCCTATTGAACACCAACGACCCGGAGTGAAACCTTGTGAGATCAGCAGTAGACCAACCTTGACGCATTGTCATCAACCATCCATAAGCATTATGGAAAGCCTATCATTGATTTTTTCCCTATGGTTCAGCATTGAACTAAAGCATTAGTTGATCGTCGTCATCAACATCAATCGTCAGCTGCCAGTTTACTAGCCATCAATTGACAATATCAACCATCAACTACCTCTCAAAGATCATAGCAATTTATCAATGGTTGGTATGCATGATTGATGAAGTGTCAACCATTATCAAATGTAAATTCCACATTATTAGCCATCATTCATCAGCGGGGTGCACGCTTGGACCAAGCAACCAAGCTATCATTAATCAGTACGAACCATCATTCCGAATGGTTAACCGTCACGAACCATCATGAACCATCCCTACAAATCATCAATTACCCCTATGTCCAATGGTCATGAACCATCATTAAGGAAGGTAAGCCCATTCTTTCGATCGACCAAACCACCCTTCCCTTCACCTGATTCTTTGCGCACCAAACGAGCTCCGCCAGACAGGTCGTCCTTGAGGAAGCGATGCCGTCCAAACGACTCAGAGGGTACCATAGGGGATACTCATTGATAGGGCTTACCATACGGGTTACTCACCTGGTTCTCAAGTCATAGGGGGTACCCCAGATCATCCAATCTTAATCATAACTAGTGATGAACCAACCATGGTTCCATATTTTGAGAAACCACCATGTGGTAAAAGAAAGTTGCTTTGAAGAACCTGAATAAACCACATGCATCATCTAAAGAAACATGTCAAGAAAGCAGCAAAAAGATTGGTTCATGAAGGTCGTTGAATTGTGAATCATGGCTGCTTGTGGTTGATTCATGGTTACGGGTTGAAACCTGGTGACAGTGAATCACGTTTGATTATGAATTAACCAATGTTTAAAAATGGTTGGCTATGGTTCATGAATGGCAAATCCTGGTTCATGAGGGTCGAGGTCAAGTAGATCTTGGTTGCTACTGCCCAGCCCTTGGGGCGCACACATGGGACGCCATGGTCGCCCACCCAATCAAAGGCTTTCCATCAGAGAAGTGGTGGGCCATTGTAGGTTGACATACCAATGATTTTAACCAATCATAGTCTATTAGTAAACGATTTCACGTAAAACCAATAGTTACTGGTGGTTTCAAGTAAATCCTTAGTGGTTTAATAGCCTGGGTTGATGTAAGTTGTTTGATGATGGCCAACAGTTCCATGCCCCTGAAACGTTTTTTTCTGTTGATTGTGTTGGTTGGAATGACTGGAGGGGATAGCGACCTTGTTTCATCTGATAGTTCGCCAAACCACGGCCAGAAACAAAAAGCATTGTTTTCTTGGCCACACACATTGAGTATTGGTTCTGACTTGCTATCCAGCATCAAGAATGATCAGGAGAGCCTGAGTACAGCCTACAGACAGGCATCCGATACAAAAATGAACATATATTTCTTGAGTTAGTGTGAATGCAAGCATTGTCTAGGCAGGATCTTTTCCTGTTAGACTTTGGGAAAACAGACCTAACATGGTATCTAAAACCTGCCTTTGGAAAAGACATCTCAGTACACACACACCTTCATATGTTGCTTGCACGGGGCACATTTGATCATTTCGCATGCCACGGCTGCCACAGTGGATTGCCATGGGCAGCCGCGCTTGTCCTGCATCGCAGGCGTCCCATTGGATACGCAGCTCAAGGTCTTCATGTGAGTCCAGAAGCGACCTGATCTGAGTTGCTTGGGATGACCTGAGTTGGTGAACCAATGGTCGAACATAACCATCCAAAATCAAAAGGGCATACCATGGGTTACATGGATAGATCCACATACCCACAGCGAGAAATGTGGCGAAAATACACTTGTGGTTGATACAGGTGAAGGTACCCCCCTACACAAAAATAAAACGTGGGCTTCAGGCACCTCATCCAGACTGCGTTTTAAACATCGAGATAGGCAGCCACCAAGTCATCGAATCTGAACACAGAGTGAGCACAACCTCCACACACATTTTGGGACCCCTTGTCATTGGGAACAAAGTAGTCATCTAAGTTACACCATGGCTTCATGTCAAAGTGAAGACCCCAGAGACAGTTCTTTTGGAAATACCAGGGTGGTGTATGCAGGGAAGAAATGGCTATGGCTGCCTGCCTCCCCAAGATGATGGTGAAGCGGGGCAAATGTCATCCACACTTTTGCTCAAATGGTGTGGGTTGAATGAAACCCAAAAAGGACTTACTTGGTCCCTCCAAGAAGCATAGAACCATCTGACTGAGATTGGCAGAAATTGATTCCTTGTCCATGCCCAGGGTTGACTAGTAGTTGTTGACCATGTACTAGTTATCAAGTAGCAGTTGATTGTTAGTTACCATCAAGCACCATAATTAGCTACATCGATTTAACCTTTGTCCATTTTGCTCAACCCTGATTCCTTCTCGTCGCAGACTGAAGGTGGCCAGCACAAGAGTCTATCATCTATCTGGAGGGGACAATACAAAATGATGTTGTCAAGAAGGTTGTATGCCCTACTCTTCGCTTGCGGATGATGAAGTCCGCTACACACTTATAGTAAGAGTCTTACGATTGCACATGGTCTATCAGGGGGTGGTCATATGTACCCAATAAGTAGCTTTACATTGACGGGCGAAGCCTTTCGCGCTCTGACCCCAACTCTGACTATGATGGCAGTATCATCCATCGTCGTTGATCCTCCAAACAGAGTGAATAACAAGAACAATGATAATAGTAATAACCAAGAGTAATAACAATAACAATAATAAAAATAATAATAATAATAATAATAACAATAGATTAATAACCTTTGCACTATAATAACAATAACAGAGTTAATAGCAATAACAATCATAGTAATCAATAATGATACCATGCAATAATCAAGGTCAGGGCAACCGTCAACCCATATGATAGGTGGGCTCCATGGTAGCCATTCATGCCTTCACCACATATCCGAGGTTGGCCATTACCAAGTAAGACTCACCATCATTGTAACCGTAACTACAATTGCACCATCATTAGCCATGAATTTAACATTTTACAGCATCAGCCACTACTAAACATCAATGAACGAGTGTCGACCAGCAATCAACCACCATTCAGCATTGTCATTAACCGTTGTCATAGCCATCATCAACCACCCCAGATTTTCGTCCACCGTCATGGCCGCCGTCCCTGTGGCGTTCGTGACCCATCTGCCGAGGAACGATGAGTCTTGTGCACGTCATTATTCGCTGCCTTGTTCGCTGGGCCACTGGAACGATGTCGGCAATGCGCTGGTTGATGGTGCTGGTTGTGCAACAGATGACGTCCGTGAAGCCATTGGTTGGCAGGTGGATGATGGCAACTCTGAACTTTCAGTGGTGGTGCCTTCACCCCAGCGACGTTGGCTGGGGCCAGTTCTAGGTCGCCATGGTGACCCAGATGAAATGAAACAGCACTATCAACTAGCATCGATTCTTGAGTGAATACTACTGAGTCATCAATATCATCAATTCTTGACCATGATTGCCCAGCACTTACTCATGACAAGACATCGAACATCATCATCGTCAAAGACGAATCATGACACGTGAACTGCCAACGGACGGTCTGCACATGATGATATTCGCTCTAGCGGGAGCCAGGTTGTCGCACAGCCTCATCAAAAACACCCACCTGTTGAACCGTTGCGGGGGGCAATGTGCCCCCTGCATCGAACAAACGAAGCTGACCATCAAAACGGCTGAACTTATTCATAATGGAGGTGAGGTCAACCAGAACGGTTATAATGGAGATTATGACCATAGTTTCTGAGGTCAGTGGTAATGTTCAGTAGCTGAAAAAAAAAGATCTCAGGATAGAAAAACATCAGATACAGATACACTTGCCCTTGGTTGGTGGGATAGATGATAGATGATCAACCCAAACACTTCGCCTGCGCGGCGACTTCCAATTTCTGGAAGCTCAAGGGGGTACCAATACCAACTCCCAAGCGTATCAACCCTCAACCCAGGTACCGAGTACCAACCAATGCTTGTTGAACAGCTGAGATCACTATTCCTGGCATCTTGAAATCAGAAAAATCACTAGCTTCCATGTCAAGAGTGGCTCAGAATGAGGAATGACTCACAAGTTTTAGCATCAATATCCAAGTCTGTACACCTGTATCAATAAATCAACAAATCAATTTACGAATAATGACCGCTGTAGTACACTAGCAAGCATGCATTTAAACAGACATACGCATTACACATCATTGCACCAGTTTTATTTGTTGATTAGAGTTCTTAGATGACCAAGGTTGCCATGGTTACTGTGAAGGTGCCCCACAACGGTTGTGCTTATATATGCACCAGGCAGTCTCAAGGTTCGCCAGCGATCGAATAGTTGATAAACTGAATATATAATGGTCCATCATGGTTGTTTTCAGTGGTTAATCAGTGGATACTCAGTGGTTAATCCATGGTCAATCAATCAACCCAATGGTTAGTCAACGGTTAGAACTATGGTTGCTCAATGCCGAATGGTTGACAAGGGTTCTGATCATGGATCCCAATGAACCCCCCAGGACTTCCCAGGACTTCCTAGATCCAGTGCGGGTTGGTGTTGCAGTCCCAGCGTCATAGAAGGCATCCGAAGGTGAGGCCTGGCGACGATGCATAGCTGTAGCTGGGTGGTCCAGTGGTAGTTGCAGCACTTCGGTGGGTAGTTGTAGTGATGTTGGTAGAAGGAATGAGCAGTTTTGATCCCAGTGGGCAGGTATTGAAACAACAGCGTGGTAGGGCATTCCCATGGTAGCACCTGGTGCATGTGGTGCTTTTATTGCATGGTGACCAGTTTGGTGATATCCAGCTCCAGCGGTTACGCGGCCTGCTTCCAGTTGAGATGCTTGACAGGAGCGGCATCAATCAAAGCGCAGCCTGTGATGTTGGTCATCGGAGGTGTTGCGCCCAACTGGTAATAGTTGGTGCCACGGCTACATGGTTGTGATTGCTATCAATCAAACAGGAGCTGGGGGTGTAACAATGGACTGACAACCATGGTGACCAATAGGGGTGTTCACAACCCCTATAGGGGTTTGCTATAAACCGGAGTAGTAATGTGATGACTGACCACTACTATTCCCACTTCCATGAGTACCAAAGTTGCAGCATCAGCACACCCCCAGCCCAACTTGGCAACTGCCAAGCGTCTGCTGCCCGACTTGGCTTCGGAGGCCAGAAATTTGCACCAGACCATGTCCTGGGCCCCCTTCCCCGAATCACTCAGACCATCCATCATGATGAGCCAAGGGTTTTTCAGCCACTCATAGGGGAAACAACCAGCAGAAAAAAATTAACTAAATGGTGGTTTCTTAATCGCTGGGGGTGCCCCCAAATCATCCACTGCTATGGGTTTAGAGTAATGAACCAACCATAGCTTTGGGGTTCCAATTTTAAGCAATACCCAAATAGTGGTGTGACTGCTAGGGAATATCACCCGCAGGTGTGTCTCTGCACACTGCTGCACCAGTCAGGTCTGGGCAGCGTCCAACCCTTGGGGTTCCGGGCCAGCCCCCAATCCTGAGCGGCGGGAAGACTCAGAACGGTTGCAAACTGGGCAAGCAGTTTGAGAGTCATTCAACATGAAGGTGTAGAAACGCAGGTGGCTATCACCAAAGGTCAAAGGCTATATGTAGAAGCTGATAGCTAGATTCACAATTAGCCATGCTATCACCAAAGCCAACTAGCTACTCAAGTGGATGTGGCCACCACCAAAGTTTATCAAATGGTTCATCTTATCCATCCGGCCTATTTCTGCATGGGGGTCGTCGACCCTGCTGCAGGACCCTGCTGCAGTCCTGCAGGCTTTATGGGCCTGTACTAACAAGCTCCGGTCCCAGGGGGGATGACCTGGACTTGGAAATTTCTCACACCTAATATTGGACTAAGATCCTGCTGTTCCATATCAGCAAAGATAGAACCCAATAAGTGTGCAAAGGTGATGAGCGCTTTGACCATGAGACTTCCATTCAGTTGATAAATACACAAGCTACACGACGTTTCGAAAACATACATTGCTAAAACGAGACAGTGGCGAAACCTCTGCCCTATTGTGCAAGGCATGAACTGAGAATCAAGGAAATGCAGCCATGCAGGTACCATAATTGCTTTGGGTGGCTGCGAGCAGCAAGCAGGGTAGTGCCGTGGACCCATCTCAACACTTTTGAAAGCCTGTTAATGATTGGTTACAAGGGTTCTTTGCAAGGGAATACCCTCCTGGAAACTCACATGGACCCTTCTAGAAGGGTATCTGGTATCCCAATAGGAAACCGGTTTTCCAACCCTAGCTGGGAGGGTCTATCTTAGTTTCCCGGCGTGTACCAAGTTCATGAATGACAATAGTTCGGCAATCTGTAGAGCTCGTTTCCACAAAAACAGCATATCAACGGCACAAGTGCTGGATATCATTCCCTGGTTCTTGTCGTTACCCTGCTGATTCACCAGCTCACTCACCAACTCGTCAGGTTACCGACTCATCGTGGATGCATCCTCGACCTGGATCCGCGGGAAGATATACAGATTATGCACCAGCAAGGAACTGTCAGGCTAAGCCATACATTTGTGGATTGTAACTGGTTAGTATGGCTAAATCTATATTGTACTAGTATGTGGATTGCAACTGGCTAGTTACACTATTGGATAGTATAGTAATCTAGTAATGATAATTATACATATGTGGATACATTTATCGCAATGGTCGTACTGGATAGCATCACCAGGTACTGGGAGCAACAATTATTGATACGTGTAAGAAAAATCTGAGTAATGATCAACCATGGTTCAAAATGGTTTCAAATGGTCGACCAATGGTTGGTGAGTAGTGCTAAATAATGGCAATCATGAACCACATTTGAGGGTTTCTCAAGCCAGTTTGGGGACCCCAAAGTTATGGATGGTGACGAATCAAATCCAGCAACCTGGGGGGTATCCCGGTATCCTTATAACTTGAGAAACACATTTCTTTGTACCAAGAGCCCAGGCAGTGACACAGTTGGACTTATCCCAAAAATCACCCCCAGCATCAATTGAGCATCCACGTAGGTTGAACCCAGACCCCTTGCTGTGCAAAGATGACAGTGGCAGACCACCCACCCTTGCCATAGCCACCATCACGCTTCGCAGCAGCCCTTCCCTCGGGGCCCCCGCAGTCGTTGAAGATCATGGGCAACGCCATGATCGAAAGGATGGGTGCTGTGAGCTCCACAAAATCTGTATGCCGATAGTCCTCATGGCAGCGGTTCTCACGGTGGGTTGCTGGCTGGGCATCCACTGGTTGCTGCTTGGATTTCTTCGATATTTTTGCTTGCTGATATTCCTATGTAGTGATTGGGATGTCCAGTTTTTGGATATAGTGAGCTAATCTCACGAGAATTTCAGGCCTGACCTTTGACATTTTTTGGTCATGTGTTGTCATTGTGGAAATATTTTCTCGTGTGTCTGCCCTTGGTTGTTACTTGTGTTTGTGCGCGCGCGTGTGTCTTCTTTTGTTTTGCTTGGTATCTTTTGTCATGTGTTTGTTTCGATTGTCATTTGTGCGGTCTTTATCTGCAAGTCTTCGCGAAAGCAAGACAGAAAACGGACGCTCAAATGATTTGGAAAAAACCTCCAAGTAGAAATGGCAAGAAAAAGATAACTGACACTCAAATGACAAAAAATGGCAAAAATACGCGTTTGACAACCCCCCGTGTCCAAGATTCTCCACCAACTAGCCATTGGTTCACCCTCCTTGGTACCCCCAACATCGGACCTGTGAGGCGCTGTGGTTAGAATCTTGCGGATGGCTAGTATCAAGAGCTGCGGTATCATTGCTTACGAGTCCAACTAATAGTCATGGTACAAGTTGATATATGGCTGTGGGTCAAAACCCCGTACCCCTGGTTCCCCTGTCATTAACCATTGTTTTCCTTGTTATTGGTTGGTCATTATCCCCCATTATTGGTTGGTTAATATTGACCCATAGCCATATCTTGACATGAGTTGGTTGATTAATATTGACCCATAGCCACATGTGCGATGATACTTGGTGATCCATCTCATAGCTACTGGCTGCAGGTTGTCACACAGAACCACCTCAACTTCCCAGCGCAAACGGATCCGGAATCACCAAGCTTCGCAGTTCGGATCCGGGCGTTGAAAGCGCCAAATGGACAGGGAATCGACGTCACCTGATCGTCGTGATGACTGGGCGTCGAGATTTTTCTGGCGCCACAGATTGGGTGATGGTTAATGATGGCTCTAGCGGGTTAATGATGGTTAATGATGGTTAATGATGGTTAATGATGGCCAAGCTGGAAGATCCAAAAGCTTGCACACCCTATACGCAAAGTTGCAAACAATCGAGCTAGCACCAACACAATCCCATGACATGCGACTCCAAAAGTGTTCACTACCGAACCGACCTCAAGCAGCCGGTATCTTGGGCAAGTTTCAAACCATCTCATCATTGACACCCTCTCAGAGGTTCAACTGAAAATGCCATATGTTTGAATGATTTGGCAACAAAAAATGATGCCGGTTGCCAGCTTGTGAAGTTACCAAAGTGTAGTAGGCTAATGGGGAATCTGCATGGCATGGGAACACAGGGAAATTCCATCCAAAAAATAACGCAGAAAGGTCAAATGCGATTGGAGTTAGAGAGAAGCCAATTGTTTTCAGGGCTATCCCTTGCAGTTGATACCCTAGACACCATGTTTCTTGACTCTAACCTACGTCCCCATAGGTACATGTACACATGTATGGATTTGTGCATACGTTACTATATGTAAATGTGTGTGTGTATATAAAGATATCTACATACATATACAATGAATATAGATAAGACACCACATACATAAGAAATGAATCATATCACATCATACCTCTATTTGCGATTATTTGTTCGGGTCTCTGTGTGAGTGTACATTGCTCGTACTTCCACCTGCCAGCACCAATCTCAGTCCGAATCGTTCATCAAGCAAGTGCAGTGATCACGTTTCATTCAGTGTCGCTACCCCTCCACACGTGGTGGTCTTACACCATCTGATGGTCCGGCTGTCACCAATTTCAAGCCAAGATCACCCAACTTATTCATTTGTGGAAATCATTCAATTTGGAGGGTGACATGATTGCGACAACTTGATCCGTGCCCACTTTAAATTTCGACCCCTGAACTCTCGTAATCGAATACTACAATCTCCAAATCCATGACCAGCCAACCTGTCAAGCAACCTGATCTTCATCGCCACTGTCTACATAACATACATTTGTGGATGTCGGTTGCTTTTTCAGATTCAATTCTGAATACATATGTATATCTATACACGGGTATGGGTCAAAACCATTGGTTCCCCCATTTTGAACCATTGGTTTCCCTATTATTGTTGGTGATTATCGCCCATTATTGACCCATACCCACATATCATATCATGGGTTCATCTTCTGCCCTGGTCTTTGTTGCTCATTTCTCCTGGTGGCCCAGGTGCCCCCCACCCGTCCCTGGTCACGCCTTCAGCGGTTTCCAACAGGCTGTCCCCGCTCGGCACCAAGGACTGCTGCTTCAGCATGGCAGCCTGGAGCTGGTGATGGGTGCCACCAAGCAACCAACGGTGAAGCCTAGCTGGTTTATGGTTGATCATAGCGGATGATGACCAACAAGAATATAGGGGATATACCAACAATCTGGATATTTTTATCTACTTCTTTGTATATATAGTTGTGAGTCTCCTATTGACCAACCAACAGCCGTGGCTAGTAGGGCTCACCCATCCCAACAGTTGAAGTAGTAACTGGTAATTTGTGAAGATGTCAACAGCTGGGTTACAGGGACTCACAGCCAGGTGAAGAAGCAACAACCAATAATCTATATGGGTAACAACTATGGATCAATCAATTACAATGGCCGATGATTGGGGTTATCTATATTGGAGTTACCAGCCAGCTGGGAACCCAACGATGCTTTGGTAATGCATGATGAGGGTTATTGGTGAAATGTCCAAGGAAGATTAGTGCAACAGTAAGTAAGCCTTAAAACCAACAGCAGCAGCAATGGACAAATGACGACCAACTGCGCCGTGGTGTTGCGACCACGGCCGCAGCATCACATCACTTCTACCAGTTGGGCATGGTCTAACAGCACTTATCACCCCAAATTTTGGAGCACCGTGTCCACTGGGATGTTGCCTGCAATCCCCAAGGGCCTCCCTCTATTCAAGTTCTGGCTCAAAATCAGTCAAATTCCACAGTCAATCAAGGCCCAAAACAGCTGTAATGAAGCAACCCAGATGACGATCTCAGCGCCCCCGAGCCTTGGGACTTTTCTGGTTCACTCCTGCAGGGGAAACGGGCGGCTTTCCCCGTCATGTTCGGTCAAATCCAACAGTTGCTTGACGAACACAGGGTTTTTTTGGGGTTGTCAAATGCGCCCCATGATTGACGAAGTGTCATTTGGTCACTTGATTTGCTCATTGCTGGATCATTCGGCTCTTAACTGCTAGTTGTTGAACGATTCACCCAACAGTTGCAAACTCAACAAAAACACGGAAGAAATTGGGTTCAACTTGTTAGCAAGAGGGATGCTTCGTCAATAATCTTTCATATACCAAAGACTAAAGACTCTCAACGTTGCTGACCTTTGGATTTTTCAACACCAAACAGTGTACATTTTCTGGACTCATATGATCGTGTATGTATTGTAGTTGCCGCCGTTCCTCTTTGTCAGGAAACATAATATTTGTATATACATAATATACTGTACATTAATATGTTTTGTGCTTTGGTAGCATGGAGAGAAAGACGGAGAGATTCGTTTTATTTTCATGTCGATCTTCCAAGCGATTGCTTTTCTGTAGGCAAACCCATGATAAATCAAAAATGGTTGAATCCGATTCGGATATACCTTCGCTCTCCCTGCAAGGGGTTGACAATCCGTGCAGGTGTCTTGCAATTCAATGTGCTTGTCAATGTCCATCTGTTTATGTATCCAAATATGCTTATCTCTGTCTAGCTCTCTACCTACCAGACTGTCTCCCACCTCACCTTTCTTTACGCATCTGACCTCAACTGAGTCATGATCAGATCATCACCACATATCGCGACCACTTGGCAAGTGCCACTGACGCCTGTCCTGGACCCGTGAAGGTGGGCCCAGTGATGAGCGCCTTGGATTGCTTCACCAACTGAAACAGCTTGGTGAGGTTGGTGCCTGAGCTGCGGTGCCTGCTTGGTCGCAGCTAGTTGCAGGTGGCGAGCACCAGAAAGAATCATTCCAGGAAGCTATCAACAAACAAGTATATGGCTATGGGTCAGAACCAACCATCCAAAAAATGCGAGGTTCTCCAGGGGTACAGGTCATTGACCCAAATCCCAGTTTGATACCACACAGGAAACAGAGAGGCCTTCTCACCGTGTAAGTCACCACAAATTTCCTTTGGTGCGGCTTTACAAAGTAACCAGTTTGCAAGGGAGGCTAGTTTAACATCCGTTTTCAATGCCTGGCTCATGTCATTGACCACTAAAAAGCCGAGTTGGCGAATCGCTAAGATTAATCTGTGTTAATTGTGATTGGCTATCAAATGATCCTCTTAATACCCAAGAAATTAGATTGTGTTCCGTTGAGCTTGCTCAGTCACCTATGATCCTTTAAGGCATGGGCATTAAGCATCCAATTCTGATCGAGCATCATCCAACCTAGCATGACCAAGTAGGAATAATGTACCCTGCCAGTCACAAAAATCTCCTTTTAGCTCCAGTCCTCGCTTCCCAATTAGCTATCTATACGAATACCTCGAGGCCCAGCTCAGCTCAGCTCCCAACAGCCAGGCTTTCATGCTTCCATGAACCATCACCAACCATGAAACTCACCCAAGCAGCAACCATCCATCACCATTGTCAGCCATATTGTTATCCATTGTCAGCCGTCCATCAACCATCAATCAATCGATATGAACCGTTATCAACGAGCCAGTACCCACTATTCACCATGATCAACCATCATTGAACCATCAATTATATAAATATAACTACTTTCAACCACTATCAGGTCACTATCAACCACTATTAACCGCTATTAACCACTATCAACCACATAAGCCACTACTAGAATTAACCACAATGACCCATGATCATCCACCATCCACCACTCCTCCCCAAGCGGCGCCCCAAACAGGAACGGGGGCACCACCCGGGAACCACCCCGCTGCGCCTGTGAGATCGACGTCGGTGTCCAGGCCCCAAACGTAGTCGTATTTCGTCTCCCATTCGTCCTGGCGGGTTCCGAACCCGCGTCCCAGGTGCTACGCATCGACGATGTTCATTGGTCAATGCTTAATCTGATAACTGATAGATGGTTCAGCACTAATGTTAAGCATTACTAATAGTTAATGATTGTTGATGATGGTTAATAATAGTTAATGATGGTTAATGAGTGGTTAATTGATGGTTCATGATGGTTAATTGATGGTTCATAATCATTAATTGATGGCTAATTGATGGTTAATGAGGGGTTAATCGAATTCATAGTTGGTGATGGTTCATTGGTGGTCAATTCATGGTTGATGGCTACTCAATGGTTTCTAACTAATCATGATGGTTGATGAATGGTTGAGAAATGGCTGAGTAATGGCTGATTAATCATGAAGGATTGCTGATCATGGTTGATTCATGCTCGTATCATGGTTCATAGTTCTCAACAATGGTCAAGAAAGTGGGTACCAGTGGTTGATTATGGCTGAAAATATCTTGATACCGCTGGATACAGGCTGATAATGGCCGAAAATGGATGATAATGACTGACCATTGCTAGGAGTGGTTGGTAATGGTTAATCATCGCTAGTAATGGTTGATAATGATTAATAATGACTAAGAATGGATGATACTGGATGACATGGTTCTGCAATCCAAACCCGCTTACAATTCACAACTGCGAATAGAATTATAAGAATCGTGATAGCAGAGTTAAATAAGAACTATGACCAACAAGAATGGTCAAACAAATACTTGGTGGTCTATAATCGTCCTGGAGTAGATGCTGGATATATCTCCTATCTTCAATACTTCGATCATTTAGCAGCCTTGTGGACGGTCCAAGAATTGATATTGACTTTAACTCCCAGAAGCATAATCTCAAGGTCACACTTTTGGCCGTTCTAACCCCAGGGGGTTCCCAACACCCAAAGCGTTCTGCTGTTCTCACACTTCGCCACGCCTCAAGCTGAGCTTTGTTGTAAGCGTCGTGCATGAATTTGAATTTGTATCCTTGTACAGCTGTGCTGCTGGCATGATACCCGTGGTGAAGAATGCGCAATGATGGATAGTATAAGATAATAGAGGATGATGATGGTGGCTAACGCTTGTTGATGATGTAAATGTCTTGAGATGCTTTGTGTTTCTAATCATGATTCACGAGGTTTATGCATGCTTGATCAAGACTGGTGAGTGGTTAATCAGCTATCAATAAGTGTGCTGTGAATGCCAGTTGTAGGGACCAGTTGCGTTGCCAGCTGATCATCAAAGTTAAACCGAGCATGTTGGGGAACTAATCATGTTTGAGCCAGAACCAACTTGGGTGGGTGGGAATGAACATAGTTTGTTTTATCATTCATACTCTAAGCCCTAGACTACCCAAGCATACCACAGGACCCTACTGTCTCTTGTGATGCAACCCTGGTGGAGCCGAGCTTTGGAGTCCGAGTCCTTGTGCCCAACCTGGATGGCATGTTTCTATGTTAATTTGACTTCCTTACAACCAGGCAAGATAATTCACACGGATCAAAAATATATAATTCGTATACAATCAATAAAGTTGCATACATATTCAGAAGGAACTGTTGTCAATGGTCATCCTTGGATATCATTATAGTAACTTTCCTAGAGAGATAAAGAAGAATAAAGAGGAATCTGACAACGATGGTACCAAGTATGGTTTCGTCAGATATTCATCTCATCTCGTTCCCTGAAAAACTGCTTGGTGCTTTCTCATTCGGATATCCACTGTCACAGATCGTAGCATCGGAGGTGGGTTTCGACCGCTGCTCAAGCCCCTAATTATCCATACAGCCTAAGAGCCCACAATCCTTGGGTCTAAATGGCAGATCCAGCTGTTTATGGACAACCACTAGGTTCTTGCCATGCACACATGGTTTTTTTACCAGGAGGATTATTGATATGCCATGTTTGTGTGTGTGTGTGTGTGTCTCTCTCAATGGATTCACGACTTGAGCCCCAAGTTAGCAACAAATTCCCAAAATTGGAGTTATTTCCCACAATCAACTTGTTAGCCACTTTCGCAAGCAGAACCAGGCTGAAACAAACTAGGGCTCGAGAAAGGTTTTAGAAGACACCTCAGATGAATTGGTTGGTTCCAACAACTGCCGTTCCTGATGCGGACGGCAACCAATGTCGGACATTCAACTGCGATCTCTGGCAGCCCCAAGCATATCCATTGGTCAGTGAAGGCCCGAACTGGTTGTGCCCCACCCCAAATCATGCGCAGGTCATTGCAAGCAATCATCCCAATTGACCAAAAATGATTTCCAATCATCAGCCACTTCACCCCACTTGGTGATTCTTGTTGCCACTACACCCAGAGTTAGCGAAGGCAACCCCCCCCTTAACTGGAGCAAGTTCCCAACATCAACCCACCAGGCAGCCATGTCCCCCTCTCCAACCAACAGCGAACCCCCATAGCTTGGCCTGGGCCGCTAATGTTTCCAACCACGTTCTCGCTGTACCAATCTTGGCCGAACTGCCCCCCATCTCCTGCAACCGTGGCGCAGGTCTGAAACAAAAATAGACGGTCCTTGCTTACAAAAATGGAAAATCTGCAGCAAACATTCTCTTGCAATGTGCTACTGTATTGCTTTCTCTGAACGTACTAAGCGTAGTAATTAGTCTATGTATGTACAAACGCAAGTGGTACGCTAGTGATTCAGCAATGGTTCCATTCTAATCAATGGGCCAACCAATATCAGCCGTTATTTTCTTCCCCGTAGTGCAGTTATCTGCTGTGCACCATCCCTACGAAGTGTTACTGATAATTGATAAAAGACACTGGAGAACCAGTATCAACCATCCGATACCATGATTAATCGTTACTACATTGGCCACCCAACCATATAGCTGTGGGTCAACACCCTGGTACCCAGATGAATGTCCTGTAGATGACTTAACTGGGCTTTGTCGGGATGTTCATTTGCCCATGTGTTGGTTCGTTCAAATTAACCCATACCACAATCATCCATTATCAAGCATCAATTCACCACTATCAACCATTCTCACCCATCATTCGACCATCATAAAGCATCAACTAACCATTCTTACCCATTCTCAACCCTTCCTTAGCTTCCGATGCCCCCAACATTGGTCATCCACCAGGGGTTGCCACGAGGTGCAGCTCAGGGCGGTGCCTTTGTAATGCGCCAGGAACACTGCTACGCAGTTGTCCCCCAGGCTGGACCTCAGCAACAGCGGTCCCCCAGCCGTTTCCGGCGAAGCTTTCCGACGGGACCTGTCAGGACCCATCCCCGGTTCCCAACGGCGAACCTGACGGGACCGGGTGTAGATGATTGCGGTGACCCAGCTAAGCAAAGAACAACCAAAGCGACTCCCCCCCATGGCTGCACGAATCCTCATCACGCAGCTGACAACACCAGCAGCAAGCAGCCGCATCTCACCACGCAGTCAATGACCTTATGTTTCCATGAAACCGGAAAGGCACCCAAGCAGCATCATGTTTCTGCTACTAATCGATGGGTCCTGCATTTGTTCGTCCGTTTGAATGCGGCAAAGGAAACCCTTGGTCTGGTTTGGAGAGCTCCATAGCTTTCCACTATGAAGCATTATTAGCCACTACTACCGTGACGCACCACTAGCAATTAAGTAATATATTATCAGAAATCAACCGTTATTAGACATTCTTAACCATGATAAACCACTACTAACTAGCCAATATGGTACTCGAAAATCACTGGCAATTACCAACTGGCTCGTAATGAATGCTGACCAGAACTAGCCATGATTCAGCATGATTGGCAAATGTTTAAAATTATCAAGCATCATTTTTAAGCATGATTGACCCTAATGATTAACCATGATTACCTAATCCGATGTAACGGCTATATATTCCCAATATAAGCCACTAGTAACGAACCCAATAAACTCGCGGCTTCCTGACAAACCAACACCAAGTGGCTTGACATAGGCGGTGTTCCTTTTCACCTGAGCGGGCTGCTTGGTTGTTGCCGACAGTTGGGACCCTGCAATGGCTCCTTTTGCCTTGTTCCCGCAGCTTGCAACGCGGTTGGCACAACGGACCATCAACCAACCATTCGCCAACCATTCACCATCAACTAACCTTCTGTTTCCCAAGCTCAAACATGCTGATATAAAAATCTATCTGTCTGCTTCCTGACCCATTTCCAGGTGTTTTCCATCTGCGCCCGTGCGCCTGATGAACTGTTCTCGGGGCACCATCCACTGGCCAGAAGAGAAGCACTCGAGGTCCATCCTTACGACGACGGCGTCGACAACCACAACGATAACGACAAGGACAACAACGACGACAGCAGCAGCAGCAG
>VSDK01003885.1:29462-46568 GCA_009767595.1 Symbiodinium kawagutii | reverse complement strand
ACAACAACAACAACAACAACAACAACAACAACAACAACAACAACAACAACAACAACAGTTCCCAGAAGAAAAACCTGTGGCAGAAAAGATAGAACTGTTTCCTTGACTTTCAGCACAGATAGGGGGCTTCCACTTGGAAACTACCCAACCTGTAGTTGCTTACCCCAAACAACTGATGGTACTGGGAACGATGCCTCCACCACCCATGGGATCCCATGGCTTGTACTAAATCGGCACCTGGCCAGAGATCATCCCACCATTGATGAAAACCATCACCTGATATCTCGCTGGACACTGACCCTCTCCAACGTATCGCATCTACTTGCAGATCCAGCCAGCAAGCTGGTTGAGAGTGTTAACCCTAAACTGCTAGTCTTTGATGATGCAATTCGCCACGCTCAACTCTCTACATCTCTCTACATCCCTCCCCTCCTTTTTCTGGTGAACGTACTTGGCCTGGGACACTGTTTCCCTTGAACAACTCAGAGGTTCATAGCGATGCTTTTCGATTGATCTACGGCTGCAATCACCTCCTTGACCTTCCCAACATGGGGCAGGTCCCATCTGCCCAACGCTTCAACGAGTTGCGCAGTACATTGCAGGCTCCTCCGGAGAAGCCGCTGAAGTGGCTAGAAACAGTGGAAGCGTTGCCAACCTCAAGGAGTTGCTGGGGAACTTGCGCATCTGAACTCGCGCATCTGAACTACAGCCCCTACCACGCTTGGAATCTGTAAGTGAAAGACGTGCGAAATGGTTGAGGACGCTTCATCTAAGGGCCTTCTTTTGGGAGATGTTTTGGGCAGTCGGTCAGGTATTCGCTGCTCATCAGCTAAAGAGATTTTGCGGGTTTGCGCACATCATGCCAAACTCCAGAAATGGTACCAACTCAGTTTAGTCGGTTGTGTGGTCCTTTCCATTGGCGCTGGATAATCGCTTTTTAGTGTAAAAAAGCTCGTGGGGAATCGCAAGGCTGGGGTCGTTCCCAATAGTTTCCATGAAACCAGTGGTAGGTTTAAGCTGCAGCTATTGCAACGATCAGTCCAACACTATTGTCAATATAGCCAGTAGTACTGACACACAATTGTAACAATCAAGTTTGCTGTACCAACACTATAGTTAGTACCAATAATGTTATCTTACCCTCATTAAATCATACTCAATTTCACTTTCCCACAACAATGAAGCCACCTCTGGTTTTGGTCCGTCTTCGTCACCTAGTACCTCCAAACAATATCACCCCTGAAGATGGCTAATCAGGGCTTGTATCAATGATTAAACCATCCGGGTGATCGGACCACTCTGCCAGAGCTGTTTGTGCCACTTCTCATCCTGCCCAACTCGAACTCAGTTGGGAACATAACAATGTACTCATGGCCGTCAATGTGTATATGGTGGTTTCTCAAAAAAGGGGTACCCCCAAATCATCCATTCTCAGCCATGAAAAAAAAAGCCAATCATTTTGGTGGTCCCCTATGACTTGAAAAAACCCATATATAGTTGGTATATCTCCTATAGTGGTTGGTAAACTTATCTCCCAAAAGTCACGAAATAATCAGCATTGGTTAATCCATCATTCACAATCAAACCAAAATAGTCGTTGTTTAACCATGATTGTTGGTGAGTATCCCCTAGTAGTAACCAATTCTATATATCCATATATCCAAAAACCATCATGTATACTTGGTATATCCCCCGCTATTGCTGCTTATTATCCTCTATTATTGCTGCTTATATCTCCACCATGCCTCCAAACATGGTCCCTCTATGCTTAACAACATGAGGAGCCACACCCTTCAGAAGTCAACGGCAAGGCGCAGCCAACATGCCGCATTCGCGGCACATGGCCGATCCATGGAACCGGATGCACGGTCCAAAAGCGGGCCGTTCCGGGGGGCCTAGGGACTTAACGAAGCTTGAACCATTGAGGTCCGAAGCTACGGCACGACGGTGTCTCACCATAACGCACTCCAGCTGCCGCTCAAGGTCAGGATCTGTTGACGTCATAAACTTGGAGTGACCTGGATATCATTGGTCATCTCACGTCACAGTTTGTCCATCTTTGTCCAACAATTGAAAGTACCGCCCTCACCCAAAGTCTGCTGTGCGAGCACACAATGATCCTGAAAGTTCAGAGGATGTACTTTAACTATATAAACTGTCAAAGTCAGGGATAAAAATCTGGAGAATCGGCAAATGTGTTACTTGGCATTTTGCTTGGATGTAGCCACTTTCCACCTGATGTGATGATTCATATCATTGTAGAAGCGCCACCTGAGATCCAAGAAACCAAGCGACCAAAAGGAACTGATTTGTTCATTCCATCATCAACGGTAGCCGTTCGTTGTTCATCCTAGTATATAAACTGGCTCAAATCTCACTTGGAACTGGGATAAACCTCAGCTTCCCAATTTCTAGCCACATAATGAGATAAACCACCAGAAAGTGGACATAGCAAGTTGGTTTTAGCCTCATTCCCCCAACAAGATTGTTACTGTCATGTTGAAGCACCATTGACATCCGTCCATCAGCCAGCATCATCTGTTCGATTCACCACCATTCTCCACCATCCACCGTTGACACCAACGTCCCCACGGTGCGCCGCACGCGCATCTCCTGTGGAGACCAGGGCGGCTCTGGGGTGCCTTGTCACAACGCAGCACACAAAAAAATGTCCATGCCCATGACCAAATATGATCCAGAGTGGACTTGTACGTGATTTCATGTATATGCAATATCATTTGTATCAATGAAGGAAGTGTGAGAGCTGATCCTATACACACATATGATCCTACGTGCTACTGTCTCACATTTCTCTTGCATAGTTCAGACAGGTCATATCATATCATGTCATAACACATGCTATTGAATCGTGCTGCACGTCATGTTCTCTTACATTGTATAGTATTGCAACGTGCAATAGTATACGATGTGTCAGGTTATGCTATGCATATCATATCATCATGAAGATCATAATCGCATCATAATCCATCACCACAAATCCACTGCTAGCAACTCTGAAGAAAAAAAACACGTCCCGCAACACCAAAAATCTCCACGTCACCTGGATCTGGGAGTTCTGGGAGCTCCTGGCAGCAGCAGGGACCTACAGGATGCTACAGGATGCAGGGAAAACACCGCCGTGGCTATGGGTCATGAACACCAACTCATGGGAGATAATCATTAACTGATGGTTGATAGCCACTCGGGATCAATTAGTTGATGACTCATAGCCACCTATGAAATCTATGAAGCGAAAGGTGGGCACTGCACTCTGCTGTCCTCTTTACTGCGAAGGGCTGGGGTAGGCAGAAACCGTCGAGCCGGTGCGCTCTTTGGAACACCTGATTCAGGATGGGCAAACGCAGCAGGTGCACTGCAACTTGAAGCAAAACAGCTCAAGTGTCAGCACTTTCCAGCACCAACAGCACGGCAAAAGAACACGCTCCGACTGTCGAAAGGAAGGAATGATTGGTCAGTCTTACCTCCGATTTTCCTTCAAAACAAATAGCTCTGTCACCGCACCACCTGAATCGGCATCTGGCGATTGTGGAGGTTCGGGGAGCTCCTAGTGCAGATTGCTGCAAGCATCACCCAGTGGTCAAACCAAAGTCATCTACGTGAGCGAACGCTATACCCCCTCTGTGGTCCTCTTTGCTGCGAAGGGCTGGTGTAGGCAGAAACCGTCGAGACGGTGCACTCTTTGGAACACCTGATTAGGATGGACCAAACGGAGCACGTGGACTGCTCAAACAGATACGACCTGGAAGGGGTCTGCGTGCTCCGGATTGCAATTTGAAGGTGACAAGTAAGATAATCGTTTGCCAGCAGGTGAAGTACAGGAAGAAGATAGAGGCTTGCCTACAGATTCAACAGTCAACACGAGAACCAATGAGCAGTAACTTAAGTTTGTTGACTTCAGGATCAACACGAAAGGCAAATTCACCTGGACCTGACCCCTGTCTAGAGCAAGGAATGGTCAGTCTTTCCTGTGATTTTTCCTGCAAAACAAATACCAATTTCGCAGCAGCACCTGAATCGACATCTGGAGATTGCGGAGGTTCGGGGAGCTCCTCTTGCAGATTGCCACAGGCATGACCCCGTGGGTCAGATGGAAGGGCGCTTGGTGCTGCTGACAGTTGCATAGGCCCCCCACAGAGACTTCTTCAATACTGACTCTTACAAGGAGTTGCATCAAAAAATGCACTCTTCACCAAACAAAGACCAAGAAAGACCTTCTTCATATGAGCAAACTCTACTACCGCACTCTGCAGTCCTCTGTCTGGCTGCAAAGGGCTGGTGTAGGCAGAAACCGTCGTGGTGCACTCTTTGGAACACCTGATCTAGGGCTATCCCACGGGTGTCCCCCACGAGGTCGGCTATGAAAAATCTTCACTGTGACTAATGGAGTACCACCATGTATGGATATTCCTGTACGTAGTGAACGTACGGTACCTATGCCGTATACGAAGATGTGTGATCTCTTTTTGTTAGATCAGAGATTCCCCACTCACACAGAACTCGTAAATCCCTTTCTCTTGTACCTCAACGAGTTTACTTCAAGTGGGAAAGAGCTAGTCATCATGGCCTTATCCAGCCATTGTTATTTGTCAGTATGACCATCCAATCATGGACCATCCATGATTCTGTTGGTTGTATCCATTTCATTGACCATCCATTGATTTTGAGTACAAGCTAATGAACTCATGTTCTGGGTTTCTACAAGGGCTGGTCATCCAGGTTGTCTCCAAATAGCCTGTGTATGCAATTCCATACCCTCTAAATGGTTGCTTAATTACTATAGACGCTCAATATTGGATGATTTGGGCGTACCCGCGGCGTACCCCCATTTTGAGAAACGCCAAGCTGGATACTAACTGAATCTCTCAGCTAAAACTAGTGGCGATTGGTTGACAACGGGATCTATTGACCAATAGCAAACTTCTAATGATTGGACCCTGACTACCATTTCTAAGCATTTGATCATGGTTTCTACGGGGCAATTATGGCAAGTAGTGGTTTAAGATGAGATTAGAATAGAATTGGTAAAATATGCTTCAGCTTATAACCCATGGTGAATATTGTTGGATCGTTGCGTTCGAAGGGTCGCCTCGTCACACTTGGGGTTGATCCTTACGTATTGGGGTAGGTGGGGATCATTTCCCACCACCTAATTGTTATCATTATATAATAGATTGAAATTGAATTACCATCTCATGATTGATGGTGGGGATCACTTGCAATCTTAAATGAACCCCCAACTTAAATGAACACCCAATAAATGCTATCCTGAAATCGTGCTTTTGTCAAAATGGGGGGTAACCTCAAATCGTACAGTTTATTAACCATCAGCAGTAATAAACCCAAACTGGCTCAGTCGAAACCACCACATTGTAGTCGTTTACCCATTATTGTTGCTTATTATCCCCTAGTATCAACCATGATTAACCATAACCCTCGATCTATTACCATATAGTTAACTATTACCCCCCATGAACTATATGGTTATAGTTAATCAACCTTTTCCCCATACTTATTCCCCCCATAGTTAACCATAGAAAAACCCACCAAAAACCAGGTTCACCCATCGTTCAGCCTGGCTCTGGAAGCTCCTGGAGCGAGCAAGCGAGGTTATTTGCTGTCTGGCTTATAATAGAACCATGTATAACCAATAATAGAGCCATGGTAATTTATCTAATAATCAATGGCTTGTAATAACCATTATAACCATACAAGGTAATCTATAGATCGATCATGGTGGTTAGAATGGAACCATGAATGGTTATAATGGTTCATACAAGATCTATAAGGTAAGTCGATCAATGATGGTTTTTTGATTGACCAAAATGATAGTGATCTTTGGTATTGAGCCAATCATGGTTGATCAATGATCATCTACAAGGTAATCATGGTTTATTGGCAGATTCTAATGATTATTGGCTGGTTACAATGATTATTGGCTGGTTACAGTGGTTATAATGGTTATAATAAATGATGATCTATATGGTTACAATGATTATTGGCTGGTTATGATCCAAGTGATAATGATCTGATCATTTGCTGGTGAATAATGGCAGCTATGGTTGTAGAGTTATAACCATCAGTCAATAAAGGTTAACAAGAATACAGTGATCTAGCTATAGGCTATAGTGGTCAAGAATGGTTTATTAGCTGGTTATGATCCACAATGATCACCGGCAACTCAACAATGATTGCTGAGAGATGTTGAAGCTGCCTCAGCTGCAGGAATTGATGGGCACCATTGGCCACGCCACGCCACTTGCGTTATCCCATGGCATCGGGAAGGGACAGCTTCTCAACCAGACTGCATAAACGTGCACGCGATAGAACCATCAGTTCCAAGGAACCACTACGCCCGGAGCCGAGGTCCACAAGCTTATTTCAGCCGACTTCGGCCATGATTTGCTCAGAAAGAAAGATGTGACCAGAAACAGCTGCTTCAGAAGTGCACGTCTCAGCCCAAGATACAGCTGTTGGATTGGATGTACAACGTCTGTCCATGGTCGAAGCTATCATGGCATCCACTGAACTTAAATTATCTGCAACTTTTTGGTGTCATGAACATGCATGTCATGCATATGTATATGTAGATTATCAGGTTTAGGGATCTTGATGTTTGATGATGATGATGATGATGATGATGGTGATGATGATGCTGATGATGATGATGATGATGATGATGATGATGATGATGATGATGATTCTACTTGCCTTAGGAGCCATGAAACACCACAGCTACCACCAAAATCATCCTAAGTATCTTCATCAACTGACCAACAAATGGTTTCTCACCCATATCATCAGCTTCTTTACCATTGACATCAATTCACCAGGTTTGACCATGGTTAAGGTAAGCTCAGTGGTTGCAGTGGACCATTGACATCCATTCACCACCCTTAACCATGGTCCACCACCAGCCCTGAGCTCCGCCGTCCTCGGGTTGCGACCATCTCGCGAACGTTGGAAGCGTTGGAACGCCTGGGGACGTCGAAACTGCTGTGAAGACCAACAGTTTGATTCCTGGCGAATGTTGGTCAACACTAGAAACCAACATGTTTAACAGTGACGATATAAGCGCCGTGTCAAGAGTGCAACTGTGCCCAAAGAAACGTGAACCAGCACGGATATGGTGAACAAGCCTCACGAACTCACCATCCAGGGGATAAGCAGAAAACTGTGAGGGGGCTGACAGGTCAGTAGAAAGTGCTGACGGATGCCAATGGTTTGTTCAAAGCCAGTGCAGATACTACTAACCAGCTCTTGACTCAAGATGGCGTTGTCAGGGGTCACCATCTTTGCAGTACATCATCTGTGGGCGCGCCATGCGGAGGCCAAGAATCCTGTGCCTGATAGCACTGGCCGTTTCATGTTTGGGTTCGCAATGGATGATAACTAACTCTCTATACGGAAAATTAGATGTTTGTCATCTATGAAAACTATATACATCCATAGTCCATAGAAATCATTTTATCCATTGTGTACACATCATTAAACGTTACCATTTGTGGTTCAAGAAGAGAATCGTATATATAACTTTGCTCATTGGCTCAGCAATTGTTGAAACCGACCACCACTACCTCATGCTTATCCTCTGATTTACCAAGCAATATATAGACCCAAACAGCCAACAATAAGCAAACTACCAACCAACATGGTTACCATAACATGAGTACCATAACATTTTAAGCATGACATTGTGACCATATCATGACCAGCAAAACATGGTTCCCATAACAGGCTAGCCGAACCGCTTCACCCGGCGGCAAGAACCCTCCTCGGTCTCTGTCGGGTGAGTCGTAAGTCTCACAAAGCTCCTGGCGTGGCAGGAAGCGATAGCCAAGCTAGCCATTTTCAACGGGGTGAGTAGTCGCGCAACTATCTTCACAGGAGTAATTTTGGCTGGTCATGGCTGATTATACAAACATAAGCAATAACCATCTTCGTTGGCAAGAGGATTTTGGTTTGGTAGCCATCAAGAGTAGGGCTATAAATGCTAAAAAGAACAATCAGCGAAGAGATTGCATACCAAATGATGATGAGGATGGAACGAAAAACTGCGGAGAAGCAACCCAAGCGGTACCAGTGCACAGTGGTAAATGATTGGCAAATGGCCAGCAATCAGCAGCCTAATTACCTGTACTGGCCGAAGCATAATCAACCAGAGTATGTCCATGGAAAGAGCTGCAACGACAACAGCGACAAAAACACAACACGTAGCAACAACCACAGCGACGACGCCGGTGACTGAACAAGAAAACGGCCACCAAAAAGAAAACTGTAGTAACAATCTGCTGGTTTTAGCCGAAAAAATGGTTCAAATTGGGATGTCTGTTGCCACTAGAGACAGTGTTTCTGCGTTGAACAAGATCTCCAAAGCGTTCAACGTGCTGTCCAAGACCTAATCTCAAGTTGATTCATCCTCTGGAGTCTGAACTCGGAAAATCCTCAGCTCTTCCTAGCTTCAGGATTCGGACTGGAGAAGGGCACACAGGGGATAGGTAGGTGTACACGCGCGGGAAAATTGATCGCACTTGGAACCCCAAAATGACAACGCAATGAAAACGCAGGCTGGCATTGCCCCACAAAAACTTGAAGAAGCAGGATAAGTTGGGGTCTTAAATCTAGAATCATGTTTTTTCAACTGGTGCCCCCAATCTGCTGGTCGCCATTCATTCCCGGGTGCTTGTTGAGTGATACCCATCTCTTTTCATGCCTGTGACCCACCGCAGATCGCCCCATGGACTCCTCAGTGAAGGAAGGAGCGCTGGGGAGCCATCTCGCTGGACCTGGACAACGAGGAATGTCACAGGAGCTTGGAAAATTCCACTTGTGGGATATCCAGACTTTGGATGCACAAAATACTAAAGTACGAATACTTGAAGAGTAAAAATGTATATAGAATGAATAGTTCAAATCAAATACATAGCTGGAGATTGAAAGATTCCTCTGGAAGAGCTGCAGGTGTTGCTCTCCAAAAGGTATCCAAGCGGAGCAAATAGCTTCAAACTATTGCAAACTCGCAAACTGGATCATGACTAACACTAGCCATACTACCGGCTTTCTAAAGCCGGTTTGCAAGCGGCAGCCTGCTGCCCTTGAATTGCCCCAAAAAACTCCAAGAGCCCTTGCTGGAGGCCGCATTGAGCCTTCAAGCGCTGTAGGTTGCCAACCTGCAGCCCTTGACTTGCCCCAAGTTGGCTCCAACAACCCTTGCTGGAGGCCGCATTGAGCCTTCAAGCGCTGTAGGTTGCCAACCTGCAGCCCTTGACTTGCCCCAAGTTGGCTCCAACAACCCTTGCTGGAGGCCGCATTGAGCCTTCAAGCGCTGTAGGTTGCCAACCTGCAGCCCTTGACTTGCCCCAAGTTGGCTCCAACAACCCTTGCTGGAGGCCGCATTGAGCCTTCAAGCGCTGTAGGTTGCCAACCTGCAGCCCTTGACTTGCCCCAAGTTGGCTCCAACAACCCTTGCTGGAGGCCGCATTGAGCCTTCAAGCGCTGTAGGTTGCCAACCTGCAGCCCTTGACTTGCCCCAAGTTGGCTCCAACAACCCTTGCTGGAGGCCGCATTGAGCCTTCAAGCGCTGTAGGTTGCCAACCTGCAGCCCTTGACTTGCCCCAAGTTGGCTCCAACAACCCTTGCTGGAGGCCGCATTGAGCCTTCAAGCGCTGTAGGTTGCCAACCTGCAGCCCTTGACTTGCCCCAAGTTGGCTCCAACAACCCTTGCTGGAGGCCGCATTGAGCCTTCAAGCGCTGTAGGTTGCCAACCTGCAGCCCTTGACTTGCCCCAAGTTGGCTCCAACAACCCTTGCTGGAGGCCGCATTGAGCTTTCAAGCGCTGTAGGTTGCCAACCTGCAGACCTTGACTTGACCCAAATTGGCTCCAAGAGCCTTTGCTGAAGGCCAGATTGAGCTTTCAAGCGCTGTAGGGTGCCAACCTGCAGCCCTTGACTTGCCCCAAGTTGGCTCCAACAGCCCTTGCTGGAGGCCGCCTTGAGCCTTCAAGCGCTGTAGGTTGCTAACCTGCAACCCTTGACTTGCCCCAAGTTGGCTCCATCAACCCTTGCTGGAAGCCGCGTTGGATCTTCAAGCGCTGTAGGTTGCCAACCTGCAGCCCTTGACTTGCCCCAAGTTGGCTCCGACAACCCTTGCTGGAGGCCGCATTGAGCTTTCAAGCGCTGTAGGTTGCTAACCTGCAACCCTTGACTTGCCCCAAGTTGGCTCCGACAACCCTTGCTGGAGGCCGCATTGAGCTTTCAAGCGCTGTAGGTTGCTAACCTGCAACCCTTGACTTGCCCCAAGTTGGCTCCGACAACCCTTGCTGGAGGCCGCATTGAGCTTTCAAGCGCTGTAGGTTGCTAACCTGCAACCCTTGACTTGCCCCAAGTTGGCTCCGACAACCCTTGCTGGAGGCCGCATTGAGCTTTCAAGCGCTGTAGGTTGCTAACCTGCAACCCTTGACTTGCCCCAAGTTGGCTCCGACAACCCTTGCTGGAGGCCGCATTGAGCTTTCAAGCGCTGTAGGTTGCTAACCTGCAACCCTTGACTTGCCCCAAGTTGGCTCCATCAACCCTTGCTGGAAGCCGCGTTGGATCTTCAAGGGCTGTAGGTTGCCAACCTGCAGCCCTTGGCGTGCCCCAAGTTGGCTCCAAGAGCCCTTTCTGGAGACCGCATTGGGTTTTCGAGCCCTTGCTGAAGACCGCAATTGGTCTTCAAGGGCTGTAGGTTGCTAACCTGCAGCCCTTGGCGTGCCCCAAGTTGGCTCCAACAACCCTTGCTGGAGGCCGCATTGCTGCAGGTTGCCAACCTGCAGCCCTTGACTTGCCCCAAGTTGGCTCCAACAACCCTTGCTGGAGGCCGCATTCAGCTTTCAAGCGCTGTAGGTTGCCAACCTGCAGCCCTTGACTTGCCCCAAGTTGGCTCCAACAACCCTTGCTGAAGACCGCAATTGGTCTTCAAGGGCTGTAGGTTGCTAACCTGCAGCCCTTGGCGTGCCCCAAGTTGGCTCCAACAACCCTTGCTGGAGGCCGCATTGCTGCAGGTTGCCAACCTGCAGCCCTTGACTTGCCGGCAAGTGGCTAGCTGGGGGCTGGCAACCTACAGCAGCTTGTATGCCTGTAAGCGACAATGTGGCCTCCAGCAAGGCTTCTTGGAGACAACTTTGATTGGACCAAGGCTTTTCAAACATCCCAAAGTGAGCCATTTACCCTGGAAACTGCGTGGTGCGTTCCCGATTTTGGACAATGAAAAGCAACCAGTTCACCAAGTCAGGATCCAGCTTCAAGGAGGACTTCGCAAGATATCCTGCTCCACATGCATGGATGACCCACATACCACTGCCAGTTCCTTCAGCTGCCAACCGTTCAACAGAGGTAACCTTAAAAGGTGTGCTAACTGTTGATCTTATACCCGACTAATTGCAAAGCCGTTTGACTGATTCCATCTGACCTCTAATATTGACATTTACTTGATGGACAGTGAGGTATTTCAGAAGGTGGTGTAAGCTTCCCAACGGCCCCCGAGTTGTGAAATGGTGGATTGTTGCAGTACACCCGGTTGATTCAAATGATTCCTTTTCATGGATCATGATGGTCAATAAGCTGGCCTACATAAGCTGCTTATGATGATTAGTAAAGCGGCTGATGATGATTACCAATGGTTACTAATTGCTAATAAGACTGGTCAATAAACTGGTGGCAAATGATGGTGCAGCTGATGAATAATTGTTCGCAGCAAAGCCATGAGCTGGTTAACATAGGCTAGTGAATCATCGTCACTGGTTGGACTAACAATGGTTAGCTTGATATGGACTAGCCATGGTCAATAAGAAGCTGGTGAATCATGGTTATTAATCATTCCATTCCAGGAACCATTGTTCATGGTTAATAACCGTGATTAATACAAGGTCCAAACCTTGTACCACACCCGTTCCAGGACATCGCCCCTGAGGCCATAGCCGGCAACGGCAACCGGCTCAGTGTCGACGGGCTCCGTTGATGCTTCGGTTGCATCCTGGGGCGCTCGTTGTCTTGGGGTCACCACGGATGCTTACCTGGCTGGTGGTTCAAGTTTGGCTGCTGAATGTTGATGATGGTTTCACTACGATTAATGATGGCTGATGGAAAGTGATGGAGCATACTACCCGAATAATAGTAGGGATCTCAAACATCCTTTCCAGGAAACAAGACACACAAATGCATAGCCAACCTTCTCCGAAATCGCCTGAATATGGTCAGTTTGAGGACGAAAACGCCTGAATTCATTTTGAGGATTCACCAAATGCGGCGGCGGCGGATTCTCATTGGTAAAATTTGGGGACAAAAACTTACCAATTTACAGTACCAAATTGCAAAGATTTCTAGAGTGATTTGGGGATTCCCATGGGTTCCCCCATTTGCTGAAAAAACCCAGCAGGGCTTGCGAGGTCTGCGCCTTCCCAACAAAAGGGCCCGGTCCATCTGCTGACATGGCCAGAATGGCAACCTTTTTTCCACGTGCAGAAATAACTAGAGGATCATCAACCATGATGTGTCCGCAATTAACTCTTGGATGTGTCCACAATTAATTCTTGTTGATCAACTAGTGGGTCATCAACCATTGATGCTTTGATGCCTATTGGTTATCTCACACTGTTACAGATCATCAACCAATGGGGGTCCCTACCATTGAGTCTTAAATATCATTCGCAGGAATTCCACAAGACCATGAGCAGTAAAAGCACGAAGAGGCTCACTACCAAAAAAAATCGTTTTGCAAGTCCATTTCGAAGAATCGAACACACAAATATGTTGCATGTTGCCCTAAGTTCTCCTTTGGTACACCCTTTTTGAGTTGTACCCAATCATACCCATTCTGTACAATGTTTGGTTTCAATTCTGTGCGAAAACTTCAGGCAAACCTGACTGATCCATTCCTCCTCTGCTTCCTCTGGAGGTTCTGGCAGAACTCGTTGGGCATATGGTTTGCGTGTCGCCAATGGGCCTCACGCCATGGCTCCAGACCCAGAATTGTTCTGAACAAGCCCCCTGCTCTTCATCAGTGACTTCAAGTGATCCAAATCCATCTGTGTTCAAGCGCTCCTGGATCAAAACAATCTAACCTCGAAGTTTTGAAGCAAAAATCTCGCAAGTTTTGTTATTCCTTGCTGCCGCCTTGGCCCCCCGAAAGAAATGCCTCTGTTGGGCCGTGGCAAACGCAATGATCCAGCACGAGGTAGCTCCTGCAGTGGACTTGTGTTTGAAAGTTGGTGGTCTATCTGTCTTAAGCATCAGCTTGGTTAGTAGGGATTCGTATCATGTCACACTATGCGGCAACCTATGCTTAGTTACGCAACCTATCATTACACAATTGGTTCACCAAGTGGTAAAACCTCCAGCAAACCTTCGCTCCCATGCAGTGCAAGTGATTCGTTAATTTGCATGTGTGCTCGAAGGACTATATCCCAAGGTCAAGAGTTGCATCCCCAGAACTGACCGTATTGCTGTCTTCAACACATTTGAGAAACAACACATCACTATGACTCAGGGCTGGCAACTAGCAGAAAAGGAATATCATAATTTGCAGCCCAAATCCTTGGCTCAAACTCTAGGTGTCCATGTCAAACATCTGGCTCATTGCCAACTCCGCATCTCCAAATCCATCCAACCATCAACTCATCACAAACGTCAACCAAGACCTTTCAAAGATTACTTCACAACAACCAATTCACCAACTCATCACCGATGTTAACCATGACTCAGTTCATCTTTCATCACCAAGGTGGTCACCAAGTCACCAACAAATTGGTACCGCTGGCTCTCCTTGGCCATGACAATTGCAGAGCCCTCATCTTGCAAGGCCAGCTGGGGCACATCACCTGAAGCGTCGTGGTTGATGATGGTGGTAAATGATGGTTTATTGCAGTGGTTCATCATGGTTGTTGGTTAAGAATGGGTGATTGTAGTGGTTCAGTGGTTTACTGTACCGGTTCATAAGAGTGAAAAATTGTTCATCTTACTGGTTGATGATGGTTAATAATGGTGGGCAATGATGTTTTTTTAGTCGGTAATCATGGCTTTGTGTGGAGTGAACAACTAATAAATGGTTGATCATGATTAATAATGGCAAATCATTGTGGACAATCGGTTGATAATGGTCAACAGTTGTTCACACTGCTCAAGTTAATCAGGGTTGATAAAGGGTAGTCACATACCACTTGGGGACTGAGCAACTATGTACCTAGTTCAAAAGTAATCATCGCACCATTCACACCCATCAAACCACTGCAAAATTATCTTCCCCTTCCAACAGCAGAAATCTACCAAAGTCGCACTGGAGTAGCGCCATCTTAAGTGGTAAGTCACCGTAAATCCTGCTAAATCCATCAATCTTTTATGCTTGGCTTATCCTTCTCTAAGCGCTGCTGGTACCAACCAAGACGGGTTGAACTCGCTGCGGAAGAACACGGGGAGACGCGTGATCGTTTCAGCAATGGCTCAACCAGCATGGGAGGTGACTTGCTCATCATGTGTCTTTTGTGCTTCGGAAGGTCATGGCTGCCATGGAGGCGTTGCATCAACCGCAAACTCGAGATACCCAGCTAGGACATGGAGAAAAACTGTATAGGCCTTAAATACTTCAGGCAAGCAGCTGTCCGGACCCAGGTCATCCCATAGGTCCCCAGCAAAAAACTGATGGTTGTGGGACTCTGCAGCGGAGCAACGTCGAAGAGGTAATTGGGCTCAACCAGGATGTAGTGATGATCAAAAGGAGATGATGCCACTAATGGTATCAGCCAAGATTCACACACACACGGCAAAGCAAACGGACACCTTTGTCCGGGAAGCCAAAAGCGCTCTATGCGCGGCTACGATCCATGTGCCGACTTGGCTATGTCAAGGGGCTCCTGGAGCCGAGAACAGAGGATCAACCATTGATAGCAACATGTCAACAGCAGTGTCATGATCACAGAATCGCATGGATAAAAGATCCTTCTTCAATTGTTGATCCACTGTCTTGACTGCTGACTGGCCTTGACCGTGACTCTTCCTAGCAGAAGTGAAGGTCGGGTCATATGCTACGCTCCAGAGACCTGATTTCAAAAGCTTGATCAGGCCAATCCTGCTTTCACCTTTCTTCTTGGTGAGAGCGTCGCCTAGATCATAATCACTAGCTACCCATCTCAACTCAGAAGCAGCTCTGCGGAGAGACTCGCGCACCTGAAGTGCTTGTAGGGCAGCACGTGTGTTGCTGAGACCAAGCATTGGAGATTCGTTGAGGAGCACAGCGTCATAGCCACCTTTCGAATCCGTGGCAATGATGCCCTTGATCAACTGGACCATGTCCTCACTCTGGGCGGTCCATTCACGACCAAAGTGAGTTTGCTTGTCCACAGAGAGGCCATTCAATTCGCACCATAGAGCTCTGATGCGAAAATTTTGATCTTCTCCTTCAAGCACAGCTTGGACTTCGGCATCGTTTGATGAGATAGCTTTCCTGCGAAGTTTCCAGGATCGCCATGTCAATGGTGCCATGTACGTGACATGACCAGCAGCTGCAGCGGGTCCAGTTGCCAACGTGATGATACCACCAGTGGAGTCGAGGTTTGGTCGATTGGTGTGTGCTTGATCACAGAATGTGACAAAGACCACATCTCGCCAATCCTTCACCTCATCAGGCTTCTTGAAGTGAAGCTTGTAGGACTCACGGCGAATCTCACCTACCATCTGCTGAAGTTCAAAGGCAACTGACATAGAACGGCTGCTAGCAAGCTCCGAAGTCAACAGATTACACCGGGCAGCAAGTTGAGGCTGAGTCTGAATGGCTAGCCACTGAAGGTGTCCCAAAGTGGCACGGCAGGCTGCAATCTCACCCGTGGTGAGGATGGCTTTCTGTTGACGGAGTCTGGCTGGTTCGATCTCAATGTCAGGGATCATGTCTATGTAGTATGTTTGATCAACCGTGATGCTGGTTTGGTTTTGTTCCATGCTGGTGGTTACATCGGTTCCAGCATGGCGGTACTGACCTTCTTTGGTGGTACCCCAGTCATACAAACTGTCAATCTTTTGGCAGATTTCTTTCCATTCACTTGAAAATCTGCAACCACAACGGTGAAAATCATCCACATGACCTCCCATGGCTCCTATGACAATGGGTTGACCATGCTTGTCCTTCTCGGTGGAGGAGAGCCAGATCCAGATGCAGCGCTCACCAACTAGGGGTCGACCTCCAATCGAGGAGAGGCGACGATGAAGATCAAGCCATAGACCTCGAGGTGCAGTCGTGGAACCATAGATGTTCTTGAGCACCTTCATGATGGAGTTGTGGGGAACTCCCAGGGCATCTCTGAGTTCACTCACTCCGTAGGTCCAGATGTCCTTGTCGGCATCCGTGGGTTGTGTTTGAAGAAAGGCAGTTGCAAGATCTAAACCTTGCATCGACCAAGAGTGAACGCAGGTGAGCATGTACAGCAGGTTGCGTCCCAAGGTGGAACAAACTGGACTCGAGGTCCTGAATTCAGGCCGGAGTAGGTCTGGGTGTTCAAAGCCCAGAAGGACCACTCTGGCTTTCGCCTTGCGGCGACCATCCTTGGTGTAGACGGTGTCCTTGTTGGTAGCTGCATCTTGCGCTCCTTGGGCCACATCTTCAGGTGGAGAAAGTTTCCACGTGAGAACCCATCTTGCTCTCATGATTCTCCCACTTCCATAGGCTTGTCTAAGCTCTTCTGAATCCAAAGCTTTGCGGACAGCAGCTGCTCGAACGAAGGAATTGACTTCCTTCAGTTTGGCGCGAGCAAAAAGGTCTTGGTGCTCCTTGGAGAGCTTGGTGAGGTTCACCTCGCTGTCCTTCATCTTCTTCACTAAAAAGGCCGAAGGTTCTCGAACTAAATCCTTGGATTGACGATTGGAAGCCAGGTAGAGGTCAAACTCCATGCTCATCACCTCGTTGGATTCCATGAAACATGAATGAAGATCAATGTGTTCACCATGAAGATCTTCAATCCATTTGAGGTCATAGTCCATGTCTCGAGAACGCTTGGGCACAGACTCATACTCATTGATGGGAGCGTCATCGTTTGGTTCTTCTTGTGCTCCTTCGGGTGCCGGATCAGCA
>VSDK01003885.1:18304-29452 GCA_009767595.1 Symbiodinium kawagutii | reverse complement strand
ATCAACAATGGAAGGTTCATAGTCCTGGCATTCCGGTGGAGGTGGAGCACGTTGAACAAGAGGTGCTCTTTGCCAGTCATCAGGCTGCAAGGAGGTCTTTGCCCGAAGACGTCGAGCAGGCATAGAAATGGTGGTAGTATCGGGCTGTTCCGGTAGATCAGGGAACTCCCGTTCATCTTCATGAGGTTCATCATCCACCAAGTCTTCGTACTCCTTGTTTGGAAGGAGATCTGCTAGAGATCGCCATCGAGACACATCTTCCTTGCTGTTCACCTCAAACTCAGTTTGTTCAAGAGACGTGGTTGGTCTCACTGAATGTACTGAGCATCGAAGAAGCTGGCCATGCATCAGCACCCAGACAATGTGTCGTCTGTGGTCTGAATGATGCTGGTGTGCTAAAACTTCGTGGAACACCACTCTTCCTGGACCAACCCAATGTGGTTTGCCAGACTTCTTTGCACCTTGACGCTTGCCAGAGTATACTGCTTTGGGCCAACGTTTTCTCCACACCATCACAAGTTCCATGGGATTGAAGGTGCGAATTGGCTGGCGAACAGTGGAGTTCTGCAGCTTACTCATGACCCTGAGGGCACGAGTTCTTCTGGCAACTTCTTCAGCATCTTGTCGTTTCCGCACAAGTCGACCATATTCATCACCTCCAGGTTCTGGGAGAGTGGACCATGTGCGGATGTCCTCATCGGTGATGCTGTAGCTCTTGCCAAAGCACCATTGAAAGCTTGAATAGCCCTTCACATACTCAGTGGAGTTGAGGGCTGCAGCTGCAAGCTGAAGAGTTATGATGGGATCTTGGTCAGGATCTCCAAGTTGAATTGCTGATGCCGTCATCTTCAAGTCTTTGACGGCGGACTCAATCTGACCATGTGCCCATCCTTCCTTTTCAGCGGGAGTGGTCATCTGGATGCCCAACTTGCTCAGGAAGTCACTGACTTCACGGCTGACCAAGGTGGTGCCATTGTCGGGGATGACCATCTCTGGCTTCGGCTTGTCCATGAACCAACGTTCTGATAGTCCTTGAATGACATCAGCAGAGGATTCACTCTGCATTTCCAAGGCCTTGTAGGTCTTGATCACATGCACAGCACGAAGTCGAGTCGCAAGGTCAATGATCAGCATGAACTTGATCTTCCATGCTGTGTCAGGGATCACCCACTCAGAGACATCCACACCAATGGCCTGCCAGGCCTTGTACATCGGATGGGTGGATGCAGGTGGTACTAGACCTGAACTGGTGCCTCCAGCGCGAAGAGCTTTACAAGCAGGACAATCAAGTGCATGGGCCATATCAATCTTCCACTTAGGAAGACGAGCATCACGAAAAAGATGCACAAGGTTCCGATTGGTCGGGTGTCCTGCAGCTCGATGGAACTTGAAGAGTCGAGCTTGCCAACGGTCTCGGTCTTCTTGAGAGGGCTGCTCATCATCAGCAGCCGGCACAGGGTCGTCCGGTACTTCTTCTTGTTCAGAAGCATGTACATGAAGTACTTGAGAATGTTCATGGAGTTCAGTGGAAAGAGCTCCTCGTGAATGATGATCAGGAAGACCTAGAAGTAGAGCTTGGGGTTTAGATACTCCGGGGTCTTGATGATCATACGCAAAGGCTTGGGATTCTCCAAGAGGAGAAAGCTTCATTGGATCAGGTAGAGGATGTCGACGACGAACCCAGTTCTCGTCTTCATACTCAAAGATGTTGTCATGCACATCAGCGCAAGCGGAGAGGAGGTGTAGATGGCGAAGAGGAACAAGTTCACGGAGCCAGTGTCGAATGATCGATGTGACCATTCGAAGGGGGTAATATGCACTTCTTGCTGTTTCAGCCCCTTCAATTCTGGCATGGGCATGGTTGCCAGGGCAACACTTTGCTCGAAAGGCACGGTGGAATCGGGCATCTGTCGTGCGAATGAGCCATTTCTTGGGGAGGAACAAGGTGTTGTCCTGGTTCATCATGCCGTAGCAACAGCCGTCAACACGGCAGGGAAGCCAATCGAGCTCCCGTTGTTGAAGCCCTTCTCGCAAGTCCAACATTGGCTTCTGTTCCCAGCCTGAGCAGGGGTGAGTCCACTCAAAGTAGATGTCCACCTCAGGGTCGAAGTCAACGGCCTCAAGGACGAAGGACTTCATCTCAGTGAGCATCTTTCTCTCACGCCTGCGGGCTGTTTCCAACACTTCTCGACGTTCAGGGGTCGAGTAGTTCAGGTTGGCAAACCGACACCACTTGGTGCAGGGAACACTCAGCCAGATTTTGCGAGGCCTGTGAACTCGCTGAAGACGACGAAGCTCGAACCATGTTTCTTTCTTGTAGATGTCAAAGCCATTCTGATAGTTGATTCTTCGAGCTGGTAGTCCTTGACGAAGAGCCTCTTCGGTCAGCCAAGAGTTCTGTGAGCATGCAACTTCCCAAAGGAAGTCGCGGCCGTCTAGAACCAGGGATGCCGAAGACATAGTCAAGGATGTAGTCATCAGTGTCATCAACGCCACCAGTTTGCCACCAACATGAAGCGGCAACTTCTTCAATTCTGTTCCGCATCGGTCATCTCGCGGTTGGACTTCCTTTGCTCGATCATGGACATCAGCTCTGCAATCTCGGCCTCGTTGAGGTTCTCGGCCAGGTCCTTGGAGAGCTGGTTCTGGGGGCTTGGTGTGCTCACTCGCTCCCAGCTGTGAGCTGGACTGCCCTGAGCTGCATAGCCATGTGTCTCCACCGGGGCCTGCATCTCCTTCTTGGATGGCTTGGGGTTCTTGGCCATCTTGACATATTCCATCAGTTTCTCCTCGGCATTGATCTTCTCCATCATTGCCAGGCAGATGGAGTCCGTGGGCAGATTGCCCTCCATCAGAGGTTCCAATTGGGCCAACATCTTGGAGACCATCGCAGGGTTGCAGTTCTGGGTCTTCGAGGCTGGACTTCCCATCCGTGGGATGTACAGCAAGCGAAGATTGCAGATCCTGCAATGCTGCCACTGTCCGTGGCGGTTGCTTTGCATCGTGCCTGGTTGGTGACGACCTAGGCAAGGCCACTGCGTCACCTGAGCACGAGGATCTCGAAGGTCCCACTTCACCATGCGGCTCTCGTCGAAAGCCGGCAGCGCTGCCTTCGCTGGTGTTGCAGCTTTGATCTTGGAGAGCACCTCGTTCTCCTGGTCGGGGCTTGTGGAGGCAGCTGCGCGGGGCGGCATGGCTGTTTGGTGAAGGGGAACCGACACAAACCGGGTTGGTTGTAGAATGCATCGAAGTTTGAGAGGAAGCACTCTGCAGCAAACGCATCAGTCTCAAAGTGCGCTGAAGAGTTGCTTCATCGAGATTGCTGTCCACATGTTCATGAAGCTGATCTTCAAAATGAACTGGATGAAATTCCAAAACACCAGTTTCAACTGCAGCAACATGTTGTTGGCCACGACGAACATGAATTTGAGCATGTCCATGAGAGTTGGTGCAGCCACCCGTGAGATACTCCCTAATGTCCATGATGTAGTGCCCCTTACTGTTCTTACGAAGTTGATATGGCCGTGGATTCTCATCTTTGGTGTTGAGGGTCATGCCAGTGTTGAAATCGATCATCATAGCGGCTCCCTTGGGTCCCAGGTGATCCATGCCAATGAGAATAGGTACCAACATAGATCTATCAAACCATTCTTGATGAAGACCAGGTGGATTGGGGAGTGCGAAAATGCTGAAGGATCGAAGTGAACCAGAAACAGAGCTACTGAGGTGTACTTGGTATTGAGCACGGCCCCACTTCCCATTCCCGTAGCGAAAATAAGGCCGAGCGCTCTCATCGATCTGAATGGTCGCTGAGCGGTCTTGTGCCAACAGAGCTTTGATTAAGCCCTGCACTGCTACCTCAGGAGCTGCCGATGCCGTGGCACCACAATCCACCATGCCCTCATGATCACCTAGCGTCGATGGAGACGCCGTTGGAAGACCCGTGCCATCTTGATGCTGGATCTCCATATCCAGACCGAAGTACTCCTGGGAGTAGACATTGACTGGTGCCCTAGGGGTACTAGATGGTTTCCCATGCTTGCCCTTGGTACGCATGAACATGTTGTCATAGTCAATCTCGCCCGCTGAGCGGTCTTGTGCCAACAGAGCTTTGATTAAGCCCTGCACTGCTCCTCAGGAGCGGCTGATGCCGTGGCGCCACAATCCACCATGCCCTCATGATCACCCAGCGTCGATGGAGACGCCGTTGGAAGACCTGTGCCATCTATCTCCATATCCAGACCGAAGTACTCCTGGGAGTAGACATTGACTGGTGCCCTAGGGGTACTAGATGGTTTCCCATGCTTGCCCTTGGTACGCATGAACATGTTGTCATAGTCAATCTCGCCAACATAGGTGTTCTTGCCCTTGGAGAACTTTTTGTTGATGCCCTTCTTACCCTTGATACCCTTGGACTGGTAGAAATCATCATAGTATGGATCCATCTGGTAAATGCCTTTGCCCTTGGATTTGGGGTGTGAACCATGACGAAGATCTGGACATGAACGAGCCATATGATCACCACCACAATTCCAACATTGAATGGATCCACCCTTGCCCTTGACAGCACCGAAACCTCGGTCGCGGTGCAGCGCAGCTGTTGCGCGCTTGGCTTCAGTCCAAGTTCTGGTTGCCTCAGCAGCCAGTTGCTCAGCGATCTGCTCAGCTTGCTGAGCTTCTTGGAGTTTGGCATCAACTTCGGGATCCGTGGTCGTGGTATCATGTACATGTGCTTGTGTATCATGCCAATCATCATATGGTACGTCTTGTTCTTGCCACATGGAATGATGGGATGTGTCGTCCCACCAGGTGTCTCCCCATTGGTTGTCCATCCAGCTGGAGAGCGCGGGATCCGTGTCCTCCATGGCCTCCTGCGCACCCAGCATGCCATGTTGGTGCTCACGACGACCAAGAAGCTGATCGTCCCACAGCACCTGGAGGCTCAGCTTGCTGAGCTTCTTGGAGTTTGGCATCAACTTCGGGATCCGTGGTCGTGGTATCATGTACATGTGCTTGTGTATCATGCCAATCATCATATGGTACTTCTTGTTCTTGCCACATGGAATGATGGGATGTATCGTCCCACCTGGTGTCCCCCCATTGGTTGTCCATCCAGCTGGAGAGCGCGGGGTCCGTGTGGAGCCGATCGAGCTGCTGGTGATTGACCTGTGGCGGATGGCGGACGAGAAGCAGCTGCAGCAGGTGGTTGTCCTTGTTCATCGTTATACCATTACCAACTACCATCTTGTTGACCACCATCATCATCATCATCATATCGGGTATAGCCACCATAGGTCTCCACATGGTAAGAGCCACTAGGGATGCCATAGTCCTTGGATTCCGGGGGTATGCCTAGCTGTTCATCATGTAGACGTGCTAATGCTTCGGTGAACTCTGCAAAGCCCAAGGTCTCCCTCGTCAAAAAGGAACCCATACTCTCACTAGGCAACCTTCGGAATGAAAAGTACTGCGTGCAAATTGCCGCTGCATTTGGCAATGATTTACGTACCAGTGGGGAAGCAGCCAACTTCTGGATGAGGTCGCGAGTCCCATCTGGATGGTCGAACATGGCCAAGGGCCACGACATTGCCAACAGCCTCGCAGATCCCTGTAGCTTGCTGACAAGCTTGGTGGCACAGTATCTTCGTTTGTGTGTGGGGATGCTCTGAACCCACCATGCTACTTCACGTGTGTATTTCCTCCATGTTTTTGCACTACCATCCCATATCGGAATTGAGCTGTACTCGCCCTTGTCTGACATGGTGCCCACTACGGTGTCCTGGAAAAATGACCTAGCCCCCGTGGATGCTTAACAAGTAGAGGTCAAGGCCAAGGAGTCAAGGAAGGAGAAAAAGAGGACGATGTAGTGACACCACTGCAAAGGCAACGGAGCAGGCAGGATCGATTCCTGCTCCGCTACCAATGCAGCGGAGCAACGTCGAAGAGGTAATTGGGCTCAACCAGGATGTAGTGATGATCAAAAGGAGATGATGCCACTAATGGTATCAGCCAAGATTCACACACACACGGCAAAGCAAACGGACACCTTTGTCCGGGAAGCCAAAAGCGCTCTATGCGCGGCTACGATCCATGTGCCGACTTGGCTATGTCAAGGGGCCCCTGGAGCCGAGAACAGAGGATCAACCATTGATAGCAACATGTCAACAGCAGTGTCATGATCACAGAATCGCAGACTCCCAACACAGCTCCAGTTGAATGACGTCCAAAATCCATGGTTTCCTTAATGAAAAACGGCAGATCTGCTTGCGGTGCGACCCCCCAAGAAGTCGGTTCCAACTGTCCATCTCTCCGAGTCACTGAAATCGTCCTGCAGCGCATTTAACCTCCAGAGGCAAAGACCCCTATGACATCTTTGCTGAGAATGGGATGTTTCAGTAAAAGAATATGATCGCTGATGTTTAGCCATGGGCATCAATCATGGGAATGATGGTAGCTATGTAGTGATGAAGCAGTAATGATGATGGCCTGTAGGCATTCAATCCACCCACTTCATCCCAAAGTGTCCCCAACGTTATCTCAACGTAGCTGATGAGGTTTGCCTTGCCTTTGTGTGACTGAATTCTGCTGCTGAATACTGTTGACAGGTTGAGGTGAACAAGGAGTACTCTCATGGCGCGCCCCTTGAAGTCCACGCGTGTTCTAAGTCGCCATCATTGTTCTGCACATGTAAAAAAGCATGGGTGAAAGATTGGTTTCTGGAGTGTTGCTTGGAAATCATAAGAATACAACTAGTAATTGGACAATGGCTACTCATGATCACTAATTGGGGGAAAAAAGCCCAGCACGCTTAGCTAGTAAGCCTGCTGAATTGATCAATGCTAAGGACAGAAGCACCAACAAAAATGGCTGATAGTTGATCCACTTGTCTACAAATGCGTTGTACTTCCTTGCTGTTTTGCTGTTGGCAAACAAGTTTGTCCCAGCAGAGATACTGATGAACAATAACCTTTGGAACGCATGCAGCTTGTCGCCCGGGGTACCAACCAGCCAAGTTGTGTCGCTCACGCAGAGATTTTGACCGTGGATGATCACCCACGTATTTCAGCCATCATCCACCCTTAATCACCCGATCTAACCGTTGATCATCATTGTTCTGCCTATGTCATTGCTAATCAACGACAGCCACGACCATCAGCCATTACCAGCCACTGTGAACCAGCTCGTGAGCCAGCTTAACCACAATTCACCATTACAAGTATCAGCCGTTCTTATTGACCGTCATTTACAATGAAATTATTGAGCATAGTTGTGAATCAGCGCACATATGGTTCATAGTAAAAGCTGCTGGTTCACAGCCAAGCGCGTTATTAATCAACAATCACTAGAAGCAGGTGAATCAACAATTTTCACCAAACAAACCATTTTGGGAAACCTGGTAAACCGTGGAAGACCCACCATTTATGCAGCTGTTTTACCTATAAAGTGGGGCCAGTGGCGCAGGCTACCTATAGCCCTGGTGGCGCGTTCATGGTGATAGCGCAACCGGGGCCCTGGGACCGAGGGGTTCGTTGCTCGGTCGCGCCTGGCTCGCGCCAGCTCCGCGAAACGGATCAGCCTTGGGGGCCATGGGGAGGTTGGAGGTGATGGTGGATGATGTGACTTTAGTAGACCAAGCATGGCTGATGATTGATGGTGATGGTGGTTGATGATTGATCATGGTTTCAAGTTAAATGACCGACTGATTGTTGAAATTGTTGTTCATCAATGCTGAATCATGATTTATGACTGTTGAAGTTGTCAAACACGTCGGTCATCAATGGTTAAGAGTGTGTAGCTTATCATCACACATCAATCCATTTCATATAGTACGTTGGTATGCAATAGCAATGGTTGAACATTGTGATTAGGGTTGTTGAATCGAAGTCAATGGTAGTCGATTTCTATGATTGTGATCTTTAGTAATGTTTAATCATGAATGACTCTCGGGGGTGAATGATGAATGATTCTGGATGGTGGCAAATGATTGATCACTAATGATGGTGTGGTCAGGGTGCGATTGCTGCCGGTTCTTAACCTTGACAGTTGGTGATGGAAAATAATGACAGATTCACATGCTACCATCTTATAGGAGAATCATATAGGATGATGAAGTCTGATTGGTTGTGGAGAAGCAATGTTTAAGAATGTGTGCTTTGATTGCATTGTTCCCAAATCAGAAACCATTCTGAATCAACAACTATCAATCATGACCATTGTCAACTACAGTTTGCAGTTTACACGGCTGATTGGTTTGGTGGAACAATTGGGCAAAACTATCCCTCTATCATGGGCTGATAGATTGGAGAGCTGGCCATCGAATAGCATGATTCATCTTTGATGCCGCCTGCGATCGAAGCTGATAGCCATCTGTACCCATGGTGGCACTTGTGAAATTGGTGACTATGCCCAGGAAACTATCGTTGATTTCATATGGCTGTGAGTCAATACCCTGCGCCCATGGTCAACATTGCATAAATGACCAAGTGTGTGTCGGGATGTTTGCCTATCCAAAATTTCCGATGACAAATATTGACTCATAACCATCTGAAAATTGATGATGAAAGTACCCCCATTCCAACTTGACGTTTGAAATCCAGTTGTGCGGTTCACCGATCATGCGCTGCCTGATTTCTTCACCACATGCAAGGTCCTTCACCAGCAACGGTACACCGGTTTGCCGTCCAAAAATACCGTCCAGCAGCCAACAAAATGAAATCACACAGCCATGCACCGAACATTTGTGATGTCTACCGAATAATGACGGGGATCGGAACCAACAGACTGTGAAAACGTGATTCAACAGTCCATCTTGAAATTTTCCGATTGCTAGAATTCCGTACTTATTCTTGGTCATGTCATCATCGATGCCAGCACCTTGAACAAGCTACGCGGTCGGATTCTTTCACAACTAATGAATTAAGAATGTTCACTTGCACATGGATCATCCCTAACAAGTTTTTTGCCCCGGATTAGGCTTCATAATGAAAACACCAGGAGCAATTTCCAAAACATGAACCCCCCGTCACGTGTCAGCACCAGCTCGTCCCTGACAACTTGGCGATCCAACCTTCCTCCTCTCAGGTCCCCGACTCATGGCCTAGTCGGCCCACGTGGCCTGCTGAGTGACTGAAATCCAAAATGAATGAAGAATACTCGGATGTGCACTCCCACTTACTAAGTGGTCACAATGCCCATGCTTTCTAGGGGTTAGTTCAGCTACCTTATAAGGCTTATAACCATGGTTAGAACCCCAGCCGCACATCCAAGTACCCTATGGGGACCGACCTGGCAATGGAAAAGCACTTTTTTGAGAATTTTGCCCTGTCGGCGCCCCATTTTTACAATGTTCTGCAGTCTTTCATCAATACTTACGGGTATGCTTTGCGCAACCTCAAGGACCTGTGTCTCACGTTCACATACGAGTACGAATCACCCGGCTCACCAACAATCGCATACATGCGGCCACCGGCTGTAGTAAGCCGCGCATAACGACATTCTACACTGCAGTGCACCTCAGCTGCTTAAATATATGGATTCTTCCTTTTTTCAAAGCCATGCGCCATTAGTTTGTTTGGTGGCCTAATGCTGCGCTAGATATCATTCGGAGCCTGTGAAATACTTTGGCGCACTTCCTTCTCAAGCCACTCGCGATTCTGGAACTTGCTGCTAGACTTTGAATGCCACATATTGTGTCGGGGTTGCTCCTGGCCCGCATGACTCTCAAGGACTGGGACGTGACACCAGGCCCAAACAGTCACCATTGGTAATTTGGGGCACAGGACTTCCTCCCACAGTGCCTGCAGCTTGATAAGTACAAACCGTGTTCAGAAGCGAACATCAACAACTTTAAAACTCCCACTATTTCCACTCTTCCTGCAGAAAAATAGCAACCACGTGTAACCACAGGAGTAACCACTGGAGTAACCACATAGAACCACTGGAGCTACCACTGGAACCCTGGCACAAGGACTGGAACTCTCAAAGGCGCAGCCCTTCGAGACGCCTGCGATTTCCGCGCGATCCGCCTCCTCCACCCAGCTGCCCAACCTGGCACAAGCCGCCACCATGAAACCAGCCACCTTTGAGCAGCTCAACCGACCACTCAACGGCCTTCCAAAGCCATGGAATCCCCCAAGCATTTCTGGTGCTTTAATGGCGAAGCGAACAGCTGGATGGTGATTTGGAGGTCATGGCGTATCCGGGCGAGCTGGACACGCCATGATGGGAAGCCCATGCCATGCCTGGCGAAGGCCTCCGACTCATCCATGGTACGCTGCCAGCGCCAGCCATGGCAGCTGCCCAAGGGGAGGAGTCAACAGCAGTTTCCCTCGCCCGGAAATGGTCAATGATGGGTTGATGATGGTCAATTGATAGGTGTTAAGAGTGGTTAAGGGTGGTTAATGGTGGTTAAGAGTGGCTAGTAGTTCATAATGGATAAATAGATGTAAATGGTGGTTACCGATGGTTGATCAATGACGAATTGATGGTTGATAATGGTCAACGAGGTTTACAGTTGTTGCCGGCGCAGTTGTTGATAACGGTCCATTTCGGTAATGATCATTATTACCACCATGGTTCATTACTATATTACCACCATAATTCATTAGCAATTACCACCACTCATTGATGACAATCAACCATTACTGATGGTTCACAATGTCTAGTGATGGGGTGTATCTGACAATCACCAAAAGTCAAGGGAGGTGATCATGAGCCGGTGCAACAAGGCTTTCTTGATGATTTCACAGCCCCGCCAACGCCTTGGGATCAGTGGCTGGTGTTCAAAACTGGACAGGTCCACCAGTCACCATGGGCCAAACACGTCGTGGGGTTGACCAAAGTAGAACGAATCCAAAGGCGTCCCAAAACTTAGAGCTGTGCTATGATAGCGTACAATCTTTGATGCACATGACAAACTTGTATACGCATGTAACATGTATCTTATGTATCTTATGTGTGTGTGCTATATATTATGTGTGTGTGAATGTGTTTGCTAGCTGCATCGTACCTCCATTCTTCTGTAAGAAACCAAACTTGCGCACAAATGAGAGTGTCTTTGAGCCACGGCAAAATCGTCAATCGTGACTGATTGATAGTTCTGGGAAACCACCAACGGCGTGATGCATGCTCAATATAGTAATTTCCCTA
>VSDK01003885.1:6286-18096 GCA_009767595.1 Symbiodinium kawagutii | reverse complement strand
CTACAATTCATTATTGTTTGTTCTACACTTGGGTGTACGTTGTGCATTGTTGATTCTGCCGCTGCCTATGTATAGAATCTATACACATCCCTATCCAGCCTTGGCTGCGCTTTTTCTCAGTCAGCTATTTTCACACAAATCTCGAAAAAAAGAATGGCGATACACTAACCCATATCCCCCATCAACCAACCACTCACAAATCAATCAAGTACTGACCCTGGACTACCTACCTCTTCATCAAGCAATGACTAGCCACAATCAACCATCAACTACTGTAGCCATGATCAACCATCAATCAACCATTAAAAACCACAAATTGACCTTTAGCAACCTCCAATCAACCAGCAATTCATCATTAATCAACCGTCAATCAACCATACTCAACCTCTAGCAACCATTTTTGCACCATTATTCAACCAGCATGAACCCTTAACTGAAGAATCAACATCCACCTGGTTGCCTTTTTTCCGCCTGTGCAACGTGTCATTGGGAAGGAAGACCCAAGGCCATGCGAATGGCCTCAGCTGCCACCTGTGGTTCCGGACCTGGCATGGCAGGTGTTTGAGCCGCTATCTTTTTAGGGGGCTTCGGGTAGAGCACAACCTGTTTCACAGCAACTACTGATAGACTTTTGACCCATCAACCAGTGCTTAAAAAAGGAAAACAAAACATCTGTGGAAAAGAATGGTCTTCACTTCGTACATCTTCCAATGGAAAGCACGGGAGATGAAGTGACGAAGTGATTACAATCCCAAGGGCTTCAAATGAAAGCCAATGAAGGCGAAGCTCAAAGATGCAGGTTCCAGCTAGGCAAACTGGTGACACCGAGTCCTTGTCATAGATGATACATCCCAGCAGTGACGATAGCCCTTACATCCTTTTTCACTGGCACGTGAATGGGCCTATAATGGTCCACTTGAGTCAACCAAGAGGCAGGGTTGACACTCTGTCAACCTCGAGATCTGCAGAAACTCAGCATTCATTGTTCATTGACGGACCAATAAGTGGTGCCTCATGCCTTGTTTCCAGGCTGAAATTATGGCCCTCAATGGCTCAATGGCTCGGCTCGCATCTCTCCAATTTGCAAATCTTTGTTGTGTTTCATTCCCTCTCCGGGATGCATCAAGTGCTTGTGACCCCAAAACAAAATCAATTTTAGGAACTATCTTGTTCCATCTGTTTGTGTGTCTGTGTGCATTTTTCGGAACTATATTGGGAACTAACCCAAAAATAGCATTGCGTTTTGCCACTGATTTGGCCACCTGCTCTCTTTCCAATCCCAAAAAACAGAAAACCGATCCCAGTTCTCGAAGTTTGAGGTCCCCCTTGTTGTCAGCTTTGTCATAAGCCCAGGCTTCCCAAGCCACGCATACCCTCCGTAGCGCAGACCTAGCACCAATCTTGAGTCCTCAGGAGGATGGAATGAGTGGTCAAATAAACTGCTCTAGGCATGGACAACATCTGCAAGAAAAGATGCACTGGCAATGGTAGCTGCAAGTGCAACTTGCAAAATGATAGTCCTCCCAACAGCCAAATATCGGCCCCAGCGCTGTTATCTTGGGACCCTTCCAATGGTCTAACATTCGAAAGTGGTCATCCCTGGCTGGTGAGATACAAATGGATACCTTTGATGGTCACTTTATCTACAGGTGAAAACGTTTACATAGACATGGCATTTCAGGACCACAGCTTTACAACAAGCATGGACTGTTCATCCTGGAGCTCAGCCCCTTGCCTTCCGTGCTGTACATGACCAGCTGCTGGATTGGTGCTGTGGTTGGACCGGGGGCTGTCTTTGTCTCCCTTGTAATCCCACCACGGCTCCACATGTTTGTAATCCCACCTTTGTAACCACGCCTCTTCAGATAATCAAAAAATCAATAGCATCCGTGGACAATGAATAGAACAGGTCAGAACCACACATCCAGAAAACCCGATGGGCAAACTCACATCCTTTATGTTCCATACTTGGTCGTTTTGACATATCTCGCCACGTCTGTTCTTCTTATTCTCTCAAACCCTGGCACCCTACCCAATTTACCAAACATGAGTGGAACAATCTTATTGGGATATTCACCTATTCGCTTTGGATTGATTTCAGCTATACTTGGCATTGGCTGGCAACAACCGAACTATTGGCAAGAATCCTGGTTGGCAATCCTGGCTACAACCCAATTTGGGCTCAACGTCGACAAGATTGGGAACCTGGTGGGTCTTCTTGGGAATCACCACGTTTATATTGCTTATGTATGCACATAATTTCATCGGTAGGAATAACATACAATGACAATATCAATAATGCTTGTAATGCTTATATATGCTTCTATATGCACATAATATGATTGGTGAGAATATCAAACCTATACAGTTGGTGTTAACCGGCAACCGGTAGCGACTAGACATTCCATCTGCCCATTTCACGTCCCCTCTGAGCTGCCCTGCAACTTGTCGAAGGCCAGCAAATGCCTCGACCAAGGAATGAGCCAACGAATGAGCCCAGCAGTAGTCACTTGACACCAAGGTCAAACAAGTCATATTGGTTCATACTGGAAATGTGCGTAATTGCCCCGAAATCACTGCTGGCCACATTTAGAAAGTTAAGGTGGGTCGATTTGGGAGCTGACCAATTTGCAGAAACACCCAATAAATGGAAGTAAATGGATTCAATTTAGGGAAGAAGCACCAGGGCACTTGGGAAACCAAATTAAACAAGCACTCACAGCTTTCAGCGCCTGAGTCACAAAAATTCCAAACTATCTCGTCACACACCTGGTAATTCAACAAAGGAATCCCAAGCCATTGAAAGCTATTCCTGTACCTAAACACCGTCAACAAACCAATCTTAATTCTATGCTTAGCCAACATTCTAATCCGAATCACGCTGGTGATATACTTGTAATTGAATTGCTAATTAATTTGTAACTGGGTGTAGCTACTCTGAACTAAGTAGCTGGTGTAAATTGGAAGTGGGCTCTCGCTGTGGGTCCTACCACCCTTCAACTCCAAATTTGAAAGTTTTGACCCAATGGGGTGCTTTTGTTGGGATGTGAACCAAGAAACATGATCCATGTTTTGTGAAACTCTTTGAGTCATACGGAAATACTAACCCTATACTGGTCCTTTACTTATCCTATACTAATCCTTCGGGTTGGATGAAAACAGCAAGCCCCTGTCCACCAACGCCCACCTCCAGGTTTTCGCTGCCACGTTCCCTAAGGACCTCAGCTTCCCAGTAGTCAGTGGCTTCACTGGCTTCGATGGGAAAATCTACGACTGGAAGCCCTGGGTACCAACCATTTCTGGGATGGGATGGCTTTTGATGCTGTCAAGGAAAGCTGCATAGAAGCGAATCTGGGTGAAACCGTGAAACCATCCTGAGAACGCAAAGGTTGATAGCTCGTACATAGATCCTCATTCATATTTGGGAGTGTGACCCTGGTGTTTGGGTGGTAGGAACCAATCCTTAAATATCCATCTCTGGATGTCTGTGTGCATGCATGTGTACATTGATGTATGCATGGAGTACTGTATGCCTTTGAAATCTTTTATTGTATACTTATGCCATAACTTATGTCTATATGGACTATAAAATAAAACTGACAAATTGTGTATAGAGAGAGAGAGAGCATCTTCATGCACGGGAGTCCATTCAGCAACAGAAGGGTTCTCTCCTCATATAGCCTGGTTGTCATACGGTGTGCCGACTAGATATCTCCTGTTGACCGAAATAGCGTTCATCCTTTGGTTCTTGCAGAACATGATGAGATAACATGACCAGTCCTGTGATCGGTTCCAACACTATTGCAGTCCACCACGGATGTTATGGTGTGGAGATCTTCATGTGCCTAATTGAGGGCCAGCTGTCAATGGGAGAGATGTGAATAAATCCCACCAGCTTAACCATAGCTCGTGATTCACCACCAATATTAGAATACTTGGGATGGGAGATATTGATGACCATATGAGTGACCACCAAAATGAAATGGAACAAGAATGGAACATAATATATTTCTTCACTACAAAAGGGGTCGGCCACCCTTTCATGACAGCCTTCGTTGCACAGGTCGCCTCTGATGCTGCAGGTTTTATTCTTGTTCCGTTCCCATCATGTTCTTCAGATGGACCTTTTGGCGGCATCTCACCTTAGTTATGAGTCACCACAGCAAGCTTTTATTTTTATAGTTCTAATAGATAAGGCACTATAGGGCTATTTACTATGGATCTCCCATATTAGCAATGGCACCGTGAATCATCGCCTGGCAACCACTTGCTCGCACCAGCTTCTCGGCGCTGTGAGACCCCAACACAGTACTTGCCACTGGCATCTTTGTCCTGATGCCGTGGGCCATCAGAAAAACAGTTCTGGACCAACACTTACAAGGTGGCTGAAATTGGTTTATTTGGAGCCATAACTATAACTCAATCTACGGTAACTTCTATCAGCTATCGCAACGCACTAAGAAGGATATCTTGACCACAACTATGATTGTAGCTTCTCATATCACAACCCATCATTTCTTTCGTAAGGTGTTTTTGGCAATGTTGATGTTCAACGCATGAAGCACATGGTGGTGCCGTGCCATCCATAGCGACTGGTACCACAAAGGTCTCAGCCTTACCACCACAGATGGTCATTATTGGACGCCCAAACCCATTGATTCACTGGCGTGGAATCTATGGAAGCTCAATCCTCCAGTCCAGCCACGATCGAAGCCAGGAACGTGGCCGCCGGTGGCTTCGCCATGTTTAATGGCAAATCCAGCTGTTCATACACCACAACAAATCCTTATGATAAACACAAATAGCTGGTGATGTTGCATCAAATTTACAGGGCCTCTGAACATCTGGATCTTCCTTCGAAGATTATGAACAACTCCGACTGTATTCTAGGCTTGGGATAGTGGTTCGCCCCCCGGGTGCTCCCCGTCGCCCAACATATCCCTGTCCGTCAAGGCAGCGCGGTTGGCAGTCAGGCGCTCTTCACCTCCGAATCAAATGGGAAGGCGAAGGCCTCTGTGGTGAGGGAAGCCTTCAACAGGGCTGGGGGGTTCCACCTCTGTGTTTCTCCAACGTTACAGTGTTAGGGGGGAACATGCCCAACATTATTGTGTTAACCCATTATTGTGTGAGCTACTCCGAGGAAAACTTGACAACAGCCCAACATCAGGGCCCTGCCAAAAGGGTCTCACTGGCTACGCTGTGTGCATTTTCTGTGGTTCCGACGTGAAGACTGGGCGACACCGCCACGAGACCAGATCAAGTGTACGAAAATCACAAATAGACTGATAGAATAAGCTCTTATCCCATCAAAAAGGGACTTGTAGCAGCTCTACCAGCAGGGTAAAGAAATTGGAAGTCAACCTTCTCCAAGTATCGCATGGACAAACCTCGCTGATTTTCTTGGAACCATCTCCACATGTTGGATATTTGCTGATCCATCAGAGGTAGTAGTCGTACAGAATAACAGGAAGTTCCTCAAAAACCGGCAGGGGATCTCTGTGCTTCATTGGCATTTCCCTTAGCTGGTTCATGGCCAGTGAGATCTGAACCATCCGAAGTGATCTGGTCCGAATTCTTCTGTGATCTGACTCCACAATATCTGGAAGTGACCCTGGAAGTGCATCGGAGATGGGTCCGTGGGGTCCCGGCTCAGCATTGCGAACAAAAGTAGCAAAGGGGTGTCACATGGGGATCCCGGAGAACGGCCTTGATACATGCATCAGTGAACGATCATCAACGGTTCTATATATAAATATATATATATTATACATATACATATATATATATATATATCTATACATATATACATATATACATATATATATACATATATATATATATATACTTGATGGATCTTGATGGTCAATGAGAGGTTTATGGCTTGTTTTCATGGTCAGTCATTGCAGAAAATCCCAGGTCATCAACGCGCCTGACTGCGGCTTGGCAGTTTCCTGGGGCGCAGCAACGGTCGCCCGGGTAGGACCCACAGATCAAGGTCGACCCAGGTACCATCCAAGCTGTTTCTCGTTGAAAAATGCTTCCGTAAATAGTATAACAGTATAATAACAATAGTAAAAAGGTTTCACAACATGTCAACAGCAACAATCATGGAATTATTCGATTGATAACAATGTGTCTGTGCATGCACCTTGTGCAGATTCAGAGTAGATACATCGGCCATGGATCTGAGGTTGTACATAAGACAAAAACTAAATCCATCATAATCCATGAACATCACATGGCTGTGGGTCAAAACCCTGTACCCCTGGTTCCCCTATCATTCACCATTAGTTTCCCTATAAAATGGTTGGTCATTATCCCCCATTAGTTGGTTGATTAATATTGACCCATAGCCACATGACTCTCTAATGATCCAGAGCTTCCTTCCAACCCAGGTCCCAAGCCTGCGGTCGTCTGGGTCTCTGGCTGCCTGACTCGTTGACAATGGTAACGCACACGGTTGTCCAAAATGAGACTTTGGGAACCCTCCGGCACCCTCCTCAACCCAAATTTGGGATCTGGCATGATAATAAAGCTACAGTAAGTAACCAAAAATTCAGAATCTGGCATAATAACTAAGTAACTTTCACACAGGCTTGGGCGCCCAGAAATGAGATGCTGCAAGTCTGTCGTGGGAAATTCGGCTGGTGGCGGTTGCAAGTAGTGGTACGAGTCTTGCTGCTTCCAAAATCAAGACCAAGAACCACAAGAACAGCCGCAACATCAGCACCAGCAAGATGATTCCATGTAGGAACGCCTCCACAGAAAATTCAAAGTACCCTAATCTCCCTGGGCACCTTGTTGAAGTTCAGATGCCTGCCGGCAACAAAAGTCTGACCGTATGGCCTCAACTCTGGGTCACTATGTTCACGGTTTTAGCACTTAGAGTTCGTGCTATATGATCTATATGAGCATGTCTTATATTGACACTTTTGACCAACCAAAGATAAACCACGCCCTTTGCCAAAGCTGGCAAAATGACTTCACTGAGAGATCCACAGCTCTGCTGGATGCTGAGGGGCACCCTTACGATACCCCCAGTTAGGGCCCCAGTGATGCGCCGCACGTGCCATGATCCAACAGCGCCGTGCAGTCGCTCCTTCGACAGTTGCCGCATCTTCCTTGGAGGCGGAGATCTGCCACCAGGGTTCACGCTGGAAGTTTGCTAGCAAAAAATGCCAATGAGCTGTTGGTTTGGATCTGTTTCACTGGTCAAATAGTTCGGAGCAGTTTGGAAAAATTAGTGGTCATTTGGGGTTCGTGGTTTGATGGCAACCAAGCACTACTTGGTGTGGCAATTCATAGGGGGCTACGGTGGCTACCATGGGAACCGGTTCACCTGTTGGTGGGTAGCTGTGATATGCTGTGATTTATGATGGGGTGGTGTGGGTTTATGACCAAAAGGCCATTCATCCACAGCACATTTCATTAGTAGAACATTCCCATGCCATAGCAAGCTATTTCCAGTTGCACCAACTGACCCTGAATGGCAAAGATACCTCACTTTCCTGGATACCACCCACAACGACTTCGCTGGCCCCAAACAAACCATTGTGCTAAAACTGGTGTTGACCCACCAACTGCTACCATCATTGGTTGGTGGTTATGGGTTTCAAGCCATCTCAAACATATTGGTCATGAGTTAAAAACCATTTCAAACATACAAATCATAAGTTCTAAAGCATTTGCAACATAAAAGTCAATCAACCAACCAGTTGGTGGTCCCCACCAACCGCCCATCAGACCAACATTTGTCACCGCACGACACCTGGACCTGCGACCCAGTGGCACTCGATCATGCAACTCCATGAACCACGGGCGGGGCCCAGAACCAACCACCTGCGGCCGAGGAGGACTGGATGGCCCACTGAAGATGGGATAAGAAGAGCTGCCATATCCAAGTACTTAGTATTGTATGCCTACATCGTGCGCACATCTCCTATATTTGCATGTTTGAAGAATGATAAATACAGCATGTGCACAATGAGCAATTGTTGCTTTTGGCAGCTACTTGTTCCATGATGCCGGTGAAACAGTCAAAATACACGCGAAACAGCGAAACAGACAGAAGCCCAGTCTTGTTTTGGAAGAGTCTTAGTGCAGCTGCTCCAAGCGACGCCCCAGTCCCTGGTGGTTGGACAGGTCGCCCCAGTGGCCTCCGCGCCCATGTTGCTCACAGCCGCCATGGCGCAGCCACCGTGTGGTCCACCGTTTAGTTTGAAGTCAACGACTTCCCGACGCCGGGCACATGGCTCCATGAAGAGTAGGCGCTTAGTCGATGCTAATAAAGGCCTTTTCACTGAAAGTTCATGCTCTGAGGCTGACACCAAAGCACGAAAAATACTAACCATACGTCCGTTCTCAAATCCTTCTTGGGTCAAGTTGCAACAAATGATGGTGTAACAACTCTTGAAATCTGTGCAGCTGCGCAATGCAACTGTAGCAAGGTTCAACCCGGCAAGCCCCTGTTCCCCAGAGCATGGAGGCCTGATCAACTGCATTCCCCAACTGCATTCCCAAACCTCAAGAGCCCCATCCATGTGTGGATCACTGGAATATGTCAAAGGTCCATTTAAGCAGTTCGGCCAGTTGAATATCCATGAGACACTGGGTGTCAAATTTGACGTCACAATTTGTTCCGTCTTGATTTGATTCCATCGCAGGACGATAAAAGGTAGATGAAATGCAACAAATAAAATCAAAAATGATATTTCATTTACTACAACAATACTGATGGGCATCAAAGAAAATAACGACGTCCACACGCCAATCATTACCACAAAAAACATTTCCAATAACTAATAACTATGGAAAAACGATAGCAAAAAAAAATACCAAAAAATCATAATAAAATTCAAATCGATAAAAATCATACTACAACAACAACAACAACAACGCGCCGATTGGGTCCCCGGATGCGCCTGGAATCAACCAGGCAGCTCTTCTATTGGAATCTACAGTACCAAATGGGTGTGGGCCCTTGTCTTCTGAACGTGATTTTTTTGATTTTTTTCTTGTTGGAGATTCTTGCATGAATGGTATCCACGATGTTGTCATGGCACAGCTGCCAAGTATTTCTATTGGGGTGTGAAAATTTGTCTTGGGAAACCCGCGTGAGCATCCAACCAACATGCAACAAACATGAACATAGAACAGAATCAAAACACATAGCAAGCAATGCACGAAGCAAGTGCAACGGACGTCAACATGCCCCCCCCACCCCACCCCACCCCACCCCACCCGACCCCAAGCGACCATCTCCACAGCGTGCACGCGCAACACACACGCAACAAACATGGACAACGAGTAGACCCGTGCAGAGAGAATGGACCCATGCAGAAGGAAAAACAACCGGACAAGTCGCGCACACGAAATACTGCGCCCCCCAACAAAAAAAAACACACATGAACTCGCCCTGCCCTTGTGATTCGTCAACACCTGCACGCGTCCCCGGAGCCAATCGGAAGGAACAACAACAACAACAACAACGACAACGACAACGACAACGACAACGACAACGACAACGACAACGACAACGACAACGACAACGACAACGACAACGACAACGACAACGACAACGACAACGACAACGACAACGACAACGACAACGACAACGACAACGACAACGACAACGACAACGACAACGACAACGACAACGACAACGACAACGACAACGACAACGACAACGACAACGACAACGACAACGACAACGACAACGACAACGACAACGACAACGACAACGACAACGACAACAACAAGGACAACAAGGACAACAATGACAACAAAAATGCAATATCAATATGAATATGACATTTTTGGACATTTTTAACGATCATGAAAAAACATTTTTCTTCAAGGGAACCAACACTACTAATAATAGAACCAAATAAAACAAACACAATAAACATATTGATGCTATAATACAAAATGGAAAATCAAGAATAATCAAAATAGTCGTAATCATCAAAAAATGAAAACACCATTAAATTGATAAAAACTTTCATACTCAAAATACTTGAACGAAATGTTGATAAACAAATTCACGAACAAAAACAGCAAAATCACGACAAAATCACAACAATATCAAGAACAACTACAACAAAAACCAACAACAACAACAACAACAACAACAACAACAGCAACAACAACAACAACAAGAAGAACAAGAACAAGAACACCATCAACAGCAACAACAAGAACACGAACAACAAGAACAACAACAACAACAACAACAACAAGAAGAAGAAGAAGAACAACAACAACATCAACAACAACAACAACAACAACAACAACAACAACGACAACGACAACAACAACAACAACGACAACAACAACAACAACAACAAGAACAACAAGAACAGCAATGATAATACTAATGGAATTAAGATTGAAATTCCAATCTCAAAACGAATACCACGAATAAATGGAAGTAAACATGATAACAATCATAAGAACATAGCAAACATAACAATTACAACAATCAATGACAAAAATTTATTAAAATACAAAAAAAATCAATCAAAACTACCCCCACGTACTTCACTTTAAAACAATTTCCCGCCATGGCATTCCCAGAGTTTGGTTGCCCTTACATGGCACATGACATATGTTCATATGTTCTGGCTTCGGACAGGTGTTCAGAACAGGTGATCGGACCAGATGGCCATCTTTGGCATTTCTGGACCAACCAATTTTTCAATTTCCATTTCAAGTGCTGCACCAGCCCATTTGCTCAAGGGAAACCGCTTGCTTTCAAGCCTCCGGAAAGAACTTACGTTCTTTTTTTCAGAAGCCGTTGGTTATTCGCTGACAACCACATTTCCACTCCAAAAAGTCCCACCATCTGCTGTCTCCAGAAATTGCCTGCTTTGAAGCCTCCCAAACAGGAACCACAAAATGCCTTTGAACAGGTTCGAAACAGAAATTCGCAGGAAGCCCAACAAAAATATTTCATCAAACCCGCGTCCAGAAAAAAGTGAGCTAATGAAACAAGGCACAAAAAGATTGCAAGTCGATGAGGTTGGCCAATAATCAAGCAAGTCTTGACATGTTGGGATTTTTGCATTTCTGCGCACAAGAATTATACACTGCGATTTTCCCAAAGGGTGGACTGAAGAAGATTAAGAAGTAGCGCGACGCTTGTTTTACCGACAGCTCTCGAAGAAACTCGCGCAATTACGTTCAATTTATTTGGCAAAAGGATGGAGCTTATTTGAAAAACGCTTGGCAACGGTTTTTTTGATCGGGTTGCGTGGTTTGCATGCCCTCAGTTTTGTTAGGATTTTGGTCCAACATTTTTGTTTGTGCGAGTTTTGGTGAATGTGCGTAATTCGATGGGGTTCCCAAGATCTCTCAGCTCTTCCTGTGCTGCATTTCGGATTAAACATTTTTCCTTGGCGGAGGGTTTGGCTTGATTCGCAATACAATTCTACATGCGCATCACAGCAAAACTTTTGACCATATTGAAAAAATGGTACCCTTCACACCTTCAAGGCTTGAAGGGGGCTTCAAGGGCGGGCTTCAAGGGTGGCTTGAAAGGGGGCTTCAAGGGGGCTTCAAGGGGGCTTTAAAGGGGGCTTCACCTTCATGAAGGTTGAAGGGGGCTTGAAGGGCTTGAAGCGGGCTTGAAGGGGGCTTGAAGGGGGCTTGAAGGGGGCTTGAAGGGGGCTTCAAGGGGGCTTGAAGGGGGCTTGAAGGGGACCTTCAATCATGAAGGCTTCAAATGGGCTTGAAGGGGGCTTCAAGGGGGCTTCAAGGGGGCTTCAAGGGGGCTTCAAGGGGGCTTCAAGGGGGCTTCAAGGGGGCTTGAA
>VSDK01003882.1:15145-30347 GCA_009767595.1 Symbiodinium kawagutii | reverse complement strand
CGTCCAGCTTCGTGTTGTTGTTGTTGTTGTTGTTGTTGTTGTTGTTGTTGTTGTTGTTGTGGTTGTTGTTGTGGTTGGGTGGATGGTGCGTATATCAGCCCGGGTGAGAAACAATAGAGAATGCTTGCATGCGTTTGAATTGGAATCACACTGACATTGGACCTTGTGACGAATCGCTGCATCTTTGTTGTTGTTGTTGTTGTTGTTCTTGTGGTTTTTGTTGTTGTGGTTGTTGTTGTTGTTGTTGATGATGATGATGTTGTGGTGGCGTAACTGGTGGTGGTGTCCTTCCCCCAGAAGCAACCACAAAGTATTTCAATGTGATCGACCAGCTTGTTGTGGTTGTTGTGGTTGTTGTGGTTGCTTGATTCGTTGCGTGGTTGGGTGGATGGTGCATATATAAGGTCGGGTTTGAAGCAATGGAGAGTGCTTGCGCGCGTTCGAACTGGAATCAAAATTAAATTGGGACCTTGTGGCGAACCGCTGCACCTTTCACATTGGAATACTTCTTGCCTTGTTTCATGTTCGTTGTGTGTGTATTTATTTACCACCGTGACCGCGGCCACAGAGCCTGTTATGGGGCTGTATTTTTCGTTTGTTTCATTTTCGTAATTCTTGCATTTTTATCAACGTGACCGCGGCCACAGACGGAAATGCTACTTTGGCATTGTGGTTTCTGTTGTTGTGGTGGTGGTGGTGGTGATGCAATTTTTCACATTTTGCGGGAGGGGGGGAACGGGGGGGAGGCGCAGCGCCTCCCCCCCGAAGCAAACACAAAGTATTTCAATGTGATCGACCAGCTTCGTGTTGTTGTTGTTGTTGTTGTTGTTGTTGTTGTTGTTGTTGTTGTCGTTGTTGTTGTTGTGGTTGGGTGGATGGTGCGCATATAAGCCCGGGTTTGAAGCAAGAGAGAGTGCTAGCATGCGTTTGAACTGGAATCAAAATGAAATTGGACCTTGTGACGAATCGCTGCATCTTTGGCATCGGAATACTCTTTGGCTTGTTTCCTTTTCGTAGTTTGTAAAAATTTACCACCGTGACCGCGGCCACAGAGCCCAAACTACCAAAATGGTTTTTCAACCACCATGCTGGTGTGCCCGATTTGTAATTGGAGTTTGGAACGTTGGTTCCTCGTGAAAAGCTGGCGTCTGCGGCGCCCAGAGTTGCAGGAAATTTTTTTACTACCATACTCGGGGGCCAGAGTTGCAGTTGGAGTGGTTGGTTTCTTCAGAAAACTGGCACCTGCAGCGCGCAGAGTTGCAGGAAATTTTTTTACTACCATACTCGGGGGCCAGAGTTGGAGTTGGAGTGGTTGGTCTCTTCTGAAAAACTGGCGCCTCCAGCGCCCAGAGTTGCGCGGAATTTTTTTTACTACCATATTCGGGGGCCAGAGTTGCAGTTGGAGTTTGGCATAAAAAAATTTACTACCATACTCGGGGGCCAGAGTTGCATTTGGAGTGGTTGGTTTCTTCAGAAAACTGGCGCCTGCAGCGCGCAGAGTTGCAGGAAATTTTTTTACTACCATACTCGGGGGCCAGAGTTGGAGTTGGAGTGGTTGGTCTCTTCTGAAAAACTGGCGCCTGCGGCGCGCAGAGTTGCAACATTTTTTTTCTACCATACTCGGGGGCCAGGGTTGGAGTTGGAGTGGTTGGTCTCTTCTGAAAAACTGGCGCCTCCAGCGCCCAGAGTTGCGCGGAATTTTTTTTACTACCATATTCGGGGGCCAGAGTTGCAGTGGGAGTTTGGCAGGAGGTTTGTCTTTCCACAAGAAGCGCTGGTGTTTTGTTTGCGGACCAGATTGGCAGCAATTTTTTCCCACCATACTGAGTTGCCAGAGTTGCAGGTGGAGTTTGGCAGCTTGGTCAGTTTTGCTACTTTGTCAATTGCTCTGCTTGTGTTTGTCCGTTTGTATGCTTTTCAACGCATGTCTTTCTTAGTTAACGGCACAACACCAGGCAAAAAAAAAATGCATGTGTTCCTTCGTTTCCTTGTTTGCTTGTTTAGTTGGATGTTTCTTTGTTTCTCTTGTAGCGTGGATGGAGCCACTAGTGTTGTGAACAACCTTAAAACGCTATTTTTATTTCATGTAAGTGATTCGTATTGTTTTTTGACAAATACATGTTGAAGTTGAAGGATTTTGCTTGCGTTCATCCAGTGTTTCTCGACACAACGATCTAAGTCGATGATTCAGTTTCAATTTGCCAGCTGCATTTTTGGTGAAACCAAGTGCGCAAACCGAAAACCTAAATCTCTGGATGCAAGTGTTGTTGTGCCTTCAAATTTGCAGTCCCAATTGTTGTTAAATGGAACCGCTGCAAGAGAAACAAGGTCAAAGGACGAAATCTAAGTTTGGAGACAACGAGCAGACAGAAGAAACATGTTTGCAGCACTTGGCTCAACGGAGCGCTGCCCAAATCCCAGAAACCTCCAGACTGAACTTAAACTTCACAAAAGGGAAAAAAGGAACCAGTGGGATCATTTTGAACAATCTTGCTTCGCAAAAATTAGTTCAGTTGCAAAAAAAACATTGACTATTGCATTCATTTGGACCAATCTTGTTTCCCTTGCCAGAGCCTGCATTCTTTGAGGTGATTTGTGGAAGATTTGCGAGCAACTCAGGTCCAATGCAAACACATAGTAACACGCAGACAGTTTCTTTCTTGTTTGTTGTTTAACATGACGCTGTGTGGATTTCCGTGATTTGTTTTCCAGAAACGTCCATGCAAAGGAATCTTCCAAGAAAAATGTGCGATGGTGATTTTGCATCACAAGTGTATTATGTATTTTTTGTGATGCGCATTTTGTCTCCAGATGTCTTTTTGTACGTGGTTCTTTGGTTGCGTGCTTTTTATCTGTGTTGGAGATTGTGTTAGGCCCAGAGATCCTCAAAGGTCTGTGCCGTGTGGTGTCTATAGGCTTGTGCGCTGATTTACTGCGCCGCTGTGTGTACACATGGGTCCGGTAAAGAATGTTCATGAATGTGCGAGACATTATGTCGATAGATCAGTGCAATGTTATGTCCATACACTTTCCTTCTGGTATTTTCTCCATAGGTTGGCTGCGCTGCTTTTGTATCTCCATGAGTTAGTGCGGTGTTGTGTCTAGAGGTTCGTGCGGTGTTCTGTCAATGCTGCGCCGCTTTCGTTATGAGAATATATCAGTGCGATGTTGTGTCCATACATCTTTTTGGTACCCTGTCCATAGGTTTACTGCGCTGTTTTTGTATCCCCACAGGTTTAAGCTGTGTTGTGCGTGTGAGTTAGTGCGGTGTTGTGTCTAGAGGTTCGTGCGGTGTTCTGTCAATGCTGCGCCGCTTTCGTTATGAGAATATATCAGTGCGATGTTGTGTCCATACATCCTTCTGGTACCCTGTCCATAGGTTTACTGCGCTGTTTTTGTATCCCCACAGGTTTAAGCTGTGTTGTGTGTGTGTGAGTTAGTGTGGTGTTGTGTCCACGGATCACTGCGCCGCTGTGGAAAGGTTTCATGGCGCGGTAGAATGTCCATAGATGTGTGAAACATTTGTCGATTAGTGTGATGTAAGGTCCATAGATCTTTCTGGGACTCTGTTGATAGGTTCATTGTAGTGTCTTTGTCTGCTGCCTTTCTGCTTGCGTCGATTTCAAACACTTTGATTTTGTACATGGTGGCAGTTTGTGATTGTGATGCCTTTATGTTTCGTGTATTGCCTTGAATGGTGCCAAGGTCAGCTTTTGGGTGGTGCTGTGACCCTGTGAGATGTCTCTGTTGGCTGTTCCTCTGGTGTTGGCCCCTTCTTGGAAGAAAGTTTGTCCAACCTTTGTCGTTGCAGTGGCTGATACGGTCCTGTGGAAGTCTTGCGCTTCTTGGCAGGTCCGTTCCAAGGTACGAAAGGGCGACGTGTTCATGGCAAGTGCTTCTCCCAAGAAAGTTGATGGCTTCGAGATGTTGCCTGTGATGGGCGGCGGCGCGTTGGAAGCATCGTTTGTGCGTGCTGCCCAAAGCAAAGATTTCGTGTCGTTGGCTTCTGCAAAGCCGGTTGTGGCCAAGCCTTTGACTGCGCAAGGCCCTGGCTGCATTCCTTGGAACTCGCCTTTGCGTTCGCGCCCTTTTGCTGGCATCCCTGTTCCCAAAATCCGTTTGGACTCCGCGCGTGGTTCTCCTTTGCGTAGTTTCCTTGCGTGGTGTTCGCTTGCTTTCCCTGTGACTTTGCTGTGCTTCCCTTTCTGGTTCGTGCAGACGGCCTTGAAGCAAACGTTTGCTGGACTTTGGGCTTTGCAAAAACCGCTCCTACCACTTGTGGCTTGCGTTTGGGCATTCGTTTCTTCGGATGCCATCCTCTTTCGCCAGCTGGTGGCGTCCACGTGTGCTAGCCATTCGGTCCTGCTTCTCGGTGGTCTCGAAAGATCGGTGCTGTTACTCTTGTATCGCCTCTGGTGTCTGAGTCGTCGCCGCCGCAATCAGTTGTTGCATGCCTTGTTCGGCAACACGGTCTTTGCAACCTCTCTTCCTGCGCTTGGCTTCGCAAACCCCCGCAGCAAAACGTGCCATTTGGGTGCTGCAATGCAACTTCTCTTTCAAGTGCGTCCTTTACTCGAAGGTTTGCATTCCTCTCCCAGGCCGTGTGACTCTCCAACAACTTGTGTTCGATGCTTGTTGTCCTCGAGTTTTGTCGACTTGCTGCAGGGAAGCGAGCCCGTTTCCGTTGCTCAATGGAAAGCGTGGTTTGACAGAAAGAAGTTGGATTTTGAGGTCTACCATGATGCTGGTGACATCTTGCAACTCATTGTTTCAGACTTGGCTGCTTGCGACCATGGTCTCTCGGTTTGGCCAACTGTTTGCGGTATTCGTATGCAGGAAAACACTCAGCGTCTTTGCAGTGCTGGCTGTCCAAAGCCTGAGCCATGCGTCGAACAATTCGATTACAGCTTTCTTTCCCTTTGGCTACCAGATGATGTGTCAGAATGCGTTCTGCAATCTTCTGTTGAGTCCATGTTTTCTACGAACCTTGTTGCTGCCGAGGGCGATGCGCCGGTGTGTCTTTGTGGCCAACGGATGGGTTGTCGAAAAAATACTTCACTTGTCGCATGTGGGGAATATGTTTTGTTGGAAGTAAACCGTTCCCATGGTTCGTCGACCAAGCTTGCTGGTTTTGAGGTTCTTCGCCTCGGTGGTCGGCAATATTCGTTGAAAGCCTCAGCAACGTTGGTGGGTCACCACTTTGTCGCGCACGTTCTCAGCCGGAGCTGCGTTCGTAGTTTCGACGATGCTTCTGTCTGTGATTTCCCCGTCTGGCCTTCGTCTGTTGCCACACATTGCAAGCTTTTGCTTTTTGCACTGGACTTGAGGTCTGCAGATCCGTCTCTCGCTGTCACGTCGTCCGTCCCGCCCCCTCTCATTGATCGTACGGTCACAGGCAATCTTTCTACAGATGGACTTACACTCCTGCGTCTTTTTGCTGGTGGAGCTGACTGTCGTGCTTGGCTTTACGCCCTGCCATGTTTTGTTGATTCTGGCCTTACACATGCATCTTTGCCAAAAATTCTGGAAGCGGAGTGCACCGCGCTGACCACAGAACGCATCAATTCTGCTGCTGCCCTTGAATGTCGGTTTGGATTTGCTGACACGATGTTCTACCCCTTGGCTGTTCTTCTTCAAGCAACTGCTGTTTCTGTTGGGATGCCGGCGATCTTTTATGTCGATATGGTTCTTGGTCTTATTAACTCGTTGTTTGCCCGGCACTTGTCTGTCGACTTGCGGAGGTTCCCGGCTCCTTCGCGCAACCGCTACTGGGTTGCTGCCGTTGCAAATGTTGGTGAAGGAAAGTCGCCAGCAAGTGGTCCCATTGTTGCGTTGCTTCAAGAAGTTTTGGCTCAGTATCCACACCTTGTCCCTGGTACTGTCTCGGACCGCTTTCATTATCAGCAGAACTCGACTTCGGCCTGTGCTAGAGATAAGTTGCGAGCCTGTGAAGGGTACCTCTCAGTTTACAGTGACGAAGCTGGTTTGTGTTTGTCGCAAAAATATGCCGCTGGCGGGGACATCGACCCCTTCCGGCACATAGATTTGGGTTTGTTCATGAACGCAGCTCATGGTGGGGAATTTGACTTTGCCACCCTACGTGAGCGATTGCAAGTGGGTAGTAAGAAAAAAGCCCCCCATGACCCGAGAGGAGCAGTTCCCGAGGAGGAGGGTTTGCAGTTGAACCCCACCAACATTCATTTCCTCTTCCTGCAGCAAGAATATTATTTCAACCACTTTTGGGCGCAGCTTGCAGGTGACAAGCCAATGGGTTTGGCTCAGCGGTTTTTGTTCAGCTTTGGTGCTTATGAAAACCCGCCTCTTGGTTCCTACTCTGGATTTTTTCAATCGGTGACTGCTCCAGTTCTGAAAAAATTGTTTGAGCTTGTTCTTGTTCGGTATGGTCCGAAAGTTGTCGCGGCGCGTGATCTTACTTTCTCAATCAATTCCAAACAAGAAAGAAGCGTGGAACAAATCCACGAGCTAGTGACGGCTTTGAAGCGTCGGGAAAGTTGTGTGTCTCAAGCTTTGCGACTTGCAATGCCCAAGAGCATGTATTGGTTGGCCACTGCTTTGATGACAATGCATGTTTTGGAGCACGTCTGGCCTTGGGTTTCTGTTCCTCTGTTGCCAACCAATCCTTACGTCACTGAGGTTACCGATTCATGTTTTTTCAGTGCTTGCCGCTTCTTGCATCGCCGTTTTTTGCGCGGACACGCAATTCTTGCGGTCAATGCCGATGAGCGCAGTTGGTTGCCGCAAAAAATTGTGCAGCGTTCTGAGGAAGAAGCTTTCTTTCTTCGTGTCTTGCGTGGTGCGCCTCAGCGCCGGCTGTCTGTCGCAGAGTGTTGCGCTTGTGATTTGGATTTCAAGCGGGCGTGGATTGCTAAGGAAAGTCGTGTTTCTCAGCTGTTGGGTCGGCTTTGGCAGTTGTGCGTTGATGTTGGTTTGGGCAGCCTTTCTTCTCTTGTGGGTTCGTCGAACATGGACCCGTTGCAAGCGACCCTTACCAAATTTCCATTGACTGCTTTGCACGAGCAAGCGAAAGAGTGGCTTCGCAAGCATCGTGTTCCTTTAGAGAATTGGACTTTTCCTGCGGATCCTGTTTCGGTTTCCTGCTCCTTAGCTTCGGCGTCGGCGTCTGCAGTTTCGAGTTCATCTCTTGCGTCGGCGCCGCCCGTGCCAGCAGACATTGCGAAGTGCAATTTGCAGGGTGCAGCCTTGGTTCCTTCGCCTTCTTTGGATTTCAGTGCTCCCCGACCAAATTTAGTGTCCACTACGTTGCGCGATTCCGTTTCAGAGCCTCCGTCTGCTGTTGTTGTTGCTGCGCCAGTGCCCGCAGTCGGGTGTGTTTCTGCCGCGTCGCTGCCCTCTGAGCCCTCTCGTGTGGCGGAGGCATCGCCGCCGCCAGTCAGCGTTCCTCTTGCTGATTCACAGCGTAGTGAGTCTGTGCCTCCTGTTTTTTTGGCTGCCTGTGCGTTGGGGGTTCCCTTGAAGAGCCGTGCAGAAATCAAAGCCCATATTTCAGGGCATCCAACTTGCTCGTCTTTCCGGCACCGTGTGCTGTCTAGTCATTCTGACCTCCGGAAATGGACTTTCAGGGTCGTTTGTGCTGAAGATGTCGACTGTGGGTATGTTGTTCTGGCAACATATTTCTTGCAATCGCGTGGTCATGCTGCTGGAACTTTGGTTTTCTCCAGCCTTCGTAAGCATGTCCACAATACAGAAGTCAATTCGGGCAAGATTTTTACGCCATTGCAGGCAAGTGTCGCTCGAGCTTTCCTCGCGGAAGGTGGCAATGTGGCGCGTCAGTTGTCCATTCATTTGCAAGAGAAATTTCCAAACACACGTTTGCCCAATCTGACACAGCTGGCTGGCTGGTTGAAGCGTGAGAAGCAGAAGGCCAATGCAAATGCGAGGTTGGCTTCGACGGAAAATGTTGTTGGTACTGTTTCTGTTACTTTGGAGTCTTGGTATCGAATCCCAGATGCGGTGGCAGGGCTTTATGTTTTGTCGCGCGCCGTGGTTGTGTCGGACGTTGAAACCTTCATTCCTTTCACCTGTCCTGGCATGCTTTCCGTCTTGTCCCGTTATGCCGCAGTCGATGTGCTCCTGGCATTGGATTCGAAGCAGAAAGTCTTAGACAGAGGCATGGGAGTGTTGACTGTGAGCGTCTTAGCCAAAACAGGTTTGCGAAACACCCGTTTGACCGGAACTCGCCAGCAGATCCGGGCTTGTGTCACCCGAGCTTTCCCTGTCTTGCAGGCCATCATCCATGCAGAATCATCTCCCAATGCGGACCGCATGTTCACATTGTTGTCGGAGCTTTGGCAGGAATCGCATGGTGAGAGTCGTCCCCCACTCCGCGATTGTGTGAAACAGGTGCACAAAGACTATGCTCCTGCGTTCGAAAGTGCCCGCCAAAAACATTTCCCCCTGAGCCGCCCATGTGATGACTACTTTCATTTGCGCCAAAAGTACAAAGAGCTGGACGCTCGTCTAAGTCAAACACATGTGGAGCGTGGTTGTTTTGTCAAAACGCACTTAGGTTGGCTCCGAGCTTGTTTGCATTCTCTTCGCCTTCTGCCGCGTCTTGGACTCTTTCATTTTTGCTGGCAAGGGCTGATGAACCGCTTGCATCAAAAACAGGAACCAGCCGTTGCAGAGTACTTGGCAAAACAATACACGCAGAATGTGCCGGAATGTTTCGTGCAAAGCGGGCATGATCGCGAGTTCTGGTTTGCTTCTTTTTGGTCTGGCTATGAGGGCGTTCTGCCCGGCACGGCTTGTGGCAGTGAGCCGGCTGAGGCACTCCATGCTGATTGGCAAGCGAACCTCAAGAGTGATGGCGGCCGGTCTTCTGTAGCGTCAGTGTTCCCCGTTTTGCAAAAATTGTATGCCAGATGGTCAGACTTCTATGATTGGAACTCTTCTGACACCTTGTCAACATGCCCTGTGGACATTGATCCCAGCCATGTTCATGGGACAGCTGCTTTCACCAAAGCTGGCCGTGCAGCAGCTGCAGAGCTCTGGAAAGCACACACAGAGGATTCGCCCTCATACTGTGTTTTTGATGCGACTGATGGCATGGCGTTCCTGGCTGTTCGAATGTCTTTGGCTAGCAATGCATTGTGCCGTGACACTTGTCGTTCTGTTGTGGAATTGCTGCATTGCGACCCTTCTGTCATGCCTTCTCGCTTGAATGCTCTTGGAATTCTTGAAACTTCTGATATCGGGTTTCTGTTTAAGCTTGGAGCCTTCAAACGCATCTTTGACCACATTGCTTTCGTGCGTGTTCTCCCTGAGTCTCGTCGTTGCTCCTGTTCCAGCTTCGCACTCTGGGGCGGATGCGAGCATGAAATTCTTTCCCGTGGTCTGACTTTTCGGTTTGTTCCTGCTTCGATGTCTTTCGCAGACTTACCTGTACAACGCAAACGGGGAAGACCTACAGGCAGCAAAGTTGTCCAAGGGGGGTCTGCGGCTAAGCGCCGCCGCACTTCCAGCTACACCCTCAGTTTTTATTGTATAGATTGTGTTTCAGGCATTTGTTAATTGTGTGTTGCCGAAGTTGACAACTGGTCTACACGGACGTGAGACTTACAATTTTTATTTTTCATTCCTGCTGCCGCGTGAGGTGCTGCAGCGCCCAAGACATGACCGCAAGGACTTTCTTCGACGCTGGGTATGTTTAATTGACTTTCTGCTGCAAGCTTTCAATTGCCGACAATCTTGGTCAAGTCTGTTTCTGTTGTTTGACTCTGCAGGACTTTGGGACAGCGTGAGTGGGAACTTCGGTGCCCGCCGCAAAAAAGAAATCTTGGAGTTGCTTGCTGCCTGTCGTTGCCAAGTGTCGCGACATGATGTTTCGAGACATTGATTGAAACACGGTAGTCTTCATTTTTGAACTGACGATTCGACCGTCAGCGTTGGTCCGACTCAATTTTGACGCTGACATCTTAAATTTCTAAATCATAACCTTGCAATGGCGCCGTTTCACGTTCTTGTGTGTGTGGGTGTGTTTGACAGTTTGCAACGATAAAGCCTACAAACTAATGCGCAAACTGGACACAAGCATTCAGCAGCTTGTACTTTTGATTGAGAGTGACAAAAAATTAGGTTTTACGTTTTGTCAGTTGCCAAATTTTTTGTTTTTCCGTTGCTGTCCGTCGACTCTGTTTGTTGTTTGGTTGTTTGGTTGTTTGGTTGTTTGGTTGTTTGTTTGGTTGTTTCTTTGTTTCTTTGTTTCTTTGTTTCTTTGTTTCTTTGTTTCTTTGTTTCTTTGTTTCTTTGTTTCTTTGTTTCTTTGTTTCTTTGTTTCTTTGTTTCTTTGTTTCTTTGTTTCTTTGTTTCTTTGTTTCTTTGTTTCTTTGTTTCTTTGTTTCTTTGTTTCTTTGTTTCTTTGTTTCTTTGTTTCTTTGTTTCTTTGTTTCTTTGTTTCTTTGTTTCTTTGTTTCTTTGTTTCTTTGTTTCTTTGTTTCTTTGTTTCTTTGTTTCTTTGTTTCTTTGTTTCTTTGTTTCTTTGTTTCTTTGTTTCTTTGTTTCTTTGTTTCTTTGTTTCTTTGTTTCTTTGTTTCTTTGTTTCTTTGTTTCTTTGTTTCTTTGTTTCTTTGTTTCTTTGTTTCTTTGTTTCTTTGTTTCTTTGTTTCTTTGTTTCTTTGTTTCTTTGTTTCTTTGTTTCTTTGTTTCTTTGTTTCTTTGTTTCTTTGTTTCTTTGTTTCTTTGTTTCTTTGTTTCTTTGTTTCTTTGTTTCTTTGTTTCTTTGTTTCTTTGTTTCTTTGTTTCTTTGTTTCTTTGTTTCTTTGTTTCTTTGTTTCTTTGTTTCTTTGTTTCTTTGTTTCTTTGTTTCTTTGTTTCTTTGTTTCTTTGTTTCTTTGTTTCTTTGTTTCTTTGTTTCTTTGTTTCTTTGTTTCTTTGTTTCTTTGTTTCTTTGTTTCTTTGTTTCTTTGTTTCTTTGTTTCTTTGTTTCTTTGTTTGTTTGCTTGCTTGCTTGCTTGCTTGCTTGCTTGTTTGTTTGTTTGTTTGTTTGTTTGTTTGTTTGTTTGTTTGTTTGTTTGTTTGTTTGTTTGCTTGTTTGTTTGTTTGTTTTGTTTTGTTTTGTTTTGTTTTGTTTTGTTTTTTTTTGTTTTGTTTTTTTTTGCGTGTGTTTGTCTGTCTGTCTGTCTGTCTGTCTGTCTGTCTGTCTGTCTGCTTGTCTGTCTATCCGTCTGTCTGTCTGCCTGTCTATCTGTCTGTCTCTCTGCGTGTCTGGGTGTCTGTCTGTCTGTATGTCTGTCCGCCTTTCTGTCTATGTGTGTGTGTCTGTATGTTTGTCTCTCCGTCTCTTTGTCTCGCTCTCTGCTTTCTTGTCTGTTTGTCTCTTTGTCTCTTTGGCCATTCTTTTGTTTCATTCTATGTCTTTTTCTGCGCCTCCGCATTTCTCTTGCATTTCTTTGTGCGTCTCTCCTTCTATTTATGGTTTTGTGCTATTTTCCCTCGTTCTTTTTTGTTTTCTTATCCCTTTTCTTTATTCTCGTTCTTTTTGTCCTTTCCTTTTTTTCCGTTTATGTGTTTCTTTGTCTTTCCGTCTCTCCGCGCGGAGCGGGAAAAATACTGTTTCGCAGCGCGAAAAAACCAGCGGCGCGCGAAAAACCCTTTTTCGCGGCAGAAAAAAAACCGACGAGGCGGGAAAAAACTGTATCTGCAGCGGGGAAAAAACTAATCGAAAAAACCATTTTCGCAGCGCGAAAAAAGCTCGCAGCGGGAAAAAACCGACCTGCGGCAGGAAAAACCCTGACCGCGGCAGGAAAAATCCTTCAGGAAGGCAGCGGGAAAAAACTTTCGGCAGCAGGAAAAAACCTGGCCGAGGCAGAAAAAAACTGGAGGCAGGAAAAATCCGGCCTCGCAGCAGGAAAAGCCTTCGCAGCGGAAAAAACCTGGATCCGCAGCGGAAAAAACCGCAGCCCAAAAAGAAAGGCACGAGGAAGGAGTATAGCGCCGGAGGCACTATCACCACCCACGAGCCAAACGCAAAAAACCAACAGCAAGAGGCAACCAAGACCGAAAAACCAAAAGAACACCAGGGAATGGAGGAGGAAAGGGGGCGAGGGGATTGAAGTTCAGGAGCTGTCAATCCTTGAGCCAGAGGATAGAAGGAGTGTCATAGAACATAACTGTAATGACAAGAATGACTCATGTGCCTCTTTCCTACGCCTGACACTGATAAAGGCATGCACTCATCACACCTTTTGATCGACGTGGTTGAGGATGCCGCTGTTGTGGCCTCTTTGAGCGTTTCATGCTTCGAGCCAGCCTACGAAGCATCCGTCTTCTCGATCGTTTGTTCCGAGGTTGTGGGGATGATATGACTGCGTCAGCAGCCAAACGATGCTCCACAGGGCATGCTCGACACTGTTTCCTCACTTGACGACACCACCGTAGGAAAGCTTTCCAACGGCCCCTTTCAACTCCAGGTGATACTGTTGTAACCTGGCAGTATCGACGTTTCCACCAGTGATAGTTGCCGACCGTTACTTCAGTCCACAATCGCCATTGTTTTGTGGTAGCCCAAGGCAGATCCCACTGAGGTTGAATTAATCCGATCCAAACTCTGAGGGGGCTTGGTACCCGAGCTGAGGGAGTGGAAACTGAAGGGTAGGTTCGCTGCTGGTAAAAGTGGCGTGCTGAGTGCGCCATAGCTGGCATGCTGGCACAGTGAGCCCTGAATACTAAGGTCCGATGATGCCTTAGCACCTCTCAATACTGAAACCAATACCGAAAATAGCCCACATGCGCTCGAGCAAATGCCCATACGGGCTTATTAGTTTCTTTGATGGATGCGGTTCTACCTTTCGTATTCTTTGTCAGAAGCTTGGCTATCCACCAACAGTCACCATCCTCAGTGAGATTGAACATGACCTACGAGAGATAGCAGCGAGACCCTTCGAATCTCCTCAAAAGAGGGTTGGTAAGAAAGTTTACGTGATCGCAGGCAGTCCCTGCGTTGACCTAACCATTGGAGAAACCGATAAAGGTTGGCTAGGCATCACAGGGCCCAGTAGTGTATATTTTTACACGTGTATTTAGCGCTCCATGTGCTACTGCGTTTGCTACCGGCGACGCATCTACAATTTCTAGTAGAAAATGCCGGGTCTATGAAGTCTATTAATTTTGAAGCCATAATGAAGGTGCTCAATGTGAACCATTTGTTTACCAAGCATCCACTTTGGTGCACGTCTTGCATCACTCCGACTAAGCGATCCCGCTATTTCTTTCAAAATCTTCCTCGACCAAAGCCATCAAAGCCATCAAAGCAAGAACTTGACAGTGCCCGGTTCCAGTTCAGCGGTGATTGGGGGCCACTCCTTTTCAAAAGGCAAGTTCGCTTATTGCCATTCCTTCACAGCCATTCATGAAACCCAGATCAAGAATCAATGGCCAAGTTGTGCGGCACAGCTGGAGCTCGTATCATCCTGCATCGCTTCTATACCACCACCCAAGTTTTGGAGGACCTGAAAAGTTTGCTGCTATGTGCAATCTGAACCCACTGCAGCAGATCCCTGTTGGCCTCCCCTGGAATACAATCATTCCGTCCCTGTATCAGGATGCTTGGGCGAACTTTCTTCAGGCATCAATGCCAAGAATAACGATGAAAAGGACCAGGTCGTTGGTGCTGTTGTTCCGCTATTCCATAATCCTAATATCTGGGTTCCATTCAGAGTTATGACTGATCAAGAGTTCTTCAAATCTCCGGCTTGCAACCCTTTCCAAAGCGCAATTCCAAAACCGCTCATCTCCTTGATTCCTTCGCCATTCGATCACTGGTTGGAAACAGTTTCCACCCGCTCTCAATCAGCTGGGCCCTAGGCACTGAAGAGGCCAACCTGGAATGGCTACGAGACCCTGATTCCCAGCCTTTTGAGGCTCCCTGGAATCCAGGAGGTGATCGCCGTCCACAAAAATTTGTTCTAGACATCCAGAAATCGATGCCAGTAGCCGCCAAGAAGAACCAGGTTTTGCACCCTTTTCGCTCCATTCAGGTCGACTTCGTACTTTCCTTTACTCAACATTTCCAACTTAGCGCGGCTGACCCCAGCCTGCCACTGCCGATGCACCTGAGCAACCGTGCATACAAAGCCGAGCTCTATCGCCTGAACAAAGACCGGGTTGATCACATTGGCAAACCGGTTACTGCCTTTCTGGAGTCCTCAACAAAGAAAGAGCTGTTAGCTCAATGGAACTTCCCTTGTTATCATCTTATTGAATCTCAATTACTAGTAAAGTGTCTTCCAGACTCTACTCATGCTCATCCTTGTTTGGCTGTGGCAGCCTCTCACTTCTGCAATTTTCCGCATGAGCGCACGCTTCTCCACTTTATGCGAGCGTTTCTTAGTCATAAAACCCACTCTTTGCGACCAGCCAATCTAGTTCTGTGCGTAGCTCTTCACAGGTTCACCAAATGGTATATTTGTGGATCAGAGCAAGCGGCTTCCATATACTTGATATTTCTCCGTCCTGGAACGGCTCACATTGCCTTACTAAGCTACAGTTGCAGCACACCAACCCTTGCTGTCCCAATGCTCACAACAGCTGAATTGGAAGAGGTCCAACAAATTCGTGTCCCCATCGCTGAATTTGCAGACGTCGGTCATGCGGACGTGTGCTGTTTCGTTTTCAAAGGCACTCAGACTTTTACCTCTTTGGCCCCTTTCCATCATGTCATCATTGAACATCGGTGCCCGTTGCATGTACTCAGCGAACAAGTTGCTTTTGCACTAAGCAATGAATGCCAACCACCTGGAGCACAATGGGTCTGTCATCATCAGCTGTTACACGTCGTCTTTGTTTTCGTATCGGTACAAATCGACGAAGGTTGCATCTGGATAGATGTTGACAATGTTGTGCCCCTCGCCAATAGCAGCAGCGCTCCCTATCTCAATCCACAAGCCGCAAGCAAAGATATACATCAGGATGTTGTCGTTTGTATATTAGGGCCAAATCACGGCAACTGTCGGCTGGCGTTGCTAGAAAATATTCGACCAGACCTGGCACAGGAGGGTTTACCTTTACTCAGTCTGGACAATGCTCAGACCCTGGTGCGAGTTGCAGCTGAAGAAGCTGCTATTGGTCAATGCTCCCTGGCCACTTCTTTCCCAACACACTTTGCAGCTTTCCTGGCCACAGGGCCACTTGCGCAGTCGCTTTGCCAGGCTGCGAGTGTCAGCTT
>VSDK01003879.1:6179-68658 GCA_009767595.1 Symbiodinium kawagutii | reverse complement strand
GACAACACAAAGTGCAAAGCCTCAACTGAGGGCGTTGGGCTTGAGATTCCAAGCTTCCTTGCAGAGTCACCACGCTTGATATCCTTGGCAACAATCCTCGTCCTGACACGAGTTTCGCTCTTGTACGCAGCAACCCATCGGCTAGGAATCACTCGCATCTCCGGATGTTTCTTCTTCAACTTGTCAACTTCTGCTTGCGTGATCACTTTCCCGGCACCACAATGCTCCAAATTCGCAACTTCTTCCTGCATGCCAACAAAACCAAGGTCAACATCAAGTTGCAACAACGTGGAGTCATCGATGATCTCATCCGGTTTCCACACAAGCACTTCAGAACCACCAAGAAACACCTTCTTGCACTCATGTCCACTCTTTGGCAAGAACGCAACAGACTGAAGAACAAGCTCATCCACAAAACCTGGGGCCGTAGCACGCAACTTGCCTTCAAGGCATTCACTCAAGCACACACTCGCATCATCCGACAAGCTGTAATCCATCTGCAAAGACAACATCTCATCATCCTCCTTCCTTTCCTTAGCCATCTCCTCTTCAAGTTCAGTTGTACTTTGTTCTGGTTCTCGTTTAGTCCCTGTTGTCCGGTCAAGTCCGTCTGTTCCGCTGGCCTGAGCCAGGCTGTATTTCGCATTGTATGCTGCCCTTCTCCGTTTACACACAGCACTGTGACGGCATCCCGGCACATCCATACCTGCCATGCTGCATGCAGGACACTTCTCAGTCTTACCGAACTCAGGGATTTGCTTGGCAGCCTTTGAGGAAGAGGGAGAGGAACCAGAGGATTCAGCTTGTGGTCTTTTATTTGCAAGTCTTTCTTCTTCCGTCAACGCAGGTCTAGGAGGACTTTCACCAGGAGTAGCGGGAGGAGTTGGAGTATCAGGAGCAAAGGTCACCCGCTTCTTTGTTCTAGGTGTAGGATGTGGTGAAGGAGGAGAAGGAACAGGAGTGCTGGGAGAGGGAACAAAATCATCATCCGAAAAGATCTGCATATCTCCAGGATCAACATCATCCCCATCCATATCCTGCACCTCAGGCACCTCACGTCCACCTTGGCCTTCACCATTCTGACCTTGATCATCATCACCTGCAACATCGTTGCCCGGGGGCTCCAACCTTCCAGCTTCCGCATTCTCCTCCAGTCCAGGTCCTGGTCTTTCACCAGCCAAACCCACAAACAACCGATCACCGATGGTTTGATCCCATGCTATGGGTGTGATGGGTTTTACATTTCTCGCAACAAACCGCTTCAGGTGTTGTTCTCCATCCATTCGAAACAAACCTTGAACAATTGGTCCCGTATCCAAACCATGGTGAATGAAACATGCTTCTACACTTCGTGTCTCATTGGGGGCTTTACTCTTGATGGAATCCGGCAACTCAGCAAGAACCACTTGACCAAACATTGCAGTCGCTGGTCGAGACAGTGCACGCTGCGCGCTATACTCAAGAGGAGAGAAGTTGGTACCATGCGCGCAACCAAAGTGGTTATTCGTGAGAGCTATGTAGCACAGCATGTCCTGAAGAGCCTGACCTTCAAACAAAACATCAACACCACCTGCATTCAAATCAGCTCGCAAAGTGGAAAGGGCCTCTTTCAGTTTTCTCACGCTGCGTTCTGCTGCACCCACCGATCTATGCTGCTGCGGATTCGCGCGTCTCACTTGAAACGTGTACTTAGAGGTGGAGGAAGAGACAAAATCCGAAACTGCACGCTCAGCATCTGTGTGCAACACAACCGCAGTTTCACTTGACTCCAAGCCAAAATGGGCTAACCATTTCTCAACCAACACCTTAGCACCACGCATTTCCGGAGACACAACAACGTACCCAACACACGAAGAGTGAAGCTCAGTCAGCACAAGAACCTTGACACAGCCATCTGCCGGTGCATCATCGCGCATCACCTCACCTTGTCTGGACAAGAAACAAAAGTCAGCTTGAATTTCAGTTTCAAGATGCTCTTCAGTACGTCTACGATGCTGGGTCACACTCCTACCACGTGCACAAACCACACACCTTGGATCATACGGCGTATGTCCTTGTAGTCTATGTTTCTCTAGTGCAGCTTCTGCGGCACGTGTCAAGGGCGCAAATTGCAACGCAGACACAGGGGCCCCCCATTGTGAAGGTTGTGACCGATACCATGTGTTCGACTCAACCACAGGCTCCAACCGCAACCAAGGGCAACCACCATAAAAAGCAACTTCACCAACATACTTCCCCGTTCCCACATGTTTCACGTAGCATCCATCTGGGTCTTGTGTGATTTCCCAACCGCAGCTACACAACGTGGTCGTGGAAAGGATGTTGTGACTAATGTCCCCAATGAGACAACGCAGGTTTGCTTGTGCTTGCTGGCCATCTTCAAAACCAATCCAAACAGGAACATGTGCACACCCTTGGATTTCTACTTTGCTACCGTTTGCAGCACGAAATCTGTTCTCTTCTTGATCTATGGGGGAGAGGTGCACATCATACGCACTTGCATGAGTCTTGGACATCACGGTTGCAGCGGCTCCAGAATCCAACAACCACCAAAAAGGGCTATCAGTATCAACCGCCATTTCTGACAACAATGGATCCATCATATGCAGTACATCTGGTTGCCCACACAACGGAACCGAGTCAAAGAAAAGCTCCAGGCGTGCTTTCCGCAAACGTGCATGCTCCAGCGCGAGTGCAAACTCAGCCAACTTCCATTGACATGTTGTGCATTGGCAAAACAAATTTTGATTCACCTCGCACCCAATTCCATTGCATGAAACATCCATACTGCAACATGAATCCAATATTGTGACATCCGAAACTGCATCATCAAAAACCAAACGCGTTTCAACATTGCAACACGCTTCAGAAAACAGTGGTGACAACATCAAAGACTGCACACCTGGGTTCACCTCCGTGTTCGCCTCATGTTCTGCAGTCCAGTCCCAACCTGTCAGAGCCCCACCCGCCCATCCAGTCCAGTCATCCTCCGGATACTCCTGAGTCCAGGTCGGGTCCGTCCACCACTGATTCTCGTCACTCTGGTACCACCATTCCACATCGTCCCATGATACCTGGTTCAACTTCCCTTTATACTTCCCCTTTCCTTTTCCTTTCTCCTTTCCTTTTCCTTTCTCCTGGGCCTTGCCTGATCCTCTGCTACCCTTCGGAGAACCATGAGGAGAACCTTTGGGGGATCCTTTGGGAGAGCCTTTCGCAGGACTAGCACTTCTACTGGGACAATTCGCTGAAATGTGACCAAACTGTGAACATTTGAAACATTTAACCTTGGTCATGTCAGTCTGACACTGTGACGTGGGATGCTTGCGACTGCCACACTTTCCGCACCTGTCAGTCCCACCTTGTCCAACAGCATCGAGTCCAAGTCCGCCACCATCACCTAAAGTCATGTCAAACCACTCACACCAGTTCCATCCATCATTGGAAACATCCGGTGCAACCTGGTTTACCTTTTTGCCTTGTTTGCTAGGGTCTGTCATCTCTGCAATCATGCGCTGCTGCTGCTCATACTTGATTGCTGCTGCTCTGTAATCCCGGTACGTGTCACCTCCAGCATGATGCAATGCAAACTGCCTAGCTTCTCCAGGAAGTGATCTCATCATGATCAGCAACAAATCTGATTCGTTGAACATCAAACCAGCTTTGTCAACATTCTGTGGCAACGTGTTCACCAACCTTTGATACCTTGCTGCCTCAACATCCAACTTCCTAATCACATCCGTGACCATGGATTGAGGTGAAGTTTCGTTGTTACCTAGCACAAACGTCTTCTGAGCCAACATGGTTCTCAAAACCAAAGCTTCGTTCCGTGTTCTCAAAGAGTACTCTGTAGTCAGTTGTCTCAACAACTCAAAACCATGTGCATTCGTGGTCTGATCTAGGTATGGTCCCTGCAAGCTCACACCTTCCAAGTAGCTGTTGATCAACATAGCACTTCTTGCATGACTCATGAACGTGGAACGCAGGATTGCCAACAACCTCATCGACCTACTTCGCATTGCCGGGGACAAGGAATGTAACTGAATCCTAGTAGGCCAACGCGCAGCTTGTTCAATTTCTGCACCAAACTCCAACGAAACCTGAGATGCCCATGCCGACAAGTCCGCAAGATACTGTGCCCAACCAAGGATCTCACCTTCACGTGTACCCCACTTGTCATAACCAGGCTGTGGAGGAGCACCTAACCATTTTTCAGTCTTGGAAAACGCATCCCCAGTACCTCGCAATCCACTCGCATCCACAAAGAACGGATCACCTGCAGGTCTTTCCATGTGCCCAAACGCTTCAGCTCCCGGAACACCTTGCCTTCCACGCACCTGTTCATCCAAGAACCTTGCGACAGCAAGCATCGAATTTCCATCCATTCCCTGAGTAAGCCGAAGAACTTCCTGCACATTTGAAGGAACACCTACATTTTGACCACTATTCACCATAGGATTACCCAGTGGAACACCTGAATCATACGTCTGTCCAAACGCTCCCATGCCTGGCGGAGGACTCATCCCTGAACTACTTCCTGGAACATTCCCCAGTCCGCACATACCTTGTTGCCCACAACCACTGCAACCTGGGCATCCTTGACAACCTTGGCCACAAACACCTGCACATCCAGCTTGAAAACACTGCCCACCTAGAGCATTCCCCGGACAACCAGCAGGTCCGTTTGCTACACCACCAACTAGACTCTCTCCATTCGGTGCAGGAGCTGCAGCTTGTCTGTAGTTCCGTGGATCCATCAAGCCACCATGATGTCTACCGATAGGTCCATATCCGCCACCCACATTGGGCATAGGCGGCAATATCGGTCCAACACCCGGACTCCCTTGACGCACACCAGCTTCCATTGCAGTCGGGGACGACATGACGCCTTCACCATTGTTTCCTGGGCCGTTCATCCTATCCATGAGCTACCTCCTCCCTGGATCTACGTTTCTACTGGAGCACCGAGCTCCGCTACCATGTAAAAATCTGGAGACCCTCTCACCTACAAGGGTCGGCCTAGATTGAGCGTAGCTCACAAAAAAAGAAACTCAGGCCCCAAACAACAAAAACACTCGTGCAACGTGTCACAACCCCCTGCTCTACTCAGCTGGCTTCGGTGCAACCTTTTCACACACACACGAGACGTGTTTGTGGTTGTTACTGTACGTGTTGCTATGCTTCTGTGCTGCATAGCTTTGTCTTGACGGCTTCTCTGCTAAAAGCCAAAACATCGCGAGGCGATGTTCATTCAAACATCATCCAACAAACTCTTTCCTAAAGTGAGGAACTTCGTTCAAAGATATTCTTGGAGTTCGCAAAACTGCTATGAACTTCAAATTCGTTTCGAAATTGAAGTTAAAGAAAAAAAAACGTTTCACTCAAAGTTGTTCACAACCGCAGGTCTTCTAGCCATCCATCATCAAGATATCCAGCTTTCCAGAAAAAACCGTGCAGCAAATCGTTTGCGAAATCCATCATAGCCATCTCATCTTTGTAAAGAAGTTCCACTGTAGAAAATCAAATCCAGAATCCTCACAGTCACTCGAATGCAGGCAAACTCGCAAAATCCAGTTGTCATCAAGACACAAATCCGCAATCCACAAGTTCTGTCAATCCCATCATCCGTGGACCGTTTCCAGAGGAATCTTTACACCATTACACAACACACACAACCGTTTCAGCAGAGAATCCAAAAGGTGGCAAGTTTGAGGCACATCCAGGAAATTTCATAAGACAAACTTCAATTTCTCTTACTGCCTCCAGCGGCTTCCTAAAGGTCCTAGATGCTATACAGTCCTTCTCGATGAGTTTACTACCACTACCTATGATAACATGAGGGGCAGTTTTGGCGGTAGCCGGTTTTGGCCCATTTTTGAACCCAATTCTCAGGGTCAGCGGTAAAGGGTTGGGGTTTACTGGGCTGTTAAGAATTGGAGTCTGTCACGAGATGGATCAGGCTTTGTCTCCCACTTTGTCTCCCGCTCTGCTGTGAAATTTTATCGCGAGATGGATTTTGTCTCCCAATTTGTTTCCCGCTTTGCTGTGAGATCTTTGCTGTGAAGTTTGGTATAAATACAACGATTACTATAATTATCGGCTTTTAATTGTAGTTATATGATTATTGACATTGGGAAAGGTGTGTTGTCAGAAACCGGGTAGATCGAGCCACTTTGGCCATCTCATGGCCAACTTGCCGATCTTTTGGTTTCCAGGCCGTTTTGGCCATCTCATGGCCAGCAACTTGCCGATTAAATTTTCCAGGCCTCGTTTTGGCAATCTCACCCAGCAAAATCAGCAAACCTGGTGATACAACGATCACTATAACCATCATTTTTCAGATATAAAGCGGCTATACACTGTGGTTATATGATAATTTACATTGAGAAACACTTGTCGTCAGAACCTGGTAGATCGAGGCACTGTGGCCAGCAACCTGCCGATCTTTTTGGCTTCCAGGCCGTCTTTGGGCCATCTTCATGGCCAGCGCAGCTTGCCGATCGAGTGCTTTCCAGGCCTGGTTTTGTTTGGCCATCTCGCACAGCAACTTGCCAACCTTGAGATTTGGTATAGATATAACGATTACACTATAATCACCATTATGCAGATATAAAAGGGGTATATATTGTAATTATATGATCATTGACATTGGGAAGCATGCGTCGTCAGAACTTGGTAAGATCGAGTTACTTTGGCGAGCAACTTGCCAATCTTTTGGCTTCCAGGCATCTTGTGGCCAGCAACTTGCCGATTGAGTACCAACCAGGCCTGCCATCTCCCTCAGCAACTTGCGACCTTGAGATTTGGCATAAATACAACGATTACATTATAATCACCGTTATGCAGCTATAAAGGGGGTATACACTGCGGTTAACTTACTTTGGCCAGCAACTTGCCGATCTCTGCGCCTGCCACGGGTCAGCTAGCTAGCCATTGCGTTCCACCAGCCCCAAAAGCATAAAGTTGAAGTTGGTTCCTTTAGGTTTCTATAAAAATCAATAATTATTGTTCAACTTCAACTTTACGCTTTCGGTTTCGCCTTTGGCCTTCTAAGGGCCGTAGCACCCCCACAACACACGTTTCACGAAGTTGGAACTTGAAATCAGAAAGTTGAAAGTTGCCTTTCAATGTGGGGCGCCAATCCGAACAATTTGTCCCATAAACAGTATTTGGACTTCTTTTTGATTCTCTTTGACCCTTCTTGGACCTTGCGTGCGGGTAACCTGAAATTTTTTGAACATTGGATTTTCATTGAAAGGGGCATTGCAACTTTACGGCGTCTTTCTCTTTCTTTCTCTCTCTTTCTCTCTCTCTCTCTCTCTCTCTCTCTCTCTCTCTCTCTCTCTCTCTCTCTCTCTCTCTCTCTCTCTCTCTCTCTCTCTCTCTCTCTCTCTCTCTCTCTCTCTCTCTCTCTCTCTCCCTCTCTCTTTCTCTCTTTCTCTTTCTCTTTCTCTTTCTCTTTCTCTTTCTCTTTCTCTTTCTCTTTCTCTTTCTCTTTCTCTTTCTCTTTCTCTTTCTCTTTCTCTTTCTCTTTTTGCAGCGCTTTTTTAGCTTTCAAGACTGCTGCTAAACTGTTCTTTCGGTATGCCGCCAAAACCAAAGCCAGAAGCAGTGCAGAATGTCGAGTGTTGGTGGAACCTGGTTTTAAAGTTCAAGATAGTGTCCAAGAAGGCTTCCGCATTAAGGGACCCTCATGGTTTTGGCTGGCGCCTTGGTTTGGTCTCCAGGGATAACAGTAACAAGGTGATGTAGGCCGGTTCTCACAACATGTCATTCGAAAGTGATTGCTGCAGCTTACATGGATGAGGCGGTGTTGATTCTGAATGCATGTTCATACTTGAGCGCTATCGCGTTGGTTTCCTGCTCATGTTTGGAGAATGGTAACGGCGTTGGTTGCGGCGTGCCAAGACAAAGCCTTAAAAAGATTTGAAGCAGGGCGGTAGAGTGTGGTCGTGGGTTGGTGCAACAATAAAACTAAAAGTAGAGTTTCCTTGATTTTTGTCCAGGGCATTTTCCTGAGCAAAGCAATTGCGCCAAAGTGCAGCTTGTCCTGCAGAAATTCCGCGCCCGCTAGCATGCAAGACTTGGCCGCCTGCCAGTGAAGCCACCTTTGCCTTTGCGCCTGAGGCAAGGAGAAGGCTGGGAAAACCCTTGCTTTGGTTATGCGCGGCGGGTTGAATTTTTCATGTGGCGGGATCCGGTTTTTGGTTCCAGAATTAGCTCCCAATTTTCGGGTCCGTAGAGTGCGGCGATTGTTTCCGCCAAGTTGCTTGGTGATTATTCGGCCCCAGTTTTGGGGTCCTTTTTTTGAATTTCGTTTCTGGGGACAAGATCTTTCGGATTTCCGTTTTCCCTGTTAGAAAAACCGGCCAGGCCGTGGGATTTTACAAATGGTGCAATACAGTTCTTCCATGACATGACAAGCCTCTTCTGTTCAATATGGACAAACGCAGTCTGCAAGTATGCACCGCTGGAAATGTGGGAACGGTTGTCCGAGGCAGCCAGACTTTGGACAAGCAGCGAGCCTGCGCGCCCGAAGAAATTGTGTTACTCTGTTGGCCACCATCTGTTCTGACCCCAGCTTGGCGCCCTTGCTGCCGCAGATTGTCTTGGCCAATGAACGCCACATATCTGGGCGTTTGGAGGCCGCAGTGGCAGCCGATCTAGAACTCACCCCTGCAAACAACAGTTTTCTATTCCGGCGGCGCAAGAGTGCCTGGGTGAACGCAGACACAATGGTTCAGTACCTGGACGTGCTTTGCGCCAACTTGAAACATGTTCTGTCGGAGCGACTTTGTGCGCTATTCCTGGACGCTTGCTCTGCTCATTTGCGCAGCAAAAAGTTGGAAACTGCACGGGCGAGAGGTTTGAGGTTGATTGTGATTCCAGCCTTGTGCACGAGTTGGCTGCAGCCTCTATGACTTATTTGCTTTTAAGTCTGTCAGAGTTAGAATGGAACAGCTCCTTGTCAGCGCCAAGTGCAACCAAACCCTTGCAAGAGCAATTTGTCTTTAAGCTGGCTTCGCATCCTGAAGGATGCGGGTCAGCAAGTAATTTGCAACCGGCCTCGCAAACCTGCTTTTGAAAAGGCTGGTCTGTCGTGCCAGCAACAGCTTATGCGCTCTCGAGTTGCGAGAGGCCTGGGGCGGTCATCGCAGGATACAGTCCTGGCGACTTTCCCGACTGTGCGCCAGGCAGCTTTGCTCTTTCCGCAAAAGCGGACAGCGTGCGATGTTGGGGCTTGGCTTCACTTTTATGATCCATTTGCAGGTTTGGAAGCGCCAATCCCAGCGCTGGATTGAAAAAAGGGTTTTGATTTGAATTGGCAAACATGAGGGGCAGTTTTGGCGGTAGGCGGTTTTGGCCCATTTTTGAACCCAATTCTCAGGGTCAGCGGTAAAGGGTTGGGGTTTACTGGGCTGTTAAGAATTGGAGTCTGTCACGAGATGGATCAGGCTTTGTCTCCCACTTTGTCTCCCGCTCTGCTGTGAAATTTTATCGCGAGATGGATTTTTGTCTCCCAATTTGTTTCCCGCTTTGCTGTGAGATCTTTGCTGTGAAGTTTGGTATAAATACAACGATTACTATAATTATCGGCTTTTAATTGTAGTTATATGATTATTGACATTGGGAAAGGTGTGTTGTCAGAAACCGGGTAGATCGAGCCACTTTGGCCATCTCATGGCCAACTTGCCGATCTTTTGGTTTCCAGGCCGTTTTGGCCATCTCATGGCCAGCAACTTGCCGATTAAATTTTCCAGGCCTCGTTTTGGCAATCTCACCCAGCAAAATCAGCAAACCTGGTGATACAACGATCACTATAACCATCATTTTTCAGATATAAAGCGGCTATACACTGTGGTTATATGATAATTTACATTGAGAAACATTTGTCGTCAGAACCTGGTAGATCGAGGCACTGTGGCCAGCAACCTGCCGATCTTTTTGGCTTCCAGGCCGTCTTTGGGCCATCTTCATGGCCAGCGCAGCTTGCCGATCGAGTGCTTTCCAGGCCTGGTTTTGTTTGGCCATCTCGCACAGCAACTTGCCAACCTTGAGATTTGGTATAGATATAACGATTACACTATAATCACCATTATGCAGATATAAAAGGGGTATATATTGTAATTATATGATCATTGACATTGGGAAGCATGCGTCGTCAGAACTTGGTAAGATCGAGTTACTTTGGCGAGCAACTTGCCAATCTTTTGGCTTCCAGGCATCTTGTGGCCAGCAACTTGCCGATTGAGTACCAACCAGGCCTGCCATCTCCCTCAGCAACTTGCGACCTTGAGATTTGGCATAAATACAACGATTACATTATAATCACCGTTATGCAGCTATAAAGGGGGTATACACTGCGGTTAACTTACTTTGGCCAGCAACTTGCCGATCTCTGCGCCTGCCACGGGTCAGCTAGCTAGCCATTGCGTTCCACCAGCCCCAAAAGCATAAAGTTGAAGTTGGTTCCTTTAGGTTTCTATAAAAATCAATAATTATTGTTCAACTTCAACTTTACGGTTTCGGTTTCGCCTTTGGCCTTCTAAGGGCCGTAGCACCCCCACAACACACGTTTCACGAAGTTGGAACTTGAAATCAGAAAGTTGAAAGTTGCCTTTCAATGTGGGGCGCCAATCCGAACAATTTGTCCCATAAACAGTATTTGGACTTCTTTTTGATTCTCTTTGACCCTTCTTGGACCTTGCGTGCGGGTAACCTGAAATTTTTTGAACATTGGATTTTCATTGAAAGGGGCATTGCAACTTTACGGCGTCTTTCTCTTTCTTTCTCTCTCTTTCTCTCTCTCCCTCTCTCTCTCTCTCTCCCTCTCTCTTTCTCTCTTTCTCTTTCTCTTTCTCTTTCTCTTTTTGCAGCGCTTTTTTAGCTTTCAAGACTGCTGCTAAACTGTTCTTTCGGTATGCCGCCAAAACCAAAGCCAGAAGCAGTGCAGAATGTCGAGTGTTGGTGGAACCTGGTTTTAAAGTTCAAGATAGTGTCCAAGAAGGCTTCCGCATTAAGGGACCCTCATGGTACACTATGAAGCTTCCTGACACACACTGGCAAAGTTTGGGTCAGCAGTCAAACCAAAACACACAAAGACCAAAAAGGGCCAAGGCAAGACAACACAGGGACCCAAAGAGGTGCCACCACCGATCCTTACTGAGGCAAACGAATTAATTTCAAAGCGTTATGAAAACGTGCTCTATCCTGTACAAACAGGTCTTCTAACTTTCACAACCTTGGAAGGGCATCACCATCGCACCATGTGCCTTCAACGGTGAAGAGCAGGACAAGCGGACGAAACCGGTGCGGCATGACTACAAAAAGGGTCAAGACACCTCGACAAGGCGTTGAACCTACCAGGTTTCACTCTGGCCTTTCCAGTAGGTAGTAACTTCGGTGAAAGACCGTCTGGCCCTTGTGTGAAACAGGAGTGGTTCGACCCTTGACGGTGTCTCCCCAAACTCTGGGCAACGCGAGCACAACTCACTTGCCCCCTGGTGGGCTAACTTCCCCGTCTTCAACTTGATAGCTCAAATTTTTTCCTGGCTATTAATTACAGCGAAGCTAGTTGTCACGGCACACGAGGCTTGCTGCAAAGTTTGCTGGAATATTACGATTATGCGTTATCACTGACAGATTCGACATGCTTGTCTTGGCATGCAGCACCACAATTCTACCGCCGATTTGTTAGAGACAGTGATGCGCTTTGTGTGATGGCTTTGCTGGCCGTCACAGAACTCTGCCTTTTGTATGATGAAGATCCCTTTACAAGGTTTGCGCAGAGTCTTCACTGCTTCGAAGCTTCGTCTGTTTCACACAGTTTCACACAGTTTCACTTTGTTCCAGCGCTTCTTATCGACCTTATCTTGGTGCTACCAAGGCGATGCAAGCGAGCAAAAAAACCCTTTGATTTGTGTGGGTGGCTGGTTGGTGTTTGGTTGGTGGGTTGCTTGTTTGGCTTTTTGGTTTGCTTGGTTTGGTTGGTTTTGTCGCTTTTAATGGTCATTTTATTTCATTTGAACATCTGTCGATTTCTTTGCAGCCTTTCTGCACAACTAGTGACCTGCATTTCCGTGCAATAGGCACTTCCCGGAAAAAAATGAAACTTGTGAAGATGAGGAAGATCAGGAAGTTAATGAAGATGATGAAGAGGATGACGAGAAAGATGAGGAAGATGAGGAAGATGAGGAAGATGAGGAAGATGAGGAAGATGATGGAGGTCAGGAAGACGAGGAAGATGATGGAGAGGAGAAAGATGATGTTGATGAAGAGAGAAGGAAACTGATGGAAATGATGGTGATGATGAAACTTGTGAATGTGTGGAAGATGAGGGAGATGAGGAAGATGAGGACGATGAGGAAGATGATGGAGGTGATGAAGATGATGAAGATGATGAAGATGAGGAAGATGAGGATGATGATGAAGATGAGGAACATGAGAACAATGAGGAAGATGAGCAAGATGCTGAAGATGATGAGGAGGGTGAACATGATGAGGTTCATGAAGATGAAGATGATCCAGATGATGAAGATGATGAAGATCATGACGTTGATGAAGATGATGGTGAATGATGAAGATGATGAAGATGTTGAAGATGATGAAGATGATGAAGGTGATGAAGATGATGAAGATGATGCAGGGGATGATGATGTGAGGGAGATAATTCAGATGATGAAGATGATGAAGTTGATGAGGATGAGGACGATGATGAAGATGAGGGAGATGCTGAAGGTGATGATGAAGGTGATGAGAATGTGAGGGAGATGTTCAAGATGATGAAGATGATGAAGATGATGAAGATGATGAAGATGATAAAAGGGAAGAACTTGATGAACAAGAATTTGATGAAGTGGAAGGATATGATTAAATTTGTGAAGGAAGGTCAGGAAGATGGGAAGAGGAGGAAGATGATGAAGAGGTTGAAGATGATGAAGGTGATGAAGATGATGTGGATGATGCAGATGATGGTGAAGATAATGGAGGAGATGAAGAAGGTGAAGATGATCAGATTGACGACGATGAGACTGAACGTGAGAATGAAGATGGGAAGGGCGTGGAAGAAAGTGAGGATGAAGAGGAGGCTGGAGAGGGACAAGAGAATGATGATGAAGATGATGGTAATAATGATTGGTCAAGACGGTGGTGAAGGTGATGAAGATGATGTTGATGATGAAGATTGTGAAGATGATGAAGATGATGAAGGAGATGAAGGTGAGGGAGATGAGAAAGGAAGATGGGGAAGATGATGAAGATGAGGCAGATGAGAAAGATGAGGAAGATGAGAAAGATGAGGAAGATGAGCAAGATGAGGAAGATGAGGAAGATGAGGGAGATGGCGGAGATGGCGGAGATATTGGACATGAAGGAGCTGATGCAGAAAGTGAAGATGTTGAAGATGGTGAAGAGGAAGATGATGATCATTTTCATGATGTTTGTCAAGATGAGGGACACGATGAAGACGAGAACGGAGATAAGAAAGGAGATGTGGAAGATGGGGAAGAGGATGAAGATGTGGAAGATGGGGAAGAGGATGAAGATCAGGACGATGAGGACGATGGGGGAGGATGAGGAAGATGAGGGAGATGAGGGAGATGAAGTTGACAAAGACATCGGTCCAGATGAGGAAGATGAGGAAGATGATGAAAATTAAGTTCATGACGACCAGATTGAAGGTGAGGCAAATGATGAGACCAGGACAATGTTGAGCCTACAGGATGAAAAGGATAAAGGGGATGAATACGGTGAAGACGCCGTACAAGATTGTCAACTGATGACGATGATGACGCTAGCAAAGATGCTGGGGATGATGATGGAGAGGGAGAAGATAATGGAGGTAATGAAAATGATGAAAATAAGGAAGATGAGGAAGATGAGGAAGATGATGAAGATGATGAAGATGAAAAGATGATGAAGATGATGAAGAAGATGTAGATGATGAAGATGTTGAAGGTGATGGAGATGATGAAGATGTTGAAGATGATGAAGATGATCAAGATGATGAAGATGATGACAACGACGAAGATGATGAAGATGATGAGCATGATGAGGATGATGAAGCTGATGCAGGTGATGAAGATGAGGACGATGTTGAAGACAATGAAGATGATGCAGATGGTGAAGCTGAAAAGGGCGATGAAGAAGGAGATGAGGAAGTTGAGGAAAATGATGTAGATGAGGAGGATGAGGAAGATGAGGAAGATAAGGAGGAGGAGGAAGACGAGGAACATGAGGGAGATGAAGACGATGAAGACAACGGTGAGGATGAGGGCGATCAGGAAAATGATGAAAATAAAGTTGATGACGATTGCAAAGATGGTGATGAAAATGATGAGACCAGGACGACGTGGATTTTACAGGATGAACAGGATAAAGGAGATGAATACGATGAAGACGAAGTACAAGATGGTCAAGTGATGACGAGGATGACAATATTGAAGATGTTGGTGATGATGATGGACAAGGAGATGATGAAGTTGATGACAATGATGAAGATGATGAAGATGACGGAGGGGATGAAGAAGGTGGAGATGATAAGGGTGATGAAGATGATGAAGATGAGACTGAAGATGAAAGAGAAGATGAGAAGGATGGCAAAGAAAATGAGGATGAAGAGGATGTTGGAGAGGGTCAAGAGGATGATGATGAAGAAGATGGTGAGATTGAGTAAGATGTTGGCGAAGATGCTGAAGGCGGTGCAGATGAGGACGATGATGAAGATGATGCAGATGATGCAGATGATGAAGAGTAGGAGGATGATGAAGATGATGATGATAAAAGGGAAGAGTTTGATGAAGTGGAAGGATATGATGGAATTTGTGAAGGTAAGGAAGATCAGGAAGATGGGAAGATGAGAAACATGATGAAGATGATGAAGATGATGAAAGAGGTGAAGATGATGAAGATGATGAGGATGGTGACAACGACGAAGATGATGAAGACAATGAAGACGATAAAGGTGATCAAGATGATGAAGACGATGAAGATGTTGAAGGTGATGGGGATGAGGGGGATGAGGAAGATGTGGAAGATGAGGACGATGAGGAAGATGAGGAAAATGAGAAAAAGGAAGAGGACGAAGACAACGATGAAGATGAAGAGGATGATGGAGAGGGCCAAAAGTTTGATGATGAAGATGATGGTCACGATGATCAAGATGTTGGTGAAGATGATGAAGTTGTTCAGAAAGTGATGAAGAACATGATGATCGCAGAAGATGAAGATGATGAAGAGGAAGAAGATGATGAAACTTATGAAGATGATCAAGCTGATGCAGATGATGAAGTACCGACGAAGTCGATGATGAAGATGATGATGAAGATACTGCAGGTGATGATGGAGATGATGAAGAAGATGGAGATGATGAAGGTGAGGAAGATGATGAAGGTGATGAAGGTTTTGAAGATGACGAAGGTATTGAAGATGGCAATAGAGATGAAGAACGAAGATGCGGAAGATGATGAGAATGATTTTGCAGATGACCAAAAACATGAAGATGACAAGGACAACCCGATACAATCAAACCAACAGCGCAGCGACAAAGTTCGAGATGCAGGATGAAAAGGGGCCGATGAATCATGAACCATGAAGGATGAATTTTGAAGGATGAAAGGTGGAATGATGAAGGATTCGTGAATGATGGGGAGGATGGTGATGACGAAGATGCGGAGCGGCTGAGGATGATCATGCCCGTGAAGGAGGCTGATTGCAATGCTCGTGATCATGAACGGTGCTGATGGTGATGGTTTCGTTGATGATCATGAACGATGATGGGGGCAGTGATGATTACGGTGATGATGTACGGATGATGAATGGCTAGTGGTGGCATTGCGCAATGAGGAATAATGAGCGATTAGCAAGGAATGGCGGTTAACGAGTGAAGCATCTTGATTTTGATGGTGATGATGATGATGATGATGATTTTCATTTTGGTGGCTTCTAGGTGCTTCATGCCCGCTGATCGATGTTGATGATGAAGCTGCTGATGTGTTGCTCAACTTCTAAGAAGAATCACTTGTGCGAAGTGGTCGTTCAATGAAAAACCTTTGATGGTGTGGATGGCCTGACGACGATGGTTGCTGGCTGACAAGAGTTGACGTTGAGGTGGTCATGATGATGTTTGATGCTTGATGCTTGGTGACGAGAGGATGGTGGTGGTAAGGGGGGCTAATGCATGGTGGTTGGTGGTGCTTTATGATGTTGAATGGTTTTTGATAGCGTTTGTTCTTTGCAAGTGTTTTCTTGTTTTTTTGGTTTTGTTTCTTTTTGCAATTTGTTGTGCTCTGATGTTTTCCGCTGGTTGTTTTTGCTTTGTTGAATTGTTCGTTTGAATTTGTCTGGTATGTGTTCCTGGTAGGTTTTTTGTGTCCCGGTCATGTTTTTTTTTTTTTTTTTTTTTTTTTTTTTTCGTGGTGTTTCTTTTCCTGGTGGTGTTTTTGTGTTTTGCTGGTGTTGTTCTTTGTTTTCTTGAAGTGTTTTTGTTTGCTGTTGTTTTCTTTGGTGTGTTTTTTCTCAGGTGCTCTTTTTGTCTCTGCGGGTGATTTTTTGGTTTCTTCACTGCTAACGTTTTTTGGCGATGTTTTGTTTTCTGGTGGTGTTTTTTTCTTTAGTGGTGTGGCCTGGTGTTTTCTTGCCATTGTGTTTGGGCTGAGCTGGCGTTCTTTCTGTTAGTGTGTTCCTTTTTTTCGTGTGTATGTGTCCATCCTTGGAAGGGGCTGTGGGTCCTTTTTCTTCCGAAAATTTTGGAAAACTTTGGAAAAATTGGAAGTTGAATGTGCAAACATACTTGCCATGGTGTTCACCGCTGCTTTCGTGATACCCCGTTGCTTTGTTGCTTTGATGTTCGCCGTTGGTTTCGCTGCTTGTTGTCGTCCGTTGTTTTGGTAGTCAACAGTGCTCCCTTTCTGCAAAGGATGTATGCTTTGGGGTTCTTGCCAAAAATGCAGCTATGGAACCAGAGGAAATTCATCCTCAACCTAAGTAATTTAACAGCCAGCTAGATCAATCAACGACTTCCATGCCTTGTCATTGAACCCAATCTAGATGCTGCGTCAGAACTTTCTGCGACGTGGATGCTGCGTGCGAACCCAACGCGGATGCCGCGCCCGAACCCAACGTAATGCGATACCCAAACCCGGCGGAACCGACCTGGATGGTGAGGCGAACCCGACGTGGATGCTGAAGCAGAACGTGCCAGAATCTTTTGGGACCTGATGTGGATCTGCGCTGGAGCCCTGGAGAACCCGAGGTGTATGCTGCGAACGTGCCGGACTTCAGTCTGCAACTTGAAATCCCCCAGACAAAAACATCCAACAGCAAAAACAACAAACGAAAACACCGGCGATGAAAAAACACCCGGCCGTAGGAACACCGCCCCACCAAAACATCAGGCGAAAAAACATCACCAACACCAACGCCAACGCAAAAATACTCCAGGCACCTCGCATTCCGTTTTTGGATCGGACGCGATCTGTTTGTTTTATTTAACCTTCTGTGGCTTCGGCTTTCTTTGCTACTGCTTTGTGCAGCACCCACGGAAAACGCAACAACAATGATATCCTAAGGGACGCCAACCAGAAAGCCTGAAGCAACCACAACAACCCAAGCAATAAAACCCACAACCACAAAATCTACATTTCAACACAACACTGATAACCGTGCCAAGCAACAATAAGGACCGCTCGCCTTTCGTGTCGCTTCTCCTCACCTAAATTTTTACAGCTGCTGGACAAGTCAACGAGAGAATGAATAGCAGCAAAGTCTGCAGAAGACCTTGCAGTTTGACAAGGAGCAGCAGAGGTATGCCGAACTTCGGACGTATGCCCGTCCGCTCACCTTCTTCTTGCTTTTCCTTTCAAGATGACCCTGCTGCAACGTCCCCTGCCTAACGTGTAAGGGTCAGCAAGCGGGCCAATGGACGGAAAAGAGGTGAAATCCAATAGACGCTCCAGCTGGTCCATATTCGTTTTATCCAGATGCTTCGATTGTTTTCATTTCTTCCTTTTTCCTTCTACAAGTGAAGCCTCTAATGTTACATGTCCCTCCTTCTTTAAGTCTTTGGGTTGAACGGGCTATTTCTTGCATATGACTGGAATTCCGTGGACTCTTTTTTCTGAGAATCTTTAAAGGCATCAGTGAGGATGCTGTACAGTTTTTTTTTGACTTGTGCGCTGACTTTTCATTTGTTTTGTTTCTTATGCTGCGAACCTGGCTGCGGGGTTCCTAGGTGGTGGCCGATTTTGTGCTGCTTTGCTAGGTTTTTACTTTGGTTGGGTTGCTAGCTTGTTTCCCCGTTGTTTGTTAAGATACCGTGAAGGCGAGATTTGACAATGCCTTTGTCTCGCGTGTATGGGTTGCTTTGTGTGTTGAATTTGCGAACGTGCGACCTTGCTGATCTTTGTCTGTTTGTGGGGAAAAAGAAGATGAGCAGTGCATTTCAGCCAGACGTGAAGGGGAGGTTTTCAGCGCTTGTGTTTTGCAATGCTTTAGCCGCTAAATGGTTGGATTGCTCTAGGCTCCGCAAGTGCCATGAAAGGATGATCGCTGACGAGAGAAGGTGATGCTATCGCTGAGAGCCTGAGGCAGTGTCAAAACGCCTTGTTTCACCGTCTTTTGCACTATGTGACAGGGGACCCACGTCAGCAAGTGTCGAATAGTAGAGTGAATTTGTAGGAACGAGTGTCGTTTCTTGGTTACTGATTTTGGTCTGATGTCTTTTGGGGTGGTTTTGTCTTCTCACCCTTTGCAGTCGGGCTTGTTTGGCTTCTAATTTAGTGCAAGTTCATTCTTTTTTTGCCCACCGAGTCGCACATAGTGCGCTGTGAGCAGTACCAAACACAAAAAGATGTGGGTCAAGAAAGACCCAATTTTTTCCATTTTTCATGTTTTGCACTGTTTTTGTCGGTAATTTTGTGCACCTTTCGAAAGCTGCCTGTCCTTCCAACGCTGTGCGTATTTGCATGCTCTTGTATGTCTTTGCCTGTTTTTACACAGTGCTGCACCTTTTTGTGCCTCCTGAGTCCGCACGAATCTCCTGGTCTTGTCTCGCGCGATGAATGATCTGAATGCGCCTGCTTTTCCTACCATGAAAATTGATTTGTCATGGTGTTGAATGGCTCGCAGCCATGCCTCGTGAATGCAAATGCAGTATTTTGTCTGTGTGTGCGTGTGTTAGGAGAGATGTCGAAAAATTGCCAAAACCAGTCGCGTAGAGACAGGACCTATCTGGCAGACGTTGCGACGGCAGCGCATGGCCAAATACTTGGATCATCGAGGCTTGCAAAACTTGATTTTGCCAACAATATTGCAAGTATCGCCATTGTCTTTGAAAAATGTTTTGAATTAAATAACTAATTAGACATAGTTAGTATTCACTTTAAATAAACCTACATCTAGTTGAAAAAATGTTCAAAAGCAAAAACCTTGGTCATTCTGGCACTCGCATCAGCAGCTCAGAGGCACGAAAAGCATTTGTGCAATGAGTGGTTCACCTACAACTTGTACCAGTCATAGTGTTTGGGAGTTCTTGATCACAACTACTTAGAACTTTGGATGGTGGTCCGTCAAACCCAGTAGCTGTGAATTCCTTTGTCTCGGTTGGTGGCTTCAAGCTTGAGTTGTTTGGCCCTCAAACACGAGATCTGGGCCAGTTCCAGCAACAGGTTCAGAGATGATTTAGCAGATGCGCATCCAATCGTAGAGTTGATCACACTTGCAAGTGGCTTGAAACCCGGCACAAGCAGGGTGACCATGGGTGACCCGAGTTTGGAAAGGATCTTTGGCAAACAGTTTGGTCTTCGTGAACTCAGCAAAGGCTCAGATTTGTCGCCGAGAGTTCGGTGTGCCATGCCGAAGCGCTTCGGCATTCGAGTTTCGCCCAGCTCGGTTTTGCGGAACCTGCTGGAGCAGTACCCAAGTGGTGGTCAGTCGTCCAGCTGAGTTTCAGAAACATGCAGATCATTTAGCAAGGAAAATTTGCGAATTTAGCGTAACATTTGTAAATCATGACTAAAATTAGCTGAGGAACATGTGTGACGGTGTTATGATTCTCGATGCTTTCTCTCTCCGTCTCGCTTTCTCCCTCTCTCTCTCTCTCTCTCTCTCCCTTCTTTGTTTGAGTTGTTCTGGGCCAACGGCTTACTCGTCGTCCGCCATGTGGGGATCGCTGTGCGATTTATCACTCAGCCCTAGGGATCCTTTGACAATCCACTGTTGTCCACGTGCTTTGGTTTCGTTGGCTTTGTTGGTTTTCCTCCCTTCAATCTTTGTTCTTATGGTGCTGGGCGTGTCCTTCTGTTGTTGGCAACCCGGTGACATTGTTTTTTTGCAAAGAAATTAATGAATAGAAATTGTATATAAATATATATATATATAGATAGATATGGATAGGTAAAGACATGTGCATACATAATCATACATACATTAAAGATGCTTGATTGTTTTTCCTCACACATGATTGAGATCCGCCTAAACGAAAAGGTGATTTGCAAAGTATGCCCTCAGGTTCATATCAGAGGCTTTGCAGAATGCCGAAGATACGAACAGATCCACTACCTTCAGTGCAGTCTTGGACTTAAAGGAGCATCCGCGGCAAAAGATTAGAGAGGATCATAGGTCATGGCGAGCTCGTCTGCAAGGTCCTGCCTTCTTGTTCTATGATAACGGTGGGTTTGATGAGAAGAATTGGCAAAGCTTGCAGAGCATATATGACAGCGAGAAGAAGCACTCGCCGAGTGAGATCGGAAAGTATGGAATGGGATCACGTTCCTTCTTTCACATTGGTGATGTCATTCAAATAGTTTCCGGAAACAAGTATGCTGTCTTGGATCCTGATGAGAGGGTATCCAACAAGGGCGATTTTGGTGATGAGGTGGATTTCGTGAATGACAGGTTTGATGGCAGAATCTTTTCGGAACGCTATCCCGATGAGTGCGCTCCTTTTCGTGGAATGTTTGGGTGTGACATGAAAAGCAAATTCAAAGGAACCATCATTCGTGCTACTTGGCCTCATTCTTAAAGTGACTTAGGCTTGTTGGTGGGTTTGGGTCAAGGGATGCTGCTTGCTTTTGGGAAATTTGTCGGGACGCCAGCACGAAGCTTCCATGTGCACCTCGGTCAGGTTCCGCTTCGGATGGAAACTTATGCCATGGAGTCTTCCTTCATGCCCAAAGCGTTTCCAGTCGAGCGTGCGCGGAAGGTCTTCCAGGAACTGCAGCTGCTGAAGTGATTCAATTGGATTTCCCAGGTATGTCTTGCTCATACCAATATGTTGCTAATCTGCTGGCCATTGAATTGCATGATGGTGGACGACATGAGTTTTCTGTTTTGATATTTTTGATCGTTTTTGGAAAATGACTAGTGGTAATGTTGAGACCTTTCTCTGGACGACTTGAATGTTTTTATCGCTGTTGAGGTGAGATCTGCTTGAGATTCAGCATGCGAAAATAAATAGAGCGGCCACTAGTGTCGTGGATGTCGTGCAGAGTTCTCTGCAGGACTTTGAGAACCAGATTGCAGGTGGGCGTTTGGCCCTTTTCTTGCCTTGCCTTCAAAGCATTAAACTCTACCTCCGTGAGGAAGGTGGAGACATGAAATGCAAAGCGGCGGTGGAAATACAGAAGGTCCATGCAGAGCAGCCTGGTTTGTTGGATGTCAAGGAGTACCTCAAAGGATTTGAGACGACCAAAGAGCTCCAGGCCTGGGAGTTTGTGTTTTGCATAGGTATGACCTGGGATTTATGATGACTCAGTGATCCAGTTTGGCATTTGGATGTTCGCCTATTCCCAGAAAGGTTCAGGCTTTCTGGGGTTCTTACCGCCCCAAGAACAAGAATCTGATGGGCAAAATGAGGCGCCAGATTTGTCGCTGCCGCCTTGCCACTGTTCTATCCCTTGCTGATCTGCTGTTGGATATGCTCTCACCGTCCATTCTGATTTCCCAGACTCTTTAGCTTTTCTTTGGTTTTGAAACCTTTTATTTGGGATTGATTTGTAGTGTACTCTTTCCAACTTGCCCGCCTGAATGCTGGCCTTGTGCAGGAATCGTTGACGGGCAACAGCTCCCCAGAAGTCTGCGAACAAGTGAGGTGTTTTGGCGTTTGCGTTGTCAAGAGCTTTGCCTTTCTTTGGGGTTGGCCCAGACCAATTCAAACCGAAGCAGACAGAAAGAACTAGGTATATTTTTGACAGGTTTGACAAGAAACAGACAAGCTCGCGTACTGGCTTCAAGAAAAGGCTAAACTCAACCCAGTAGGGTCGGGGGAGCATGTGTGGGGGCCGCAGGCTGAAATGCTACTCGAGCAGCAGGGGTGAAATGTTTCCGAAAAGTTGGATGCGGGTCGGGCGCTTTTTCGATTGCCAAGATTTCACAGCGAAGCTTCCGAAAGGTCAGGAACTTCCAGAAGAGGTGCCGTTTGTGTGTCTGGCAATGCCGCTGGATGGGCCCTGCGCTGGCTTGACGTATGCTCATTTGCCGTTGCCAGCATTGGAGACAGGACTTGCAACGCAATTACCGCACCTTTGGGTTGTAGTGTGTGCGTGGCGCGTTCGTGGATACTTAACAGTCTGCTTAATTAGTTTAGAAGTTTAGCCGTCAGGCGCAGCATGATTGTGGGACCCCTGTCTAGTCTTTTTTCCTGTATGGGTTCAGCTATGCAATTCTTCCGTCTCAATGAACAAGATGCTTATTGGCAAAATTGGCTGTGCATTTTTGCATTTTTGAAACCATTATGTAGCGTTACTATCAACCATCACTAGCCCTCACTAATCACCATTCAGCCGTCATTGATTACGATTAGCCATCACTGATCACCGCCAGCCATCGCTATCATTATTAGCCATCAGAATCCATGATTAGTCCCTGGCTCATTCTATGGCCAGATTACACCTATTTTGCGCTAATGACCTGTGAATCCCTTTGCACCAACCAAGTCTCGGCCAGGACTCCCGATTCACCTCCACGCAGGCTTCGCCTTGCAAGCAAATCGCCGGGGCATTTGGCGTTTTGCCGCTGACTTGGACGGGGAGCATGAGAGATGGGCTTTATGGAATGAACACATTCTTCAAGAAGTGGTGCCGCAGGTTTATGCTGATGGGCTAAAAGCTCTTTCTGAGGCCCTCTAGTGGTGTGGCAATGCTTTTGAGATCCTTCCTGGGTACCACTTCCTTCGAGTTTCCTCCTGGCTAGTTTTTTTCTTTTAGCAACCGTCCATGCGAAACAGTAGTCCAACAACACGACAGGAAGTCATTTGCAACACAAATAAAGAATCGCAATGATCATGTGAGGAGCTGGGTTAGGGGACCCACAAACTGGGAAGATCCTGAAGATCTTCAAGCTGCGCAGGCAGAACTTGGCAACAGATGGTTTGACCTCTGGCCTCAGCTTCAAAACAAGAAAGACGATTTCGAGGTGCGCTTTGAATGTCACGACGTCCAATAATTTTTATATATCATAAATAATCATCATACTGGTCCCTAATATTGTGAAAATATACCCCCGGTGTACACAAGCCCTATGTCAGGGGGCAGAAATGGAAAATGAGCAGCCAGCAGGTTCACCAGCTGGTTGGACGGTCCTGTAATTCAATTAGCCGCCACAAGTATCAATCAGTCAGTGGCCTGACTTTTTTGCTTCGAGTTTGCGTGGGAAGAAGGTGTAGATGATGTGAGCAGAAAATCTTTTCCCAGCTGTTCGATTGGCCTCGAAAATTCATGATGTGATTGCACATGCCTTCGTGTGCCACTGCCAGGTGGTTGTTGCGGGTTTGGTCAGCTTGCTGAAGGCGGAGCCGATTCTCCATACTGCTGGTGCACTGGTAGCCCCGCAGGATGCAGAACTGCTGGATTTGCCCACAGATTGGTTGGAGAAATGCCGTGGGGACCTCGAAAGCCTTTGCTTGAAGGCTGGAATGAAGCTCGGTGAAGCACCTATTGAAATGATCCTGTGATGCCGATGTGTTGGCCACAGGCTCAATCAGGTTAAGCAAAGTGGGAAAGTTGGCTTGAAGGGGCTGCGATTTCACCGCATTCTTCAATGCAAGAGATTGCTTGGATTGAGTCTGTTGTTGGGGAAGCAATGTAGCCATGGCCCCAGCTGCTGCATTCGAGGAAGATCGTCAACCTTCCAGACGATGTGGCCACGTTGCTGAAGCATTATCGCGCCATCCGGACGAAGGACTGGGGAGTTGAAAAGTTTAGGGGGCGGGCTTGCTGTTGATTCATCTTTCCATTCCGAAGACTGTTGATGTGTAGTCGAAGTGAGCCAAGTGGTCATTGCAGCATTCGGATTCCTTTCCCATAAGGGCGCATTTCTTGTACTTCGAGCTATCAAATAATGGACTACTAGACTGTAGCTCTTCTTCTGAGAGGGAAGGTTTCGTTTCCAACATGCCAAACTTGAGTGATTCCTGACGACGTGAGTTTTTTGTCACTCGTTGAGCCGTTCTTGGCGTGAGGATGCCTTCGCTGCCATAAGACAAACGGTGATCGAAAGGTGGGGCTGCGTAGCGGGGTATAGCAGGTAAGTTGCAGGATGCTGCCAGATAGCAGAGTTTGAAATGATGCTCCAACTATCTCTCGAAAATGCATGTGCAGAAACAAAAAGCGAAGTGAGCATCATTTCGAGCTAATAGCCATGATTGACAATGATGGACCAACCTGTAACACTATCAACGATTACAGGCCATTTCCAATCATCGTTTAGACATGGTGACACCGTAAATCACCATTGTAAGCACGCTAGACCATCATCAATTCACAATGACGTAGGTTTTCCATGCCAACCCTTCGCCCAGGGAAGATGCTGGTCAACACCTTGAGATTCTGCTGGCCCTGCTCGAGTGGGCAGACACTTCTTTTAATCGAAGTCAGATGAGCGAGCTTGCGAACTCATTGAGGAACATCAGATGGATTCCCATCGCTGATGGATCGTAACTTCGGCTGCAGTTTGCACGCTTGGGGAAAACTTCAGAGTGGCCATTAGTCATAGCTGTCAACAGCTGGGAGTCAAGCTTGCAACTTTCAGACGTCACAGCCGTGACTTTTTCCTCCTAAGGAGAGTTGCAGTTTCTGAAGCTTTTGATCCCGACTGCCAGCTGCCACAATTCCACGTGGTCCAGCGTTGCTCGACATTGACAGCATTATGATGACAGGAGGATGGCTTGATATCAGCCGCAAAAACCACCCTTTTCCGGCAAAAGTTGACTTGCGAACTAGCTGTGGGTTACAGATTCTTTGTGGTTCCTAGATGCTGAGTCAGGTACCGCGAAGTGATGGTTGCAGTGTCCACTCTGACCGCTTGAGAAGAAGATTTCTTTCACGCTTCTAAGTAAGGCAACACTTGCTAGGTTGAGCTGTGATCCACACAATGTTGATTCCGTTCAAAGATTTTGGCTTTCGATTAGCCTTTTCAACCCAGTGTTGCATTGTGTTCAAAATCCCTGAAAGGCTGTTCTGGCTTTCTTTTCCCTTGTTGTAGGTATTATTTTCTGCTACTTGTTTGTCCGGAGGTCTATAGCAGCAATTCTGTTTGCCCTTGGTTCTTGCTGTGTTGCGTGGACAAATTTGTTCCCGCCTAAGGATATACTCCAAACCTCTCAAGCACTTTGGAGAGGCAATTTTCCACGCCGGAAGCTGCTTGCCTTTGTCAGGTTCCATTAAAGCAGCATATTACAGTATTGCATCTGCGCTGCGGGAAGGTGGAAAAATCATATGTCGGCAAAATGTATGGGGGTGGATGGACCACGCAAGTTGTCATCGCCTGAAGGTGGCCTCGTTTCAGCGCATTTGTAAACGCCTTTGCGGGATAGTGCAAACTCATGGCACCTCATGTAACCACTACATACCACGACAAGCCATCCGGCTTAAGGAAAAGGAGTGGCCCTGGGATATAGGGCAGGTTTGCATGGTAGCGACCTTGGGACCCGCTGCTCGCCGTGGACGTGCGGCTTGTGCTCCCGCACGTGGGAGTTGGCGTGTGGCACTGCGACCCTACGTGATTGGGTACGTGGTGGGCCTCCTCACGGCGTTTGCGGCGGTGATCTTCGTGGTGTTGTCCTTGGAGGTGGACAATGGCCACCCCGTCCTTGGAAGAGGTGGCGGCAGTGGTGCAGAACCTCCAGCAGCAGGTGACCCAGGCGCAGGCAGAGAACCACGTTCTGCGCGAGAGGCTGGCGATCTTTGAGGCCCAGCAGGCGGCATCACCTTCGCATGCTGGTGGTGTTGGAATGGAAGTGCTGGCAGCACTCAGAGAGTTACCCAATGCCCTGAGTAAGCTGTCAAAGCCAAAGGGTTTGATAGACCCGAGAGGCCTGGGCAAACCACAAGTCCTAGGCGAAGATGCAGAGAACCGGTTCCGGCTTTGGAGTGTGAAGCTGGAAGACTATGTCCATGGGGTCTACGGGGGCAAGTCAAGGGATGCGTTGGAATGGGCATCGACCCATGACTCCGAGATCACCGATGTGGACATTGACGACATGTTCGGGGCTGGTGCGGACCTGGCGGACCAGTGGGACGACATCCAGGACTTCGACAACCAGCTCTACACGGTCTTGCGAGCAACGACTGAGGGGATTCCGTTCGACGTCATCGAGAACAGCCTAGAGGCATGGCGGTGTTTGCATCGCCGGTTTGACCCGGCAACAGGGTCAAGGAAGAGGGTCATGCTGCATGCGTTGACGAACCCAGAGCGCAGCAGCTTTGACACCCTGCAATCAGCGCTTGAGAGATGGAAGGCGCTCCGAAGCAGGTATGATCGGAAGCGAGATCAATTTGGTGTTCGTGAAGCCCTACCTGAAAGCCTCGCTATGAACGCCCTGGAGAAGTTGGTGCCAAAGGAGTTGGAGACCCACCTCATGTTGAACTACACGAGGTTTAAGACCTTTGAGGAGATGGAGCGGGAGGTGGTGAACTACATCGAGGCCAAGACTGGAAGCCGAATGCAACTTAGCTCCAACTTCAGTAAGCCGACAGGGGGCAGTTCTTCGAATGGTCCGATGCCAATGGACGTGGACAGCCTGATCAACTTGGTCGGCGGCAACTTGGCGGCGCTCTCCAAGGTCAAGGGCGATGGCAAGGGTGGCAAGGGGAACAAGAACAACAAGATTCCTCAGAAGTTTGATGGTACCTGCAACAATTGCGGGAAGTATGGACATCGGCAACGGGATTGCTGGCAGAAGGAGAAGGGCAAGACTACATCGCCATCGAGGTCTACGAGTGCGAGTCCCAAGAAAGAGGTCCGGTTCGAGGGCAAGTGCAACCACTGTGGCAAAGTTGGCCACAAGAAGTCAGAATGCTGGCAGCTCCAAGGCAAGGGCAAAGGGGGTGGAAAGCAGCCTCCTGCGAAGGGTGGAGGCAAAGGTGGACATGCAGCTGCCTTGGATGCCCATCCGGAGCCAGAACCGATTGCTAGTGGGTTGGAATTGTGTGCCCTGACCCGGGTGAAGAGTGAAGCACCGTCGACGAGATCGAGGTCAAGGGCATCATCAAGAGCTACGACATCGAAGGCTCCTACGGTGGTTGCTGGTGCGGCCGATGGTGGCGACGAAGAATTCCCGGACTTCGAGGAGATCCCAGTGGAGATGGAGGACCAGGAGTACGAGGAGATTGCGGTGGACCCTGAGACCGATGGTGAGACGAGCAAAAGCCCATCGGTGTACTCTGAGGCGTCTTCGGCATCGCCTGTGGATGGATGGCTGCGATGCAATCTGGATTCAGGTGCATCCATCACCGTGTTCCCCAAGAAGCTCTTCAGTGAGGATGAGCTGGCCAAGGACGATATGCGGTTGAAAACGGCATCTGGGGAATTGGTGAGTGGGTATGGCAAGGGCACCATCTATGGCGAAGACGTTTGTGGAACTGGCCGAACCCTTCGAGGACATGTTGCAGATGTTCACAAGATCTTGGTCAGTGCGGCCAAGATGCACGAGAAGGGCTACAGTACATGGTTGGGACCCGGTGGAGGTGAGATCATCCCGTTGCACCACCCAATCCACAAAGCTATGGAGCTAGCCTACAACCGTGCAGTGGAGCACTATGGGAAGGATGGGATTATCCCGGTTGTGGAAGAGGGTGGTGTGTACAACTTCTACATCAAGGAGAAGATCATCCCCAAGAACAAACCTTCACCGAAGTCACCTGGCGAACCCCCTGGAAGCAGATTGTCAAAGACGACATACCAGGTGAAGTCGGTCCCACGGAAAAGAACTTCGTTTGTATGTGCTGTCGAGGATGAGCCCATCATTCCTGACATCGAGGATGCGATCCTTCCTGAAGGTGCCGAAGCCCGACCTGCAAATCCTGGCTGGACACCTGACACCCCCAGTCCTGAGGAGCGTCGAGAACATGAAGCTTCGGGGCATGCGGTGTTTCGCAATTGGTGTCGCGAATGTGTTGCTGCAACAGGATATGGTCAGCAGCATCGAAGAGTGGACCACAGCCAGGACAAGATCAACACCGTGGTGATGGACTACTTCTACATGGGCGAAGAGGAAGGAGCCAAACCAAATCTTGTGGCTCAGGATCGCAAGACAGGCATGATGATGGCGACAAGCCTCGACACGAAGGGTGGCACCAGTAGCACCCCGGTGAAGCTCTTGGCACGCTTCTTGGAGTTGTTGGGCTACAAGGAGGTGGTGTTGAAAAGCGATGGGGAGCCTGCACTGGTGCGTGTGAAAACGGCAGCAGGGAAGTTGGCCACCAACCTAACCAAGGTGGTCTGTGAGGAATCGCCAGCTGGTGATTCCAAAAGCAATGGAGAAGCTGAGGCGGCGGTCAAAGAGATCAAGTGGAGGATCCGGGCAATCACCATGATGGTGCAGGGCAAGTTCACCAATGAGATTGCCGAGAACCACCCGCTGCTGACCTGGATTCCCAGGTATGCTGCTGAGCAGGCCAACCGGTTTAGGTTGGGACACGATGGAAAGACCCCAGAGGAACGCAGAACTGGAAAGAAGTGGATCCGCCCCACTCCTATCTTCGGGGAGAAGATCATGTTGAAGCCAGCTGGAAAAGGTCGACGAGGAGACCTCACCCGAATGAAGCCAGCAAGATTTATAGGATCCCACAATAGATTCGGCAGTGTGCTAGGAATGACAAGCGAGGGAGTGATCGTCGGGTCATCCTACCACTCAGTTCCTCAGGAAGAGAAATGGGGTGAACTGGAGAGCGATCTACAAGGAAAACCATGGGACGTCCGAGCCTATGTGAGGCAGCCCGCTGAACAAGGAGAACTCGTTCCTGCACCGCTTCCAGTTCCTGCAGCTCAACCTGGACAACCTGTACCTCCTGCCGAAGGTCAACGTGATGGAGGTGCTGATGGGCAACCTGACGAAGGCCAAGCTCCTGATGTTCCTGTGGGAGCTCCAAGTGGCAGTCCTCAATTGCCATCGGGGGTTGCGAAACAATGGCCGGTGAAGAGGGAGTACCTTTCCCGTTTCGGAAAGACTCCCGGATGTCCAGGATGCCATTCACTTCAACGAGGGCCTGGATTTCAACAAGTTGCGCATGATGAGCACTGCCGTGCTCGCATCAAGAAGTGCTTGGACGAGCAGAAGGCATCGGACGAGACGGCCAAGAAACGTCAGCGAGAAGAAGATCTTCAAGTTGAACGGCTGCTACGTGGAGATCCTCCAGCACAGCCTCAACCTGCACAAGGGGACAGCAGTCAACAAGCAGCAGCTCCTGCGGTAGCTCCTGAGAACAGTGGTGGAGCAGCATCTGGGAGCAGGCCTGAACCAGTGGGAAGTAACAGCCCACAGGGGGCAATGGATGTGGCACCATCAAACAAGCGCAAAAGGTGGCGAAGGCGAAGTCCAAGATGTGGATGACCTTGTCCGAAATGCTGAAGGGCAAGACACTTCGGAGGCAAGAGTTGTGGTGATCGAGAATGCGGAGAACCAGGTGGGTAGCTATGAGGTTGCAGAGCACCTGGTGGAGATTGGGGCTTTGGATGTGGTCGAGGTGTTCTCCCCAAAACGACTCACACATGAGTTACCTCGTTTTGGGATGAAGTTGGGAGCAGCCATCGACTTGGAGGAGATGAAGCCTGATGGTTCCGAGTGCTGGAACCTTGACCGCAACGACGACTACAAGTTGGCATTGGATTTGATTGCGTGTGAGAATCCCTGGCTTGTGACGAGCTCTCCCCCTTGTGAGACTTTCTCGGCCCTACGGAATCTCAGTAACTACAAGCGGGACAAGATGGAGGTCCAGCAGGAGGAGACCCTTGGACGACTTCGTCTACGACGAGCTTTGGAGTGCTGCAAGCTGCAGGCATCGCAAGGGGGCTTTTACCTGCATGAACATCCGAAAGAAGCTTCGAGTTGGAATGATCCGGTGGTGATGGAGATGATGAACCAGCCGGACACGTTCGTGGTGACCAGCCCCATGTGCAGGTTCAACATGAAGTTGAAGAATGACAAGGGTGAGCTCTTGCATGTGAGAAAAGAAACCCGGTGGATGACCAACAGTGAAGAGATAGCACGTGAACTTCAAGGAACGTGCTCCAACGTACTACATGGTCGAGAAGTACATCGGCATGTGGCTTTGGTGGGTGGTGGACGAGCTAAGGCGGCACAGGTCTACCCCAAGGAATTGTTGGAGGCGATCCTACGTGGGCTCAAGCAGGAGTTGGTGAAGAACAAGCTCCTGAACTCAGTGGAGCAGAGCCTGACAGGACCATCTCCTGATGATGGAGTGGAGATGGATCACATGCTGAAGAACTATGAGGAGGAGGAGCTCTACGTGGATGAGTCATCAGGGACTTACCTTGATCCCGAGCTCGTGAAGAAGGCTCGGGCTGAGGAGCTTGATTGGCTCCGGAAGGAGAAGGTATATGAGCGGGTGCCGGCCTCTGAGACAACAGTTCCGGCCCTGCGGTTGCGTTGGATAGACGTGAACAAGGGCGACAAGTTGAAACCGAAGGTGCGTTCCCGCTTGGTGGTGAGGGAGATCAAGAAGGCGAAGGCTTGGTGGGATCAACTCTCGGGATCAGAAACGTTCTCGAGTACACCACCAGTGGAGGCAGTGTACTCCCTCCTGAGCATCTTCATGACCAAGGACGGGAAGAAGGACAAGAAGTTGGGGAGTTGGGATATCTCCCGTGCTCACTTCATGGGCAAAGCTGCAAGGGAGATCATCGTTGAGCTCCCGGATGAGGACAAGCACCACGAAGGAGATCCAGGACCTATGCTGGGGAGGTTACTCCGTTCGATGTATGGCACGCAAGATGCCAGCAAAATTTTCCAAGAGGATTACCAAGCGTGGCTTGGCGAACAGGGGGCTACGTTCTGTCCTTTGTGCCCCTCGCTCTTTCGCATCGAGGCCAAGGACCTGATCGGCTTGGTGCATGGCGATGACTTTCTGGTGGTGGGTGCCGGTGAGGACTTGGAATGGCTTCACAACGTCCTGAACTCCAAGTACACAGCGAGATGGGAGGCAACTTTGGGTGACGGCGAGAAGGACGGCAAGGAGATGTTCTTCCTCAACCGGTTGATCCGGTATGTGCCGGATGGAACGGATGCTATGGGTGAGCGCTTGGAGGTCGAAGCAGATGCAAGGCATGTGGACATCCTGCTGCGGGAGTTCAACTTCGACCAGAAGACCAAGGGCTGTGACGTTCCGGAGGACAAGCCAACCCAGAGTGACCTCATTGAGACGGAGCGGCAACCTATGCTGGATGAGAAGCAGACGACCCGGTACAGGTCGATGACGATGAGGTTGGCCTACTTGTCTGTGGACCGCCCTGAGCTATGTCATGTGGTGAGGACTTTGGCCTCATCTATGAAGCAGCCGAAGATGAATGACTGGCTGAAGCTCAAGAAGGCGGTGAGGTACCTGGTGGCCAATCCCTACATGAAGCGGGTGTTCAAGGCGCAGCACCTGGAAGATGTGGTGGTATCCGCCTGGTCCGACTCAGACTGGGCAGGAGATCTCAAGACAAGGAGATCGGTGAGTGGTTCCATCATCAAACTTGGGAACCACACCCTGCTGGCAAAAGGGTCGAGCCAAAAGATTGTGGCCCTATCGTCAGCAGAGAGTGAATACTACGCCATGTGCCGCACCACCACACTTGCCGAGTTCGTGAAGGGCATCCTCAACTTTCGGGGCGTGGTGGTGAAGATGATCAAGCTGAGGGTCGACAGCAGCGCGGCCAAAGCGATGAGTGAGAGGAAAGGAGTGGGCAACAATCGCCACGTGCAGGCGAAGTACCTTTGGCTACAAGACAAAGTGTTCCAGAAGGAACTCGTGGTGGAGAAGGTGAAGGGCACGGTCAACGATGGTGACCTTCCAACCAAAGTGCAGTCGAAGGGTGCAATGCGGGCCCACTTAGAAAGACTTGGGTTTGCTGTGACTTCAAGAGGAGGTCACAGAGGACTTACATAGCCCTGGAAGCGCCAAACTCCGCTACCTTGGGTGACTTTTGAATGGCTGCTGCATCTCAAAGGAGATTCGCAGCACAGGGGGTGCAAACTCATGGCACCTCATGTAACCACTACATACCACGACAAGCCATCCGGCTTAAGGAAAAGGAGTGGCCCTGGGATATAGGGCAGGTTTGCAGATAGGGCTCTGACTTGCCATGATTAGAAGCTCATGACACGAGAAGAATGACAGCAACAGTACGGTCACTGATAACAGCAGCAAGTGCAACAACAACAACAGCAACAACAACACAACCAACAACAACAGCAACAGCAACAGCAACAGCAACAGCAACAGCACCAGCACCAGCACCAGCACCAGCAATAAAACAACAAGTGATCAGCAGCGTCAGGAAGTCTGGTAGGTCAAACAGTGTAATCTTATGTCTGCGCAATGCTTTGGGTCAAATCTGTCTCGCTTTGTTCTTGACAGTTTTTGGTCTAACTCGTCATGAGGATCTCCATCAACTGGCAAAGGTTTATCATGCCTTTTGCAGGGGATATGTTTGAGCATTCCATTGCCACATGTGAGAAAGGGATTGTTGTGCATCATCTTACGTTATAATTTCTCCATCTGGGGTTTAACTTCATGTCGCGTCATTGGTCAAAGACATCACTGCGGGGCACATTTTCTGTCACTGCACAGGTGCAAAATTTGACTGCTTTGTTGACTTGAATCAAATCAGGGATAGGAAGTCCTCTTGGCCACAAACCAACAATTAGACTTTCAGCTTCCTGCAATCAGTATCTTCTCAACCGCTTCCTTCGACATCTTATCAAAGGAAGTTTGGAAGTCAAACGTCCGAGTTGTGGAAAGTTGAAGCAGTCAGTTCGTCATCAGATGATCAGAGGAAAGAGTAAAAGATGTGCGTGTGTGACAGGTAGGAATTGCGCTTGGTCCAGGATGGTCAAAAAGGCAGGCTTGTCAGGCGGGCGGGTTCAGAGGTCAGTTGAGAAAGCAATCAGCAAAAGTTGCGCGCCGCTTTGCGAAACGCGGGGTTGCAATTCATAATGGCAACAAACGCCACGTTGGAACCACATTGGAAGATGACATGTGCAAAAGTCCACAGCGCTGTGGCAAGAAGCACATTCGCAGGTCAAAATCGTAAAACACTGACGGTCCCGAGGCACTTTTGGAAGTGAAGCGAAAAGTGCACGGCTGTGGCGACACGCCCATTTGCGAAGTTCAATCAATCAATCAACCCACCAATCAATTAACCAGCCAATCAACCAACTAACCAACCAACCATCCAACCAATCAATCAATCAGTCAATCAATCAATCAATCAACCAAACATCCAAGCAAGCAAGCAAGCAACCAACCAACCAATCAATGATTGAACATCATCAAAACAACCAGAGTGAAACAGCAGAGAAAGAACAACCGGCGGAGAAAAACACCAGAGAAAGAACACCAGCAGAAAAAAACACCGGAGTAAGATTACTTTACTTCGTGTGATCCCCACCATCCCATGCAAATCTGACACAGGTCTATTTGGCATAGCTTTTGACATTCTTTCTGGCACAGCTTCTGGAATTCTGTCTGGCATAGCTTTTGGCATTCTATCTGGCATAGCTTTTGGCATTCTATCAGGCATAGCTTTTAGCATTCTATCTGGCATAGCTTTTGGCATTCTATCAGGCATAGCTTTTAGCATTCTATCTGGCATAGCTTTTGGCATTTTATCTGGCATAGCTTTTGGCATTCTATCTGGCATAGGTTTTTGGCATTCTATCTATAGCTTTTTGGCATTCTATCTGGCATAGCTTTTGGCATTCTGTCTGGCATGGCTTTTGGCATTCTTTCTGGCACAGCTTCTGGAATTCTGTCTGGCATAGCTTTTGGCATTCTATCTGGCATAGCTTTTGGCATTCTATCTGGCATAGCTTTTAGCATTCTATCTGGCATAGATTTTGGCATTCTATCTGGCATAGCTTTTGGCATTCTATCTGGCATAGCTTTTGGCATTCTATCTATAGCTTTTTGGCATTCTATCTGGCATAGCTTTTGGCATTCTATCTGGCATGGCTTTTGGCATTCTATCTGGCATAGTTTTTGGCATTCTATCCCGCATAGCTTTTGGCACTGTATCTGGCATAGTTTTTGGCATTCTATCTGGCATAGCGTTTGGCAGGGGAGTTGGGGTCCGGCAGGGAACGCTGGGTGTGGATGGTCGTGGCTGAGGTCCGGCAGGGAACACTCGGCGTAGATGGTCGTGGTTGAGGTCCGGCAGGGAACACTGCGCATGGATGGTCGTGGTTGAGGTCCGGCAGGGAACATTGCGCATGGATGGTCGTGGTTGAGGTCGGGCGACGAGGAGGAGGCGAGGAGGAGGAGGAGGAGGAGAGGAGGAGGAGGAGAGGAGGAGGAGGAGAGGAGGAGGAGGCAACTGACATAAAATCTAGCAACCCTCACCTGGCAGGTGGGGAAAAACACTTGCAAAGACAAAACGCCAAAGACAAAAAACAGGTGAACAAAAACATCAGCAAAAGAAAACACCAGACACCAGATAGAAACACCGGAAAATGAAAAGCACCAGCAGAAAAAAAACACAGAGGAAAAGCACCAGAGAAAACACCAGCAGAGGAATAATCAGAGAGAAACACCAGCAGAGGAAAAACACCAGAGTGAAAGACCAGCAGAGGAAACACACCTGAGAGAAACGCCGCCAAAGAAAAAAACAACACCAGATAAGCAACACCAGAGAAAAAACAACAGCAGAGAAAAGACATCATCATCATCATCATCATCATCACCATCATCATTATCATCATCATCATCATCATCATCATCATCATCATCATCATCATCATCATCATCATCATCATCATCATGATCGTCAATCTTCCAGACCATCACCTCATCTCAAACAACCCTCTCTTCCTAGAGTCGCCACTGCCTTGTGCTGTCCATATGTTTGATATTTGATATAGTATTTTGGTTTGCTTTTGTGGAAAGTGCATAGGTATGGGCTTGGAAACAGTAAACATTAGGACCGGCTGATTGCGCATATTGATTGCTCTCCCCTTCCACATTCTGCGTTAGAGTTGCCGTTGAAGAATCCAGTTTCCCTATATCCGGTCCGGTCTAAAATAAGAATACGGACAATCTGAGACTGCCATTGGCGCGTAAACAAAAGCACTGTCCATCAGCCAAGAGCATGGTGTAGCGGCGCAAGATGATCCATGATTCATCTTCATGCGGCGCAAGATATCCCAAGACATTTCTGAGGCTATTGCTTCAGTTTGGCGGTCCTTGCGGCAGTGTGGATTGAAAAAGCAAATCACTTGGGAAGATGCAGTTCAAGAGGCTTCGAACATCGAGCGCACCAAGAACCAAGACTTGTCCAAGAGGTTGTTTGAACACCTGGAGCAGCACCATTTGACCATGCGTGGAGACAAGGAGCAGTGCTTGAAATCTCTGCGAACGTTGCCATGGGTTGCAGCGCATCCACCGCAAAGTGCTGCAAACAGTTGGCGTCCAGAAGAGCAGCGGTCCAACACTTTGAGATCGCTGGAAAATCTATTTCCAGCCTCAGAGTTCCACCTGGTCTGGGCCATACAGAGCACTCTCCATGCAGATTTGCATGCAAATTTGCCCCATCCAAAGCTGCTGAAACCACAAAAGTCTGTTGTGCGCAACCCCGAGGTTCTTGTGTCGCAGCTGAAAGCATGCGCTAAAGCAGCGCCACAATCATTCCATCAATCTGATATCCGCAAAGTTGGACCAGATGGGCTTGGCCACATCTTGGTGGTATTGGAGGAGATAGAAACAAACCACAGGCGTTCTGCAAAGCAGCTGGTCCAGAGCCTTGACGGTTTGGCCTATTTGCCTTGCCAGGGAGCAGCTGGAGATGGCGTGCTACTTTTTCGTCCTGGACATGCTGCACGCGGTTCAGACCAAGGGTTTCAGAAATTGCTGCCAGCTGTTGGCGTTGTAGATCCACGAGCTTCTCGGTTCGCCGAAGCAATAGGTGTGCCAAGCCGGCCAAATATTGAAGCTTTGGTGGAAGCCATCCCACGTTATGGCTTTGATTTGGCTGTTGCTCTGTGCGCAGAGCTAGCCGAACAAGCACACGTGAAGAATTTCCACAGTTATCTCCAATCGTTGAGGGTTCCAACCAACAACAAGGAATTTCTCCCAGTTGAATGTGTGTACATCAACGATGCGAGTTGGAGAGGGGCTGCTGGCATTCATACCCTGGATGACCGCATTTCACATCCACTTGGCCGAAAGTTGGGTTGCAAGTCGGTCCGCGAGAAATTGCAGCAAGAGTGTGAAGATGGTGCAGATGATGAAGATGCTTTTGGACAGGAGGCAGACTTAGTCGACCAGGTCAAGCTGATTTTGAAAGACTATTCGAGCCAGAGCGATGTTGTCGCTGAGTTTGTCCAGAACACCGATGACTTTGGTGCAAGCGAACTCAATTTTTTGCTGCGTGATGAAACTTTCGGGAAGGAGAGAGTTGTGGACCGACGTTGCGAAGCTCTACAAGGGCCTGCCCTGTACATTTTGTCCAACAAAGCGCTTGGTCCTGAAGACATCAAGAACATGCAGAGGGTGGGCAAGTCAGCCAAGGGCTTTGACTTTGCGAGCACTGGCCGATTTGGAGTTGGCATGAATGTCATGTACCGTTACAGTGACTGCCCGCAGCTCTTTGCCAATGGTCGGCTGCACTTTTTCGACTTAGCCAGAAATTTCGTGGCAAAAGGAAGTGAGAAGCGTGGCAAATGCTTCAACAAAGAAAAGCTGGAGGAGATGTTTCCTGATAGTGTCCAACCATTCCAATCCTATTTGGACAAGTACCCAGTGGTCTTCCGCTTGCCCTTGCGCACTCAAAAGTCGCAGCTGGGTGAAGGGGTGGACATCGCCACAGTTCAGGAAGACTTGCGTGCTACCTCCTCCAAGGCAGATTCCATGTTGATTTTTGCGAAATGGCTCACGACCATCCGTTTTCAGATTCCACGGGGCATCGTGGCAGAGCACAGGACAGCCATTGATGATGAAACTCAAAGTCGACAACACGCGCAATTTTTTGCTGCCCTGCCAAAAGAGTTGAACGAAGTCCAAAATGGAGCCGACGAAGAGATTTGCGTCACAAAGAGGATCAGCAGCAAGCACTTTCCAGGATGTTCTCAGCGCATTTCCGAGCGCAAGTGGGTTGTGGCTTACACGCTTGGTTTCTCCCTTGGCGACTTACGCCAGCTCTGCATGGACTATTTCCACTCGGCATTAGGCGGTGCACTGCTGCCACTGGCCGCAGCAGCTGCTCCCCTCGACAACGGCGAGTCTGAGGGCAGGATGCTTGGCCGCCAGTATCATAGAAGGTGTGGGCGGTGTGCAAGGGAAACAGACCCGGCGCCCAAGATCTGATTTCAAACAACAAAAAAGATACAGGTCTTCAATCTGTGGGTGTTTGATCTTCGCCATCTTTGAAAGCATTTTCACCCGTCACACATTTTCAAGATGAAACATCCAGCATGATGGCAATTGAAATGGTTCGCAGATTTTAGATTTTTTTGATAGCCTTACCTTTGAGAACCCTCAGCTCACCACAGGCGTTTTCAAAGCCATCCATTGCGAGTATTTATATGAGACACAGACAATTCTGGTGCAGTGTCATGTTTCTGTTGGTTCTTTTCCAATGTTTTTCCCGATTCCTTGACTGCAGGATTTGCTGTGGACTGCCGACCCCTTTGGAAACCGGAAGCCGATCTTGGATCTCTGCGCACTTCGATTTGCAATCGTCGCGACTCCTGCCTCAATGATTTGGTCAATCAATTTCCCGATTTCTCTTGTCCATCCAGGTACCGGTTTGTGCCACAACTCGTGGGTCTGGCTCAAACATTTGGTATCAAGGTGTTTGGAGAAAAACAACAATTCGCGGGAGGCCAACAATCTTGGGATTCCATAATTTTGAAGTACAAAAATGCATGCAAGGGCACACGCACACAAAGTCAAAGTCAGGATGTGTGATCTTTCTTTCTGAGTGAGTCCGCAACCGAGGAAAGCAGCTGTTGCTTCCCGAGGGCACTGCGCAAGAGAAGGAGTTACGGAGAACCGTTGATCAAAGACGCTGCAAATTCATCGGTTTTGTTGTCGGGCAGGGACAGAATATGACGCGACTAACAATGAGTTTGATGTAAAACAGAGATGTACTACAATGCATCCATTTAATGGAATTGCGAAGGTTTGAGAGTTTTGGGAACAGTGTGGGCCAGATCATTCATAGTCTTTTGCTGCTTGCGCATCTAGAAACCTTAGATACAAATGGGTTGGGTTCATGAGGCTCATTGTCTTGCGCATAACATTTGGCCATCATTGGCCTGTAAATGGCGATTTGCCATCTCACCATTCTTAGCCATTGCGAACCATCATTCTCCATCAGTGTAGCCACCATGGTCCAGCCAGGAGAGACTGTGGAATCTTCAATTGCTTCAGCACCCAGCCGCACTGAGCTTGAAAGCTGTCATGTTGGCATGCCGAGCGACGATGCGTTCCAGGGATGACCTGGAAACTTGTGCTGCCTTTTCCCTGAGGTACCCATTGGGGGACATACTGTACCATGTAATGAAGACCTTGGACGTATACCACCCTTAATGTCGATTGCAGTTGGGGTTGGGGGCTGCTAGATTCCGAATCCCATCAAGTACATAGATTTAGCGCTTTGTATTTTGGTACCGCAACCAGGGGCCGGGAACCAATACTACCAGAACCACCACAGAAGACATCCATACCATTCGATACCGACGTGGGAGCCGGTCTCCCAACATCAATCACCACCTTGCCACCTTGCGGGCGCAAATGGCAGTGTATTGGTCTTGCCAACTGTCAGGGCTATGGTTCCCCATAGGTGCCTGCCATGGTGCAGTGCTGATCTCTTTGCCGTAAGCCACACCAGCCACCAACCAAACCCATGTCGGGGGAATATGCTCAGAAATCAAACAATTCATGGCCTTGTTTGTTTGTTTGTTTGTTTGTTTGTTTGTTTGTCTTTCTGTCTGTCTGTCTGTCTGTCTGTCTGTCTGTCTGTCTGTCTGTCTGTCTGTCTGTCTGTCTGTCTGTCTGTCTGTCTGTCTGTCTGTCTGTCTCTTTGTTTGTTTGTTTGTTTGTTTGTTTGTTTGTTTGTTTGTTTGTTTGTTTGTTTGTTTGTTTGTTTGTTTATTTGTTTTGGACGAAAAGCTTTGACATGAAGAGGTTTCGTTTCGCCTCATGTTTGTGGAAGTCTAGTCATGCCCATCGTGTTTCGGAGCCCACGTGGGTGGGGATTTGGTTTAAAATGGAATCAGTTTGTCCGGACGAAGCTGTTTCACTATTTTAGTTGGGTTCGATTGATCCCAACTTTTCATTGTCGCCGCACAAGAACTGCTAAAGAACTATAGCCTATCAACATACTTTAACGCATTCTCATTCAACAGCCAGCTGTTTGGGGAGAGTACCTCTTGGAGTCGACTGGTTTCAACAGCTTGGAATATTTCCACGCCAAGGACGCTTTCTTTCAGTTGCTCCCATCCGAAGCATCCAGAATTGGCCACGAATTGGCAGTTGCGACCTTCTCCGCAGCACTCCATGATCCGATTTTCCCCATGGTCTCTAGCGACGCTGGCTCCGTGAGTGTTGATTGGCTGCATGGTCCTACGCCACTGCTTCGGACGATGCATTTGACTGAGGAGCTGCAGGATTCATTGGTCTCTGATGGCATGCAGGTTGCGTCCTTGCCGCCTAAGGCTATCAAAGTCTATCAGCAGGCGCTGCAGATCCACGGGGATGAAAAGTCACGAGAGTTGGATGCTGCGGAACTTTGCAGCTTTTTGGCAGATCAGTGGGGGAATCTGCATGCTTTGCCTTTTGAGAATGTTTTATTGGAGGATTCGGAAATGATAGTCCTCTCTGAGCGTGAGTCAGTGCTTAATTTGCTGGATTTTGTTGTGCCCAAGAGCAATCCTCCAGGGACACACGCATGTGAACACCTGGATGGTGTTCCTTTGTTGCTGACCCAGAGCGATGAACTTTGTGCTTTTGGAAGGCACAACACACGCTTCTCCACCGACCGCCAGCTGCTTCCAAATTATCCAGGGCTTTTCATCCACGAAAAAGCATGCGGGATCTTCGCAGATGGTGGGGTGGAACCCCTTGGAGTCCGTCCACTGGAATTGGATGACCTGAGGCCATACAAAGACCAAGTCGAGACTATGGCTTTGGAACAACCTGTCTTTGAACAGAACAACTTTCTGAAGCACCTGTGGCACTTCATGTCCAGGAGATCAGGAGGACAAGGCTCAGATGACCCATTCCGTGTCATGACTTCCTGGCAGATTCTTCCAGTGTACAACAGCCATGGGGGCGATGGGTGTGCCCAAGTCGTGTCTTTGGATTTTGCGCACCAGACAATTGCGATCAATACGGAGGGCCAGGAGAGGGTTCAAGAGGCCCTGCTGGGCGCTGGACTTTTGTTACTGCAGTCGCGTTGCAAAAAGCCTTTCTTGGTGTCGAAAGTGGTCACAAGGGACACGGATGTCATCAAGTTGCTTGTTGAAAACAAAGACAATTTGACTGGTTTGTCTGGAGCAGATCGACATGACCTGCTGGCGTACTTCTCGTCGCTTGTGTTTGCAGATGAACTGCGCCCTGATCTTCTTGATGACATCAGGAAGCTCCCCTTGTTCAAGCTTGCCGCAGGAGGCTTCACCGATCTGTGCCGTACTGACGTTTGCTTTTGTTGTCTCCATCCACGGGACCCTCATGCTCATGCTCTGGAGCAACTTATGGCCTCGAATGTAGTGCTCCTGTCATTTCCCACAGATCGAACAACGCTGATCTATGACAAGTTGGACATCCACCAATACAACGGTGAAGGCTTCATGACGGAATTCATCATCCCACAGCTGCCCCAAGTTTGCCAAAAAGGTTGCAACACGGCCAAGCCTTACTTGGAGGAGTTGCGTCAGTTTGTTGTCAACGAAAAGTCACAGAAAGTGACTGAGGCAGCCAAGAATACCGCCTTCATTCCAACGAGGACAGGACAGTCAGGGGCAAAGGTTGCAAGTGCTTTGGTGGATCCGGACATCAGGGTGGCTCAGCAGTTTGTCGCTTCCTTACCTGGAGATCTGCCAGTCGCGTGGCTTCAAGAGCCCTGCTATGTGGATTTGCTGCGAAAACTGGGATTGAAGTCGCATCTCCCAGCACACTTGCTGCTCACATGCGCCCAGAACTTGGACGCACAGAAGGACACTGGGAGAGCCATGTTGTCACCAAGGGTCAAAAGAAGAATTGGAAAGTAACGCCCGCGAGTAGAAAAAAATCGCGCGGCATCCAGGTCGCGTTTGGAACTGGGCCCTTGGATCGCCACTTCCATTAGCTGACTAGCACATAGTGATTAACCATGAGAAAACATGAACCATCAATATTAGAAACCCTAAGCCATTAGTAAATCAAGTGGTACATCAGTCATTATCTTGATTAATTCATAGTCAGTTGCTGAACGATCGGTCAACCCATCATGGATTCTGTTCCTCCGCCTACAAGCCAATGGGCAGCATCAGATGACGCAGCCGAGCCGCGAGGACCAGCCTATTACGGAGGAGCTGCGTGAGAAGTCCTTCCACCTGGTTGAAGCAGTGGCCAATCAGCTGAGTTTTGCTCTTTCCAAGGGGAATCTCAGGGAGATGGATACCTTGGTCGAGATCTCTCAGCTGCATATCCTAGTCGCAGTTTCCATGGCTTCGCTTCCAGTTCATGTGCTTCAGCAGGACACGTTCGTGAGAAATCCAATTGCACAAACAGTTTGAAAGGATATAATCTTCATTGTGGTTGTTTTTGAACACCATCTGGTCTTTTTCCAGGACTTTTGCCAACGCTTGAATGGTTCACTCCCTGCCGCGCTTCGTAATCATTTGGGTAGAAAAGAATCATTCAAAGCGCGAGCGATGTTACGGGTCATGTCAGCTCAGCAATTGAAGGAGATTGAAAAGAGCTTCACATCTGAAGGGCCAAGGCGATGGCCAGCAGAGCATGGAGCCTTGCGGTTGCAGCCATTCAGAGGGACAGCTTTCGGGGAGTCTGTCTCTTTACTGTGGAGCGTTTGCCCAGTTGCCTTACACTGCAGCCCCCGATCCTCAACAGCTTCGGACTTGCAACTGGACCACCTCGTAAAGTACCGTGCTGACGATGCTTGGTTGAGTGCGACGATAGGCTTCAGGGGTGATATTGTTTGGTCACAGCTGTTAGCGACATGGCTGCATCAGACTCTGTGCGGATCACGTTCACGAATCAGCGTTCTGGATCAATGTCAGAGGTCATCGTTTTGGTTTGACGGCGCTGGGGAAGCAACAAGATTGGGCACTATGTGTTATGCAGGAGCGGATAGGAGGCTAGAGCGGGGAATGTTTATCCGAATTTTCCCTCGTTCGAAGAAAGAAAACAAAAATGCGAGGAAGCCTCAAAAAATGTGGATAATCCCGAGGCTAGACTGAAGAACGTAGTGAACCCGAGTCTTCGGGATACGCTAACTGCTCTTTTGACTTCAGCCTCTGAAGCAAATGACTTAGAGTTCCACAGAAAGAAAATCGCAAACCACACACAGGCACACAAGGGCATTTCCAGATTGGGTAGTGCCCAGTGACATTTCCACAAAGAACAACAATCCTGGACACGCAAGGCCTAAAGATCCAGGCGCAATGTCATCGGCATACTACGCAATCGAATCAAGGTTCCTAGCAATGTTTTCCAAGTGTGGAAACCCTGAAGGGAAGAGGCGAAACGCACCAGCAACCAGAACCCCTGCTGAATGTCCAGAGTTCTGAGCGCAACATATTAACCCACCCATGACCCATGGCCAGTTCATAGCATACCTATATCCTGCAAAGATTCCAGTTGTATCTTCCATCACAAGACTTGTAAATCGTGTGCTTTGCAGCTGGTGTTTGTTTACACAGCAGTGCTCTGCCATCATTGGTTCTGCGAATTCATTGCAGCCTTGCGTTGTTGCAGCCGGTTGGCCTCTTAGGAGATGCATTCCAATCTGTGTGCTTTTGTCTCCGCAAAGAGCGTTCCATTGTCTTTGCTTGTGGAGCACATGCTGAAGCTTTGCTCAATGCCCTTTCCGGCCGACGAAGAACTCCATCCAACTCTTGAAAGTCTCTTCAAAAAAGAATGGCATGCTTGCCTCAAAGAGGCCAGCAGGAGATTGGAAGATGGTGAAGATCGCAGCAACCACTTCCAGCGGTTCTACCTAGACAACGCGCGCTGCGTCCAGATAAAGCAGGTGGATGCTGCTGACAAACCCGACAGCAAGCAGATCGTTTTGGCAAGTCCGAGGACGAGGGAGGGGATGGAGCTTTATTATGTTGAGAAGAATTTTGACATTGTCACACCATACCCCCTTTCCCCATGATTCTTCATAGCAGTTCAGGATGTGGCATATCAGGGGAGATAGAAATGTCTTGGGCCTGGTCAAGGTATAGTGATGGATGGAGCTCCTCGACTCATTGCTATTAGATTTTCCCCACTCTCAACCCCCAGCCCATGATGCAGACCAGCACGATGAACAGCTTCGCAGGCTTCAACCCCTCCTCTCAAAGCTCCCCTTCCCTAAAGAATGCAGAAGTTCGATTAATATTTGCTGCTTTGCAAACTTTGCAGGTACGATCTTGAATGGCAGCCCACGTCTTGTTTCTGGCAAGTGTGAATTCATAGATCACCAACAGTATCCCCGCACTATATCCGTTTTTGTGGCAGGAGGTGTTTCCTCGACAACATCGATAGCTTCCAGGGCCATTTGCGCCAAGCAAGCCCTTGGTTCCAAGATGTGTACCAGCACATGGGTGTGAAGAAAGTTCCAGGTGTTCATGATTTTGCAGCAGTGACTCAACGCGTGAAACAACAAATTGAACGCAGCGAGCAGCACATCTTCGAGGGCGACTTTGAAGTTCTAGAGAGATGTGTTCATGGCTTCCATCAGTCTGTCCAGACTTTGGGAGACCAGGCCTCGGAAGTTTTGAATCAGGACGAGTCCTTGGAATTCTTTTTGCCAAAGAGGATTTCAGATGGAGAATTTCAGATGAAAAACGTTTCCGAACTTGCTGCTCGATGCAGGAATCGTGGTGGATGCTGCGATTTTTTGTCTGGTTCGTACTGAAATTCGACGCGGATGACATGTGTAAAACCGTTTTCAGTTTTTCTATAAGTCTCGCTATCTTGCAGACAGTACAATGTTTCCTTCAAGTTTTATTCACATCAGGTTCGACAGGAACTCCCCTTGGCAAATTTTAAGTGATTAGTAGCCATATTGGCACGATTACTGGTGTCAGGCAAGAATTCCTCGTCGGGGAAACACTTCTAGCAAAGGAAACTGGCAACAGAAACCTCATCATTGCTCTCTTACATATCCAATACCAATACCGGCATTCGTTGCGCCCATTTTCCATTGTCAGCTTCCTTTGCCTCCAGCCCAGGTTTGGTTGAACATGGACGATTGGAAAGACCTGCTTCGCGACTCAGAACTTGGACATAGTTGGTGTCACATTCCAGGAGCCTTTCTGAGATGCGTTGGGGCTGCTAGGGACTGTGAGCATAATATAGGGTTGGAAGCGGGCAAAGCGATAAACATATCTGGTTTGACATTTGCGATTCTGTTTTCAACCAGAATCAAAGAATAGGAGCCCTCATCCTGTCCTTGTCCTAGCCTTTTGAACCTGCTCCGATTGGTTCTGATCATCGACGCAGATGATCTTTGGTTCTGATCACCTGTGGAAAATACTTTGCTTGGCAGCGAGGCAAAGATATCACAGATGAAATGATGGCATCGCTGACAGTTGCTGGATTACGGCCAGTTTCAGACCTTGATGCTTGGTTGCAAAATGGATTGTAAAATGGACTTGATCATTTTGCTTGAAAATTCTTGCTGGATTTTCCATTCAGCTCTCCATTCCAAAAAAGTGTACTGGATGGACTGTCGCTGTCAATGTCTGAAAATCTAGCGACAAGTAGCCAGACTTGTAATCCTTTTTTCCTTTTTGATATGTATCCTTTTCCTTTCCCTTTCTTTCTGGTCCCCAGGTGATGTCTTTTCTTTAAGATCTTGTTTTTGCAGTATATACCTCGGCACTGCAATGCTTTTAGACTGCAATACTATTGTTTGATATATCCTTTTGCACCTTTTGTTTGCTAAGCACCGCTTGTGCACAGCAAAACGTTTCTATGCGACAAAATCGCTTGCGCAAGCAAGCAATTGCACAAGGCAGCTTTTTCACCACAAAGCCTTGACACATCTTGTTTACACCGCACAATGCCTACATAGCAGAGCTTTAGGCAGTGAAGCTTTTCAGAACTCGTGTTTACGCAACCCAACATGAACGCAGCAGAGCTTTGACACAGCAGAGTATATTCACCGTGAGGCTTTTGTAAATCATTTTGGTGTAGCGCCTGTATATATTTCCCAAGGTCTGGGTTTGGTCTGCTATGAACAACACCTAGTGGTCGTGGGGCTCGGTTCCCTCAAGTCCCTTCCTCCAAGAGATATGAGAATTCGGGACTACCATGCTTTTTGTACTCAGAAAGTGTGTCGCACACGATCACCCTCCTGGGAAAAAGATCCGGGCCCTTTTTGCTCGACAGTAGCAATGTCCATGTGGGACTTGGCATGCGACTTCACATCAGCGCAAGTCCGTGACTGACTCTGTTTCTGTACATGCTGAGTCCGTGTCCTTCTTCAAACCGTCCTGGCTGACTCTGTTTCTGGACATCGTTTTGATTTAGCGGAGGGGACTCTGACCGCAGAGCCGGAAAAAAATGAGAAATGAAGCTTTGCAAGCAAAATGACATCGGACGTTGTTTCAAACAGGAACAGTATGGCTGTGTGCCGTCAGGTCCCACAACCGTTCAAATTTGACGTTGTGTGTGCTTGACTTCAGTCCTACCTTCAACTGACAGAACTTGCAAGGGCTTCCTGAAAGTACCATCAAGTCAAATGGGTGCATGCCCGCTTTGGACGACGCGTTTCAACTTTGGTCCTGGAAAAGTTTCTGAGGTATTTTGTCACCTACTTATTTCAATTGATCAAAGGGAGCATGTGTCGTCCAAGGTCCATTCAAACAAGCGTGCAGCATGCGAGGATGTGGTCGAATACAGAAAATCATAAACGGACAAGAGCCACGCCACGAAAGCGAGAACCATGGTGCTCCATCAATGGCTGAAACATAGAAAGTCTCCGGAATCATTCTCAGGTCACCTAGCTCTGCTGGTGTGTTCATGTGGGTTTCCAAAGTTTTTGACATCCGCAATACGTCAGAGATTCTTGCTGAGAGCTGCCCTCTTATCAGAATGGAAGCAATAGGTGCCCTTTTAGAAGTTTGGAGCCGGTCATTGTTAGGGTTTGCAGCCGCTCAGGTGGAAGTTGTTGCAAGTGAAGTGGAATTTTCAGATGTCCGCGAGAGCAGCATACAGGAGATTGAGCGAAGACACACAGTTTGCCTGCGTTGTAAGTGCAATAATTTTGCAGAATGAATTCACTGCCACTCAGTGACTGCAAGTCAAGATGGGAGTCCTGATTTTCAGAGGTCTGCAGTGGTTTCTTTCCGTTGGGCTTTCCATTCCCTTTTGGCTTTCGGCTGAGATCATCAAGTTGCCCACTTCTCTGACCCTCGCAATCTTTGTAGAGACGCACAAGCGCACATACATATATATATATATACAATATATATATATATACAATATATATATATATATGTATATTATATATATATATTATATGTGTATTATATTTATATATATATATATTATACATGTGTATATAAATCCACGCACACACACACACCGACGCACACTAGTCTTGATCAAGCCCAGCCCTGGTTTGAACATTACACACACGCGCGCACCCTTACACCGCAGTAACGCGCAAGCCCAAAGGTTATTGAATTTTCCTCCTCCTCTAAACATTGGGAACTTTGTAGACATACAACCTTTATGAAACCGGTGCCCCTCTGCACACGACATGCGCCAGCAGCACATACATCCCCACATGATCCAAGTTCGCGCCACTTAGGCACATCGCAAACACCATAGAAATACATGCCAGCATTCTTTGACAAATCCACTTGTTTGTCCGTGTTCACTTTTGGATATTCGGCTTCCGGGGTGCCAAAGCAAATCTTTCCCAACCTCTCCACATCATGTCTCCAAGATGGATTGTGTCTGGGCTCTGGAGACCTCACATCCCTGCAGGATGCGGTTCGACGGCTTTTCTCTTCGCCTTCGTTTCTGCCGGCATTGCAGGCCAGGGTCGGTATAGTACTGCTTTGAGTTGGGAGTCATGGGTTAACTATCGGTGGCCACATCGAGCTGCAACAGCGTTTCCGAGCTGCAACGCTCAGGCCATTCTGCAAAACGCCTGGGGCAAAGAGTGCGATCCGCATGTCAATAAGCTATTGGAAAGACATTTGCGCTTGGATGTCAAATCAATGCCATGCAAGGTTGAAACTTCACTGTGTTGGAAAGATGGGCGAGGAAAGTTGCCGGGCAGCAACAGAACAACACTTGCCATCCTTCAGTCCGACAGCCTCATGATCAGCGAGGATGCTTTTGATTGTCCTGACCAGCTCGTGAATGACTTGTTGATTGCACTTCGCCAGATACCACAGTTGCTTCGTTATTTGACGCATCGGGAAGTTGAGGAGCCAATGAAACAGGTGTTGAAACTCGCATTCTCGGAAGGTCCAGCAGGCATTCAGGAAGTCCTGAGAACCAACAAGATTGACAGTGAATTGGAAGCGAAGATTTGCCTCGGCATTGGTGACAGACTGCCAGATGAACTCCGTGCCAACTTGAACTATTCAATGAATGTGGTTTTTGAGGTGGGGTCCTCTGGTCTTTGTTGAAATTTCCACCCTGCCTGACCACTTCTTGTTTTACATTTTACACGAAAAGCAGATATTTCTTCAAGATACCATCATGTGGCAAGTGCAATAACTGACCCTGTAGCTGATATTTGCCGAGAAACACACAATCGCTCAGTGAATCACTGGGAGTTTTCCAGAATCTGCCCAGCAAGTTCCCTTTCTTATTTCTTAGTTCATAAGCAGCTTTGCAGATTTAGTGGGTTTGGCCTTGCAGGTTGGCGAATACGTCATTGCCGACATTGATGGAGCTTTTGTTGTTGGGCGAGTGGCCAAATGGAGCGCGAATGACGGGGCTCCAGGGCTGGCTGTCAACGACCTGATGCGGCGCTACCGAGTTCATGTATCCAAGGGCGATGCTCGGATTCTACGCCACTCCGATCTCTACAAGCCTCGCAGTTCCAGTGTTGATCAAGGCCATTCCTTGCAATTCCCAGCTGGTGATCCGCCGAGCGAAGATACACAAGTGACTCAGGATCAACAAGTGCAGTTGGAAGTCGTCAAGAGGCAACTTCGGCAGATGGCTCAGATGGAAGAGGCGGCGTACAAGAAGGCTTTGCGTCGGCTGTTCTTGATATGGCATCCCGACAAGTCCGGAAACACGACCTTCAACAACATGGTTTTCCGCATGTTCTTCGGTTTTGATCGGGAGAAGCTTTTGTTTGACTTTCTTGATGCGAAGAATTGATGCGAAGAATTGATAGCGCCAAGCTATACCAAAGAGAATCAATCGGTCCTTTTCACCCGCTGTGTTAATGCTGGGGTGACAGCAGCTGTACCAGATCTGGGCAGTAAAGCTGAGCAGTGGTCAATGCACTCTGCTAGTTTCTTGCGCTGCGTAGTTTCAACCACAAGGGTTCTTCCTTATTTGAGAGCATTAAGAATGGTAGGTAGCTTCAATTGCAGCCATGTTCCAAATACATAGCCGCATAGTTCTTGAAATTCGTCTCCCTTACTGCGTCCAGCTGCCTGCAGAGTCCTTGCCTCCAAGCCTTCTGCGCTACCGTGCTGCATCTCGCTGCCTCGTTTGCTGTTGCATCACTTTTAGATTGCCCCTCGTGGCACTATGGCCCGCGGTGGCCATCCTGTCATTTTCGTCTCGCTGCCTGATTGCCTTGGGTCGCGGGCCAATGCCTCTTTTTGCCCGAAGCTGCCCTTTTTTCTCAGCACTGCCACCTTTTCCCCGACTCAGCTGCGCTCTGCAGCTGGAGTGGTCAGAATTCTCGGATTTTCAATTCCTTTTTATGTCATCATTTTCGTCTCCTTTCCGCAGGCCTCGTCCAGACACACGTTCAATGCTAGGTGCGTCGCTGAGCTCCAGAAATGTATCTCAGGCTTCTCACTCACTGACTCACTCCCTCGGTTGCTTGCTTGCTCACTCACTCACTCTCTTGCAAGTTAGCTTTTCCAATCGTTTCTGCCCTCTCTTGCTCAGACTTGCGTCTTATACAACTCTATGACTGAAACCTGCCTCGATCCAACTTCTATCACCCAATCGCTTCGTGTCATGTTGATACATGTCGGATGCTCAGTACATCTACCGTATATCATCTGATATATTCCAAACCACCACTGCCTGACTTTTCTGACAATCCATTCGGAAATCCTCACTGTACTTTGGCTTGAGGCTGAAGCAGCACGAAGATTGGTATCGGAGTGGCGGTGGAGACGATACATGGCTGGATGATTTTGGAGTAGAGAGGTCGGAAGCCGCTCAAGATCCTGCTGTTCCGACAGAAGCAACTGATGCACAGGCGGGAACATGGTGCAAAGGTCCATTTACTACAATGCAAATGTAGCAAATTGCTTCCATTGCATCAAATAGACGTGCTCATCATTCTGTTCTGTTGGTTGTTGCTTTCGATAGATGAGAGGATGTGGTTTCTGATTGGTTTGATGGATACTTCTAGCATCGACCATATTTTGTATTTGTTGGCCACCTGGACATCAATATATCGAAGGGTTATCACTTTCGAGTTAGCCAGAGCCTGGATGAAACGAGGCCCGGCGCTATCACAGCCAACCATCATCACAGGCGGGCACGGAGCCTTGCTATGGGTTGCAAATGGTTCACCTGACGTTGGAGTCTTCGCTACGTGCACATGTTTTGGACTTTTTCAGTTCTAGACAGTTGGGGGCACAGCACTTCTCTCACTCTTCTCTCCTCCACATGCGTAGATCACAGGTTTCGTCACAAATTGCAAGATTCACGATTTCGATACTCTTGTGAACCACTAGTAATCACCGCATGGTAACCATCAACAGCCATCACAAAGCATCCTCTTGCCTTCAGGCGTCCTGGTTTGAAGAGTTCGAAGAGGAAAGGCGGCAACGTCACCAAGCTCAGAGCCGAGCTCCGTCGAACACCTCGCGGTTGGAGATAGACTTCCACCCAGAGCCCCAGCATTGGACACCACCAAGGCTGGACGTTGGTGTGTCGTGAAGCTCTGAGAGCTAGCTGGGTATGTGCCAACCATAATGGCACCCCCAGTCCAACAATGGTTTCCGAGTAAGTAACATGATCATTTTTTGCGGGGGCCCATGGGTTACCCTATGGCTTGGCACAAGCCCAGCTGAGCGATCAGCTACGTTCACCCAGGATAAGTAAACGCTGGGTTTGTTGAATAAATTGCTGAATAACTAACAAACAAACCAACCAAACAAACAAACAAGTCGTACAGCATCGTCTTTGTTCCTAGGAGTAACTGCATAGTTTTTGTTCCATTTCGTTCATAGGATCACCAGCCGTTTCATTGTTTCTGTTTTGGATTGTATTGATCATCCGCACGTGTTGGAAGATGAGCTGTGCCTAATTTATCAACGAATAGAAATGGACAGAAGGGGCCACTAAGGGCAGGAGCTCCAGAAAAAGCCGGGCAACCGGAGTGCACAAAAATAGGTTCCAGTGCTGACTACTGGAACTGTTATCCCTAAATAATTGGCTGCGTGCAGATGTTGCTATATATTTCGGCTATTCACCGCAAGAACCTACATGATTCTCCATGCAATAAGATATATATATATATATATATATACAAGTGATCTTCTTGCCGTCAGCTGCAGCAGTTGCCGCAGGACCGTCAACGAAAGCCAGGCAAAAGTCTGGCTTCGTCAGGCCGAGCATGATCTTAAAACCACGTTGCTCCTGAAGGATGCGGAGCAAGATTCAACAGGATCTGACTTCTCCTCGGATGCCGTGTTTCATGCATCTCAGACCATTGAAAAGGCTTTGAAATCTTCCATGCTGCGAACCTGTGGATTGGCCCAGCAAGAGTTCACAGGTGCAGAGGCGCATGATCTTGTTGCCTTGCATAAGAAACTCAAAGAAGCCTACCCTGAGACAGATCCCCAGAGACAGGGACAAGCGAAACTACCTGGGACGGCTAGTGACATGGGCTGGCTAAAGCATGCGTATCTGGCAAGCCGATACCCCAATGCAAATCGGGGTGAAATCCCTGCATTGGCCTACAGTCGAGATGATGCCCAGAGAGCTAGCCAGCTAGCTCAGCAAGTGGTTCAGTGGGCCAAACATGTCGAAGACTTGCCGGAGCCTAGAAACAGACCTGGATCTGTTTCAGCAGCAGTCTTGGAGGAGGCTGAACCTGTCACTGCTCCTGCTCCACCTCGAGGTCCTGTCATAGAGGAGCTTGGCGATGCTGTTCCGGCGCAACTCGAGTCAGCACAAACTCCGCCTCGACCCTTGGAGCCGAGCATCCCAAGCGCTCCGCCTCTGACCGCAGGGCAACGGCAGCTTGGCCACCAATCTCAAAGGATGTTAGGTGAAGGCTGAAGCCGCATTTTTTAGGGGTTTGAAGTCCATGGATTCCATGGCGCAACGGCAAAATGCCAGAAACTAGGAGTCAACATATGAGTTGTGGTCAATCTTTGTGATGATCAATGGTCAACAAAGGATTATCATGCAATTGGTAGGGGCCAATTGAAACTACCATTTGTGATCGTGATGAATCAGCTATTTGGGTCTCAGCGCAAAGCTCATTTGAATTGCAGCATGATCATCACATTTGGCTACTCTCAAGCAGTCAAGGTCAGTAAGTCCCAATCCTGGAAGACTCTCGGCCGGCAACAGCGGTAAAAAAAAGCCGACCCTGCGCCAGCAGAAGATGTCCAAGCAGCAGAGGCACCATGGGAATTCGAGGGAGCTCAACACTCTTTTGCAGCAACCCGCCAACGTTTTCCGAGAGTAGAAAACTGCACTTTAAAACATTCTGTGAATATGAGTAGCCAGACTCTTTTCCAGATGTTCACATTTGATGGAAGATTTGTGTAATATCTAAATGTCAGTGGCTATCTCTTCACTACCTGGATCTTGTTGCTGCCGGCCCTGCATGGGTTTCCTTTTTTTCTAGTTTCCGGAGGATTGCTTTGCATCTTGCAGACTCGGTCATTCCAACTCTTGGATGTTTTACCCTCTCTCTCTCTCTCTCCTTCTTTTTGATTGTTCTGAAGATCTGGAATCACCAGGCAAAGTTGACCAATCTAATCCTTTCTGCTACGAAAGCCAGCCGGAAGCTAGGCGGAAATTTTTGCAAAGCGAGTTAGGGGGGTCTGCACAGCAGAGCTGGTAGAAGTGGCCTGAATCCGCGGAATATTCTGGTGTTTCTGTGTATTTTGGAGACCCTTCTCCGCGTACCGTACGACGCAACTAGCTGTGTGTGCCCCAGCATCGAGAGGAGACAATGTGGAGGTTGGTATAAGTTGGTTCTTCAGATTTTGTTTGCGTGGTTTCAGGACGATTCCCCTTAGGAAGTCCCTCATGGAGGTTAGGTTTCTTAGGAATCTTCCCTGTAAAATATCCTTCAGAAGTGTGAGGTTCCTGGATACTAACCTTGCAGATTCTGGCTTTGGAAGGTTCACTGTAAGATGTCCTTAAGAAGGGGCCAGTTCTCTGATACAAGTTTGCTGATGCTGTTTTTGGCAAGGTTCATGAGGGGCAGGTTCTTGGACTTCAATTCTGCAGATGTTGTTTGCCTGGTGTCTCCGGAGTGTTCTTCGTAAGATGTCATTGAGAAGGGCATGGTTCCCGGGACACTCGGTAGAGCTGGACATTACCAGATACGCATCCAGTCTCACGCCATGATTTGTTTCCCAACATTTTTCCTCCTCTAGCTTGTGCTTCAAGACTCGTATCTGGGTGTATCTAACCTTAGGCACATTAAGTGCATGAACGTTTTACTCAGACGTGCCTGTCTTAAGTATCTTTAGTCACAGTAAACCCGCTTGTTTCAAGCTTACGGTTGTGTTTGGCTATGCTGCCCCTTTCCAAATTTTTCCCATCCCACGAATGGTCAGATTCTGCAATGTTCAACTTTGCAGGTTTGGCAGCAGCTTTGCTTTTTGCCGTGGGTTTTTTGTTTCCCTGACTGGCCTGACCGGACTGAATTGCCTGAGCAGCAGAGTGCTGTGGCATAGGAACGGCGTTCGTAGCCAGTATGGTATTTTTGCCGGCAGCACCGTCAGCGCTCGTACTGCCAGCTTTGAAACACGGAGCAGAGGGGTTGCCAAACTGCTGGGTCTCTAGTGATGTCGATGACAGCAATTTTGTGCTAAGACCAACCATTCAAGGTACAAATTTCTGGGTATGAGATTCTGCTCTTTGTGTGTTGAGATGGCTGGTTGCAGTTTTGGGTTCCAATGATGTGTAGCTACAAGTGGCGGGGTCTTTCCATTTGCACGCGACACAGCAGCTTGCACTTTTGCTAGTTTTGTTTGCGACAAAGAACCCATCGTATTCTCTTGTTGCCATGATGCCTGGCGGACACTTTCTTGCAGCAGCAGAAGAAAGAAGTCAAACTTGTGATTATCATGATATCCAAAGCTATTGGCATTGCCTTTGCAAAGAAGTTACCAATTCACAGAGTTGTGAACGGATTCGATGGGCATAGTTTGCATCCCCATATTGCAGATTGAACTTGCAACCTGCACAAACACTGATTTTAAACAATCTAAGCATGCTAAATTCGCTGCACCGAATGTGGCTTGAGATGCGGTTCGAACTTTTTGGACCCTGCACCGCCATGTTTTGAGATGCACGGCTTTTTGCAGTGCCAGGTCGCACAAGAAGATGTGACTGGGTATGTTTCTTAAAGGTTGCACTTGCCAGCAGACATTGGTGGGAGAGATCGACGGCAATTTCTTAAGGTTTTCAGTTTGATATGCTTCAAGGTCTTTTTGTTTACGCTTCCAATTGCCGTATGCAGCCATCGAGTTGCTCATGCAAGTTCGATCACCTTATCAGCATCTTCCTGACATGACCTCAAAACTTTTGTTTGTCAATTCCTACTACTTGCACTGAAGTGATGAATGAATAGAGTGACGGATTCGATGGGCGTAGTTTGCATCCCCATATTGCAGATTGAACTTGCAACCTGCACAAACACTGATTTTAAACAATCTAAACTCTAAACATGCTAAATTCGCTGCACCGAATGTGGCTTGAGATGCGGTTCGAACTTTTTGGACCCTGCACCGCCATGTTTTGAGATGCACGGTTTTTTGCAGTGCCAGGTCGCACAAGACGATGTGACTGGGTATGTTTCTTAAAGGTGGAACTTGCCAGCAGACATTGGTGGGAGAGATCGACGGCAATTTCTTAAAGTTTTCAGTTTGATATGCTTCAAGGTCTCTTTGTTCGATCACATTCAATCAGCATCTTCCTGACATGACCCCAGACCGTTTGTTTGTCAATTCTTGTCACTTCGAGAGTTTTTGAGGAATGATGCGCCGCAGTTCACTATGGATATGTGCTACTATGAGAGCGGTTGTCGATGTTGGCACCCCCGATCCACATCGGCCCAATTGTAATCCTGCTGCTGTCGACCTTTATGTGCCATTTAGGAGCTGGACCTGGCAGCTGTTGGATGTTGCGTAGACACACCAGTTGAGGTGCCCAAAGCTTTGATCATTGCGATTGTACCAACAGGGGTGTGGTGATCCTTTCAACATCTCATCAGTACCAGAAGAATTTTGAGGTGAACCGCTTCCAACCGCAGCAGTTGGTTCAAGTTAAGCTGCGTTGTTGGGAACGTCACGGACCTGTTTCGATGTACGAGATTGAAGCCCCCGAGCGTGGCACGGCATGCCGCAGGCCGCTGTGCTGCTCCGCACACCCTTACATATTACCATGGTTGGTAGGGGCTCAGCTACCTTCGCAGGGGTTCACTTACCTTCACCAGGATTCAAATGCAGAACTTTTTTTATTGGCTGGGTCATGGCAAGGAGGTGTAAGGCTTGATGCTGCTTTCAAAGCACTTTTCAGGATAGGCAAAAAGGACAGCTTTGCATCCACCGCAGTGGTTTCTTTGAAACATGCTGATTTTTTGGGTGGCTAAGAGGTACCTCCTGGACAAATCTGGGAAAGGGTAGATTAGATATCCTCATCCGCTCAAGCGTGTACTCCATTCCCGATGAAGTGGTTGGTTATTTCCTGGCAAATCGCGGGCGTGCATCGATGGTGAACGGTCCAAATTCCTTATTAAAACTTATCATTTTCTGGTGGCAAAGGATGCAGAATATTCAGGCACAGGGCCCTGTCATGCCATGAAGCAGGATTTATAATCCCGCAGGAGTTTGATGCGAAAGACTTGGGTAAAACCTGCACCAGGTGATGTTGTATCTCGTTGTTTATGGGGCGTTGTCCAAGACATGTGTACCCCCATAGTTGATTTCTCCATTACTCATAGCTATGATAGATTGTTGGCAGGCACCACCGTGGCTCAAACCCATATTGGTGGCTCCCCGTCGCCCCTGGCAGCGGCACGGTGGCGCGAGGCAAACACGAAGTCGCCCTGCCACTCCCACGGGTGTAAGTGGCCCTGAGGCGAGGGGAACAGTGGTGCCATCAAGCATTAAGGGAACTGGTCAGTGGTGACCATTGAGCATGAATTTAGGTGGTGCAACTATGGTTGAGAACCATTGTTGGTCATATGGTTAATGCTGCTTATAAGTTCTAAGTGTAATGTTCAACATATCGTTAATGATGCTCATAAGTGTTGTGAAACATTATCCACTGCTTAATCTTTACAACCACTAATTGGCTCCTTAAGAATCATCACAGCCAACAGGAACCAGAATATAGCATTATTTATCGTTGAGGTTGTCACTCCTGATCACCAACAACTCAGTTGTTCACTTGGCGTTCCTCCAAATGAGGGGTGCTAGCCGGGACTGTTGGCAGAAAAGCTATGGACAACAACCGGAAAGGAATATTGCAACAAGTCATCCTACGTTTATGTTGCACGGGGGTTGGCACACACATCGCCAGGTGAACGCCCAACAGTGTTGCAGTGGTTGCAGTTGTTAATGACTCATATGTACCGTTACCGTACACATAACTTTTTTCCTGTATGGCAACCGTAAGCATAGCTCCTGGCAACCATCGCTCATGGAAAACACTGGGTAGCCCATCATCCAAGTTTGGTCATCGTCGTCGTCATCGTCGTCGTCATCGTCATCATCGTCGTCATCGTCATCATCATCATCATCATCATCATCATCATCATCATCATCATCATCATCATCATCATCATCATCCTCATCCTCATCCTCATCCTCATCATCATCATCATCATCATCATCATCATCACCATCATCATCCATATCAATGATTTTACCCATGTTCGTGGTGGTTATGTGGATAAGGCGCGATGGGTACCATTATTTTTCGTTACTGGTGATGACTTTACCCTCACTCCAGCATGCCGGCAGATTCCCACGGCCAACGTCCGTGTGGTGTGCCGCATCCGCCCCATGAATGAGAAGGAAAAGAAGGCGCAGGGGTCCCACCGCACATTGTCATTTACTTACAGCCCAGATGGTGCTGCTGTGGTTAAGGTTGCGGTTGTTGTTGTTGTTGTTGTTGTTGTTGTTGTTGTTGTTGTTGTTGTTGATGACGATGATGATGATGATGATGATGATGATGATGATGATGATTTTGACGATTGTTATACAGTATCCTTGATACATTATGGAATCTCACAAGCCAAGCCAACGTATTTGCGAATCAAAACCCAAAAAGAAAGGACAACAGATTGCAACGCTGTTCTTACACTAAAGATCTTCGGTTTGGGTCCACACAGTATGCTTAAATCACAATGGACGTCAGCCAAGGCCATCTTCATTTGTCCTTGCAGGGGATCTCAAATAAGCTTTTTAACTTATGGGTCGAACCACAAACCCCATTACCCCACGCTTTTTGTTTGGTTGAGTTGACAAACTATGGTATGTGTGGCTTCGGCACGTGGTACTGGACGACACGTCCACCTGTTGCCATTTTAGCGAAGTGGATCCTGATCAGTTGGTATACGTGTGCCCAGAATAAAAACTGGCACGTGGGGCGCGGGAAAACCATGGGAGTCTGGCATGTGTCCATAGATGAGATGCACTTGCCCCAAACAGCCCCTCAATTTCCTAGTAGACACGACCGAACAGCTAGACAGGCTACTAATTCTTGGTGGCATGAAGCATATCCATACAATCTCAAGTGAGACGTTGCAATCAGGTTGTTCTCGTGGACGATTATTAGTGCTGCTGCTAAGGAACATGTTGTTCGTTACACTGCCACAATCTTCAAAGTTGTTGCTTGTGAGTGTTTTTTCTGTTTTTTTCAAAGTGATGGTACTGATGCAATTGATGATAGTTATAGATTTAGTAGTCGCAGATGCAAGAAATAGGATACCGATCATTGAAATGAAAATGTTGATAATGAGAATGATGTCAATAATATGATCAATCATGATAGTGATAGTGATGACAATTATTTCAACATGACACTGATGACGATGGTCATGGTGACAATGATTATAGTATCAGCAATGACATTGAACGCAAACAATCATCTAGTGGTTAGGATTCGCAACCAAGAATTTTTGGTTTAACCAACGTCATTTACTATTTTTTTGGTTTTGTGCGCAAATCATGGTTATAACCCTGAATGATATTCAATGGCTGACATGAGCAACCATCATAGCAGTCTCATTTACACTCGCCATCACTATGAACAACTAGCAACCATTGCTCAACCAGGAAACGCCAACCAGCAAAAGCCATTCATTGACAAGTATTAAGCATCATTGAAAACAACCTTTGGCCATTATCATCCACCCTTGATTCTTGGTCATTCCTTGGTTTGACAACATCAATCATCCATCAGTAGTCATAGCCATTAACCAATAAGGCCTTAAGCACGAATTGCTATAGTCATGAACCACCATCCTTAAGCATAGTAATCATAATTAATCATTGTTAACCATTGTTCAAGCATGATTAATCATCAATCACCTGTTTTTAGTGGCCATTCACCACCATCATTAACCACCATCATTAAGCAGAATAATCATGAACCATCGTTAACCATTGATTAACCATTGTTGACAGCAATTATTGACTATCATTAACCATTACTAAACATCAACTATCAACCATAGTTAAGCATTGTCAACCATTGTCAACCATCAATCGTCCATTGTCAACCATCAATTAATTATTGGTAACCATTGACTAGCCATTATTAAGTCAGCTATCAACTAGCCATAAACCATCCTGGGTTGCAACCCTCAAGCAACGCATCCATGACGGTTTGGAGAACAGGCTGGCGCCCCCCCGGCCGCCACGGCATCCACAGAGCGGAAAGAAGTTGCGGTGGTGCGGGCGCCAACGACAGGGGCGTGTTGAGGTGACCGCTGTGGTGAACGAATGGTGGATTTAGTGGTCAACCAGGGGTCAACTGATGGAGAACTGATGGCAACCACTGCTTAACCATAGTGGTCAACTATCAGTTAAACATCAATTAAGCATGAACTGGTGGTTGACTGATGGTGGAGTGATGGCTAACGGACGATTATTGGCTACTCAAGTTCCCTGACGGTCAAGATACCCGCAGCACGTTAAGATAGGATTAACATTTGACTTAATTAGATGGTTGAAGAAGTTTTTTGGTGAAGAGCTATTTGATTAGACAATTTTCTCAACTTAATGATTTAACAGTCAATTTGTGAACGAAAATGAATTAATCTTGATGCTTATTAGTTAAGTTGACCACTAGATGACCAATTTTGCACGAATCAGTTGATGTAGTCAAATTCATGGTGCAACTTACATTTACGTAACGATCAATTCACCGTTTGAGATTAGTGGCTAGCCACGGTCACTGATGGTCAAGTAATGATTGTATTTAGTGAACAGCAAGTGACCATCAGTTCAACTGGTTCAGTTATCCAAGAACCACTGGTTAAGTTGATCATCTCTTTTTAATTGATTGATTGATTGATTGATTGATTGATTGATTGATTGATTGATTGATTGATTGATCGAGCAATTATCAATTGAACATTACTTAGCCTGTTCATGGATCATCATGACCAATCATTCGTAGTCGCAATAGCTGAACAATGGCGCAACTGAGGTGAATAACGTGTAGTGACGGTTTAATCAGTCTTAAACGGTAGGTACCTCGGCTATCCTGACCCAAAAACAAAGAGGAAAGAACATTGAGGCAATGAGAATGCCCTGTTTGATTGCTGCTTTTTGAAACTCTTTGACTTGAGATCGATATCCGCGCGAATCAACTATTTGGAAGCATGCAGTTCCTGATGATCGCTGATGATGCTTCTTGATACCCCAAACTGTGGATGATTGTGGCTTGGTCTCACCATTCAGCAGCTAGAGCAACCATCAACCACTGGCTATTCTTGCTTTTTTTCTCTAGCTGCTCACATGCGGGATCTATCCCTGTTGTCATTGGCACCCTGCTGTTGTCGCCTGATCGATTGACTGCCATTGATGATTCTCGATGTATCCTCCGATTTCTCAGGATCACTTCTTGTTGATAGGCTGTGCAGCTGTTGGTACCTTCCTATCCTCCGATTTTGTGGTGCCATGGATTATGGATAAGTTGGTTCATACCCATTGTCCTAAGCAGTAGTTGGTTGATATCCTCATTAGTTGATAACCATGAGTTTGTTGATTGATAACCATCAGTGGATTTATAGTCGATTGAAAGCCATGATTTGATTGGTAACCATGAGTTGGTTTGTATCCATTAATCTGGTGATATCAACCACCTTATCCATAAGTGGTTGGTTAATCAACCAGGCTATACCCATAGGTTAGTTGATTGACAACCTGGTGATCCATCGTCGTGACTCCTGGTAACCTGGCTGATCACCTGGTCATACTCCGCCGATCTCTGAGGTGCGTATCCTGGCTGGTGGCACTCGCCAGGCCCCGTCACTGGAGCGCATGGAAAAATGCTGATGCTTTCGGCATGGCTACACTCTGGCAAACAAATCATGTGAAACCTGGGTAAACCAAGATACTAATCTGGTTAAAACCAAGATAGTATCTTGGCTACACCTTAGCACCATTTTTGGGGTAAAACCAAGATACTAATCTGGTTGCGTGGAAAATCTACCAAAAATATTTGCCAGATACTCTGGAAGTCACACCTTGGAATACACTCTGGCGAATTTTTATAGCTATGTACATTGGTTTCGCGTGCAAAAATGGTGATTTTCAACACAACCAGGTTGGAGACTGCCAGAGGGTACATCTATGGTTATATGTAAGATTCATTAAGGTTTGCTTCCAGGTTGGTTTGCCGTTTATCAATCATAAGATTTGTACGCAACTAATGGAGCTGGCTCAGAATCAACTTAACTGGTTGATGCTGGTTACATATTAAACGACAAATTATGATTATATTTCATTGGTTTCTCAACATTGGAAACTTCGGAAATGGATGGTTTACTAGAATGGAAGATTTGGGTGTACCCTAGTTTAAGAAACTACCATATAGTAAGGATGAAACATGATATAATAGCGGTCCATATGAATAATCCTTAGCAATCAATGATCAATCATTAATCATCGTTAGTGGGAATTCCAGTTGTTAACAAACCACACCAGTTTTACACTACCTGGTCGCTTGATGGTTTGCCACCACTTCTAGTTGTCGTCGATGCCGCTCCATTTTAGGATTCCTACTCATCAGCCGTTGACCCCGCAATTGATGTTTTTCCCCAAACAGGTTTACCTGTATGGGGTTCTTACTCCTTTGAAAAGGGTCGCTTGCCTTGGCCGTATGATTTTGACTCTGTCTCCGGGCTTGCGTCCTCAGACTCTGGGTTCCTTTGGTCGCATGATTTTGCCCTTCATTTGTCTCCCATTTGTCTCCCATTTGTCCTTCATTTGTCTCCCCTTTCTCTCCCACTCTGGGTTCCTTTGGTCGCATGATTTTGCCCTTCATTTGTCTCCCATTTGTCTCCCATTTGTCCTTCATTTGTCTCCCCTTTCTCTCCCACTCTGGGTTCCTTTGGTCGCATGATTTTGCCCTTCATTTGTCTCCCATTTGTCTCCCATTTGTCCTTCATTTGTCTCCCCTTTCTCTCCCACTCTGGGTTCCTTTGGTCGCATGATTTTGCCCTTCATTTGTCTCCCATTTGTCTCCCATTTGTCCTTCATTTGTCTCCCCTTTCTCTCCCACTCTGGGTTCCTTTGGTCGCATGATTTTGCCCTTCATTTGTCTCCCATTTGTCTCCCATTTGTCCTTCATTTGTCTCCCCTTTCTCTCCCACTCTGGGTTCCTTTGGTCGCATGATTTTGCCCTTCATTTGTCTCCCATTTGTCTCCCATTTGTCCTTCATTTGTCTCCCCTTTCTCTCCCACTCTGGGTTCCTTTGGTCGCATGATTTTGCCCTTCATTTGTCTCCCATTTGTCTCCCATTTGTCCTTCATTTGTCTCCCCTTTCTCTCCCACTCTGGGTTCCTTTGGTCGCATGATTTTGCCCTTCATTTGTCTCCCATTTGTCTCCCACTTGTCCTTCATTTGTCTCCCCTTTCTTTCCCACTCTAGCTCCACTTGGCCGCATGATTTCCTGTACTTGTCTCCCATTTGTCCTTCATGTGTCTCCCCTTTCAATCCTCACTCTGGGTCACTTGGTCGCATGATTTCCTGTACTTGTCTCCCATTTGTACTTCATTTGTCTCCCTTTTCTCTCCCACTCTGGGTTCCTTTGGTCGCATGATTTCCTGTACTTGTCTCCCATTTGCCCTTCATTTGTCTCCCATTTGTCTCCCATTTGCCCTTCATTTGTCTCCCCTTTCCCTCCCACTCTGGGTCCACTTGGCCGCATGATTTCCTGTACTTGTCTCCCA
>VSDK01003873.1:21605-108631 GCA_009767595.1 Symbiodinium kawagutii | reverse complement strand
TGGTGGTTGGTGGTTGGTGGTTGGTGGTTGGTGGTTGTTGGTTGTTGTTGATGATTCAGGGTGATTGTTCATGATTTTAAGGATGGTGGTGATGGTTTCGTTTTTCCTTCACCAGTCCACTGTCAACCAACTTGCTGGTTGACCACCCAAACGAAGCATGGAACCGCTATGTCCAGTAGATGAAGACTGGAAACCGATGGCTTTGAAGTTCCTGTGTGTGTCATTTTTCCAGCTGATTTTTGAAACAATCAGGTATTGTAAATTAGATAATCGTCACTGGTACTTATTTGAGTATTTAGCTGGTGCATGCTGACATGGGTGTTTCTCAAAACGGGGGTACCCCTAAATCATCCAGTATTTGTTAGTTTCAAACATTGAGTAATAAACAATCCACTCTGGGGGTTCCCAAAGAACCCCCCGTATTCAATCTAATATCTGATCGTTTGATGACAACCAGCTGCACATGGATGGTTTACAGCCAGCAAGTTGAGTGTAAGTGATTCACATTTGGCAGTCATGCTACTGTGCATATTATCATTTTTCTGTTTGCCAAATTACTGGACTCCCAAATCATCCCAATTTCTGAACCATTTACAGTAATAAGTCAATAAACCATCAGTTATAAACCAATAAACATCAATGGTTTACTGCCATCCAGGTTGTTTACTACTATTTGTAAACCCAATAAACATCAATAAACTGGATTTTATCATCCCAATAAGCAATAAGCATCAATAAACCATCCAGTTTTGGGGTTCCAAATGACTTGAGAACCCCCCCGGGTGACCTTTTTTGACCAAGTCTCAATGGCGAAGACGAATCTGACCCAGCTGCGCAAGCTGCGCATCGCGACGAGGTTGTCACGTGACGACGGTGGAGGGTATTGGCACATCCAACAAACCCCACCCGGTGCAACGGCGAGTGGCAGAACTCCATGGTTCTCAGCCTCCTGGGCTGCAGATAGGTGTTGTGGAGTATCTTTTTGAGTTTTTAAGGCTTCCTTTCCTCCTGTGTTTGGGGCTTCGTCAATGTTGTTGGTAGACGTCCTGTCCTCATCTTGTGGTGAGATGTGAAGCATCGATAAACTAATTTGAGCCATCAAGACATTGATTTCGACACGTCCCAACAAAGTTCTGATGAGTTTCAGGGAGTTCTACGAGGTCTTCCGCAGCCATACCTGATGAATGACCCATTCTAGCCTTCGTAAGTGGAAGTTGAATTTTATTCAGATTGACAGTTGGCTCAATTCCTCTGGACCAACCAGAAAACAACTTGCTGCGGAAAACTGTCAAGTTCGACAGGCAAAACAAAAATGTTCATGATGGACATGGACTGGACACACGTGGAAAACTGTTCAGGCCTCCAGTTTCAACCCATCAAAGGAACATGTGATGATTGAAATTGGATGCTTGTGTACCTCGGGGGGCTTCATGGGTACACCCACAGGGAAGTCGCCAACCGGGGAACCCATTGCAACGTCATCATCATCATCATCATCATCATCATCATCATCATCATCATCATCATCATCACCATCATCATCATCATCATCACCATCATCACCATCATCATCACCATCATCGTCATCATCATCATCATCATCATCATCATCATCATCATCATCATCATTCGCCGTGCTCCAAACTTAAAGCCTGCAATTCAAGTGAGGTGCGGCTTTTGCACGCCGGGAATCGTCATGTCCCTCTACACCACCCTCTGCAGGAGCTGAAGTGCTGAGAATCACAAGTGATGGTGGTTGATCGTGAAAAGTGATGCCACCCAGTTGGCTTCCTTAGGATCATAACTAACTACCAGTGCTGGTGATAACCAGTGCAATTATTTTTCTCTAATCTTAACACCAACCAACCACTTTGTGGAGATACACAATCACAATGAATATCGCTGTTGTACGAATGAACACTTTATGGATGGCAAATCAATGGTAAAGACAACATATGGTAAATATTGGTTAGTCTATCGTTGATATGTATGGGCTTAATCCTCATTCACAAAGTCTCATATTAGTCTGTTTGGCTGAAGTTAAGTATTGCTGGTTTACATGCTGAATCATTCATTTTTGCCAGGGTCTTGTTCCTAAGTATCAACCAATCAGATTCTCAACAACAGACTGCCATGATGAAGCCCGTGCTTGCAATAACGGAAGATGTTTGTTGGGGCCTCCTTCACTAGCCAGCAGGAAAATCATTCACCATTGTCAAACATTGTAAGGCCACTAACTATGAACATACTTGTCGTCAACCACCATGACTGGCCCATGGTAGCCATAAGCAGCCATCATGAACCAGCCATTGTCAAGCTGTCAGGAACCATCATTAGCCATCCCTTCACCATCCACTCACCATCCCTTCACCATCCACTCACCATCCATTCACCCTCCATTAGCCCTCCATTAACCGTCCATTCACCATCCACTAACCAGCCACTAACCATTACCCGCCACCATTCGCCAGCCCAGCCTTCGCAACGCGGCTCTCCGCACCAGGACCTCCAAGCCAACCTTGAGCGACATCGAGTCCTCCTTTGATGGCAACCTTTGCAGGTCAGGGAGCAGATTTCGCGTCGCAGGGGCAAAGGTGAGTGTTAGCAGTGGTTGATAGAGCTTGATGTGATGGTTCACACTGGTTGATACGGGTTAACACTGCTTAACACTGGTCAATACTAGTTACTACTGGTTAACACTGCTTAACACTGGTCAATACTAGATACTACTGCTTAACACTGCTTAACACTGGTCAATACTAGATACTACTGCTTAACACTGCTTAACACTGGTCAATACTAGATACTACTGCTTAACACTGCTTAACACTGGTCAATACTAGATACTACTGCTTAACACTGCTTAACACTGGTCAATACTAGATACTACTGCTTAACACTGCTTAACACTGGTCAATACTAGATACTACTGCTTAACACTGCTTAACACTGGTCAATACTAGATACTACTGCTTAACACTGCTTAACACTGGTCAATACTAGATACTACTGCTTAACACTGCTTAACACTGGTCAATACTAGATACTACTGCTTAACACTGCTTAACACTGGTCAATACTAGATACTACTGCTTAACACTGCTTAACACTGGTCAATACTAGATACTACTGCTTAACACTGCTTAACACTGGTCAATACTAGATACTACTGCTTAACACTGCTTAACACTGGTCAATACTAGATACTACTGCTTAACACTGCTTAACACTGGTCAATACTAGATACTACTGCTTAACACTGCTTAACACTGGTCAATACTAGATACTACTGCTTAACACTGCTTAACACTGGTCAATACTAGATACTACTGCTTAACACTGCTTAACACTGGTCAATACTAGATACTACTGCTTAACACTGCTTAACACTGGTCAATACTAGATACTACTGCTTAACACTGCTTAACACTGGTCAATACTAGATACTACTGCTTAACACTGCTTAACACTGGTCAATACTAGATACTACTGCTTAACACTGCTTAACACTGGTCAATACTAGATACTACTGCTTAACACTGCTTAACACTGGTCAATACTAGATACTACTGCTTAACACTGCTTAACACTGGTCAATACTAGATACTACTGCTTAACACTGCTTAACACTGGTCAATACTAGATACTACTGCTTAACACTGCTTAACACTGGTCAATACTAGATACTACTGCTTAACACTGCTTAACACTGGTCAATACTAGATACTACTGCTTAACACTGCTTAACACTGGTCAATACTAGATACTACTGCTTAACACTGCTTAACACTGGTCAATACTAGATACTACTGCTTAACACTGCTTAACACTGGTCAATACTAGATACTACTGCTTAACACTGCTTAACACTGGTCAATACTAGATACTACTGCTTAACACTGCTTAACACTGGTCAATACTAGATACTACTGCTTAACACTGCTTAACACTGGTCAATACTAGATACTACTGCTTAACACTGCTTAACACTGGTCAATACTAGATACTACTGCTTAACACTGCTTAACACTGGTCAATACTAGATACTACTGCTTAACACTGCTTAACACTGGTCAATACTAGATACTACTGCTTAACACTGCTTAACACTGGTCAATACTAGATACTACTGCTTAACACTGCTTAACACTGGTCAATACTAGATACTACTGCTTAACACTGCTTAACACTGGTCAATACTAGATACTACTGCTTAACACTGCTTAACACTGGTCAATACTAGATACTACTGCTTAACACTGCTTAACACTGGTCAATACTAGATACTACTGCTTAACACTGCTTAACACTGGTCAATACTAGATACTACTGCTTAACACTGCTTAACACTGGTCAATACTAGATACTACTGCTTAACACTGCTTAACACTGGTCAATACTAGATACTACTGCTTAACACTGCTTAACACTGGTCAATACTAGATACTACTGCTTAACACTGCTTAACACTGGTCAATACTAGATACTACTGCTTAACACTGCTTAACACTGGTCAATACTAGATACTACTGCTTAACACTGCTTAACACTGGTCAATACTAGATACTACTGCTTAACACTGCTTAACACTGGTCAATACTAGATACTACTGCTTAACACTGCTTAACACTGGTCAATACTAGATACTACTGCTTAACACTGCTTAACACTGGTCAATACTAGATACTACTGCTTAACACTGCTTAACACTGGTCAATACTAGATACTACTGCTTAACACTGCTTAACACTGGTCAATACTAGATACTACTGCTTAACACTGCTTAACACTGGTCAATACTAGATACTACTGCTTAACACTGCTTAACACTGGTCAATACTAGATACTACTGCTTAACACTGCTTAACACTGGTCAATACTAGATACTACTGCTTAACACTGCTTAACACTGGTCAATACTAGATACTACTGCTTAACACTGCTTAACACTGGTCAATACTAGATACTACTGCTTAACACTGCTTAACACTGGTCAATACTAGATACTACTGCTTAACACTGCTTAACACTGGTCAATACTAGATACTACTGCTTAACACTGCTTAACACTGGTCAATACTAGATACTACTGCTTAACACTGCTTAACACTGGTCAATACTAGATACTACTGCTTAACACTGCTTAACACTGGTCAATACTAGATACTACTGCTTAACACTGCTTAACACTGGTCAATACTAGATACTACTGCTTAACACTGCTTAACACTGGTCAATACTAGATACTACTGCTTAACACTGCTTAACACTGGTCAATACTAGATACTACTGCTTAACACTGCTTAACACTGGTCAATACTAGATACTACTGCTTAACACTGCTTAACACTGGTCAATACTAGATACTACTGCTTAACACTGCTTAACACTGGTCAATACTAGATACTACTGCTTAACACTGCTTAACACTGGTCAATACTAGATACTACTGCTTAACACTGCTTAACACTGGTCAATACTAGATACTACTGCTTAACACTGCTTAACACTGGTCAATACTAGATACTACTGCTTAACACTGCTTAACACTGGTCAATACTAGATACTACTGCTTAACACTGCTTAACACTGGTCAATACTAGATACTACTGCTTAACACTGCTTAACACTGGTCAATACTAGATACTACTGCTTAACACTGCTTAACACTGGTCAATACTAGATACTACTGCTTAACACTGCTTAACACTGGTCAATACTAGATACTACTGCTTAACACTGCTTAACACTGGTCAATACTAGTTACTACTGGTTAACACTGCTTAACACTGGTCAATACTAGATACTACTGGTTAACACTGCTTAACACTGGTCAATACTAGATACTACTGGTTAACACTGCTTAACACTGGTCAATACTAGTTACTACTGGTTAACACTGCTTAACACTGGTCAATACTAGATACTACTGGTTAACACTGCTTAACACTGGTCAATACTAGATACTACTGGTTAACACTGCTTAACACTGGTCAATACTAGATACTACTGGTTAACACTGCTTAACACTGGTCAATACTAGATACTACTGGTTAACACTGCTTAACACTGGTCAATACTAGTTACTACTGGTTAACACTGCTTAACACTGGTCAATACTAGTTACTACTGGTTAACACTGCTTAACACTGGTCAATACTAGATACTACTGGTTAACACTGCTTAACACTGGTCAATACTAGTTACTACTGGTTAACACTGCTTAACACTGGTCAATACTAGTTACTACTGGTTAACACTGCTTAACACTGGTCAATACTAGTCAATACTGGTTAACACTGCTTAACACTAGTCAATACTAGTTGATTCTGGTTAATATGGACATTTGGACTCATCAGTGTCAACAGCACTAACTGGTTCACATATGCTGCTCCTTCTCGGCCTCTCATGGACGGACGTCCGGTGCGGGGCTGTCAGGTGCACGGGCTATCGGCCCATCTTGGACGCTGCTAAGACCTTCGTTTGCGACAAGAAGAAATGTCCCTCCTCGGATGCTGCGACCATGCCGTGCCTTGGCATCTGTGGACCTGGTGGGAAAAGCTGAGGTTATAACCATGGAATCTTATGGGGAACCATGGGATTTCTATGGTAAGTATGGTTAACTATGGTTAATCACAGTTTTATAGAGGTTACAACTCTGTTTATAATGGTTAAGGTCAATGATAGGGGATACTAACCAGCAAACTTATGGTTTAAGTTCAACTACTACTGTAGTTGGTGGTTTGATTCACAGATTTTCTTTTCCCTATTGACACATGGTTGGTTGGTTGACGAGCATATTTTTTATTGGGATTGAACCCACCAACCAGATGAACCACCCATGGCCACAGTTGAAGAATGCGGGTTGCTCATTTTGGTGCCAACTGTTGCCTTGCGCAACAACGACAATACCAGGAAGCATCAACAACAGTCACCGGGGCAATGCAAACCATTTGATCCTCAACTTTTGGTTGGTTGATACACCACGTATCCTTGATAACTTGATCGCATGACTTCCGGCGCAGTACCATTGACTGGGGAAGCGATGGCTGAGGCAAAAGCCCGAGCAGGAGAAGGACGTGAAAATCAGCAGCTCTACAGCAGACGTGCTGAAGACCTTCTCAGAAGATGTTGAGAAGCCAGCCTTCCCGGAGGCACTTGGGCTTGCTGCACCCAGCGGAATCGGAAGTGACTGCACTTTTCAAAATGCTTCTCATGCACCATCCATCCTTTTCCTCATACTCGCCAGCTCCACTATCATTCACCACCACCACCATCATCATCATCATCGTCGTCGTCGTCATCATCATCATCATCATCATCATTATCATCACCATCATCACCATCATCGCCATCATCACCATCATCACCATCATCACCATCATCGCCATCATCACCATCATCACCATCATCTCCATCATCACCATCATCACCATCATCATCCATTTCTGAGTTGCTAAGCACAGGGAACGCCTTGGCACATTTTCGAGAATTTTTTTGTGGAACACCCCATCCTCCACTGGTTCTTGGCAGATCTTGGCAGTATGGCTCACCAGCAGGCGTAATCACATTGACCAGCCCGTGACAACCATGGTCAATCACTGCTAGTAACCGCCGTTGACCCACCAAATTCCACCCTTTAACCCCGCGTTCCAAATTGTCATAAACCAACAATTTTGTAAGTACCTGGTATTTTCCCTACCATTATTTTGCATCACTTTCATTACCATCAACATAATAGAAGTGATGCATCATGAACTTATTACCATCACTTTCATTACCATCAACTAAGCCCTGTTATTGCCATCACTTAACCATTATTATATGATTTGGTTATCATCACTCAACCATCACTTTGTCATTATCATCTGGTTATCATCATTTTCAATATTATTACCATCACTCAATCATAATTATTTATCATATTAACTGGTGATCATCACTTAACCATCACTTAATCATTATTATTTGGTTATCATCCTTTTCCATATCACTATCATCGCTTAGCTATTATTCACCACTAAGTGATCTCAAATATTGAACACTATTCACCAATCAATCTATAATTAATTTCCATAATTGATTGAACTTTCCGTAAGCATTACTGTCCATATTATTTGGTGATCCATCACTTAACCATTATTTTTCCACATTATTACCATCACTTTCCATTGCCATGTTAGTTCACCAGGGGGTAAGTGATCATATCATCAACCGCGACTTCCCATCACTTCCCAGGCGTCAACTTACCGCTCCACCAGGCTCTGAAGTCTCCGATGGCGCCTTTGAAAGTCTCCGGGTCGAAGGCCTTTCCGTTGTGGCACCTGGAGCGGCTTGTGAAATGAGTTGATGGTCACCAAGGCATCAGAAAGCCATGTTTTTTGATAAGGTTTTTAGAGGTTCACAGGGGTTTTGAAGGGTTTTATGTAGGGGTCATAAGCGTGGAATTTTATAGGGAGACCTTAGGATTTTCTGTATGGTTCGTAATCGCGTTATAGGGGTTACGGCCATCATATCAACAAAGTTGTGGTCAAGTGAAACTATTGGTTGGTGGTTTGAACAGCGAATTTTGAACAAATGCTTAGTTGACAAGCATATTTTTCATATTGGTTGAAACCACCAACCAGTAAATAAGCTCATTGGTTTTCACCAGGAATTTCGTGTGAAGCTTCTGATGAGCTGAGGGGCTTCACCCATAGAGACAAGTAAAGAAGAGCTGATTTAATTGGTTTCACCACTCATTTCAGGTCAAACACACTGGTTCTTATGAAGAAACGTCAAGGTCAGGTTCACCCATTGACCATCAGTGCTTTTTTTGTGCTGTTTAACAAGAGCATGATTTGAATACGGCTGAGTCGCAGATGAGCTGCCAGGAACATTTTGAAGGCGCGTGTTGAGGCTGAGGGCCCCTGATGTTTCCAAACTTCCAGCCTGGTACCTACAAGGCAATGCCTAGCTCCATCCAGTCACAAAGCATGGTTCAGCCGACAGCATCAGCGTCCACTTGCATGGTGGAACCCCTCGTGGATCTCAGTGGTTGATAGTGTAATAGATGGTGGTTTTTCAAGCGCGTGACTGGGAACCCCAAGGTTATGGTTGCTTTATTGCTAGAAATGATGAATCATTATGGGATGATTTCAATGTAATATATCCCTTTTTTGAGCAAGTCCCATATGAATCATGGAGAAACCGGAAGCATGCCAAGAACATCATTCTGGAGAACCATCCTGTTTACATACTTTGGTAGGATACGCCATGGTTCACATATTCTAGAATCACAATTCTTAGTAGGGTTCGGCTACAACATGGTTATCGAACTCATCTATGTCTACAGTTGGTTATTAGTTATCCAGAAATTAGGAAAGCTTACATAGGAATTGAACAGCAATTGGCTATGCAATGGCGTAATGATTTAAGCAATAATCTTCAAATTATTTGTAAAGATGCAGTGATAATGCCTATATCCTATAGTATTATACAATTATCGAGGATACCAATTGATATCTAATCGCTATTGACCATATCAATTAGTAGCAAGGATACTCAGGACACTTGGTTTTTTCATTGATCCATCATGAGTATCATTTGAGTGCCAGGGCATAAGCATTAGTATTATTTGGATTTTAAACATTAGTATAACACCAGTAGTAAACTTGGATATACAGCTGGGGTTGGTTCACCATGGTTAGTTGCACCCTGCAAGGTAGCTGAACTGACCCGTGGAAACCATGCTAAATATAACCACTTACTAAGTGGAGGTGCACATCCCAGTTGTTATAAGCAATAGTGTAACAACCACTAGTTGGGTGTTTCTCGAAGTGGGGGACCCCAAGACTGGTTGGTTTAGCACTATCAATGTTTCATGTACAGGATGATAACTGGAGGGCCCGCTATTTTGAGAAGCAACCAGTTAACAACAGTAACCATAGTATCACTTACTAAGTAGGGCTGCACATCCAAGTAGCAACCACTGGTTAGAACATGTTAAAACCATGTTATTAACCACTACTTGTACCCAAGATCAGTGTTGGTTTTTATCCCCTATTATTCTTGACCATTAGCGACCATTAAGCCACTATTGAACCACCATTAAACCACCATTGAACCACCATTAAACCACCAGTGAACCACCATAAAACCACCAGTGAACCCCCATTAAACCACCAGTGAACCACCATAAAACCACCAGTGAACCCCCATTAAACCACCAGTGAACCACCATAAAACCACCAGTGAACCCCCATTAAACCACCAGTGAACCACCATAAAACCACCAGTGAACCCCCATTAAACCACCAGTGAACCACCATAAAACCACCAGTGAACCCCCATTAAACCACCAGTGAACCACCATAAAACCACCAGTGAACCCCCATTAAACCACCAGTGAACCACCATAAAACCACCAGTGAACCCCCATTAAACCACCAGTGAACCACCATAAAACCACCAGTGAACCCCCATTAAACCACCAGTGAACCACCATAAAACCACCAGTGAACCCCCATTAAACCACCAGTGAACCACCATAAAACCACCAGTGAACCCCCATTAAACCACCAGTGAACCACCATAAAACCACCAGTGAACCCCCATTAAACCACCAGTGAACCACCATAAAACCACCAGTGAACCCCCATTAAACCACCAGTGAACCACCATAAAACCACCAGTGAACCCCCATTAAACCACCAGTGAACCACCATAAAACCACCAGTGAACCCCCATTAAACCACCAGTGAACCACCATAAAACCACCAGTGAACCCCCATTAAACCACCAGTGAACCACCATAAAACCACCAGTGAACCCCCATTAAACCACCAGTGAACCACCATAAAACCACCAGTGAACCCCCATTAAACCACCAGTGAACCACCATAAAACCACCAGTGAACCCCCATTAAACCACCAGTGAACCACCATAAAACCACCAGTGAACCCCCATTAAACCACCAGTGAACCACCATAAAACCACCAGTGAACCCCCATTAAACCACCAGTGAACCACCATAAAACCACCAGTGAACCCCCATTAAACCACCAGTGAACCACCATAAAACCACCAGTGAACCCCCATTAAACCACCAGTGAACCACCATAAAACCACCAGTGAACCCCCATTAAACCACCAGTGAACCACCATAAAACCACCAGTGAACCCCCATTAAACCACCAGTGAACCACCATAAAACCACCAGTGAACCCCCATTAAACCACCAGTGAACCACCATAAAACCACCAGTGAACCCCCATTAAACCACCAGTGAACCACCATAAAACCACCAGTGAACCCCCATTAAACCACCAGTGAACCACCATAAAACCACCAGTGAACCCCCATTAAACCACCAGTGAACCACCATAAAACCACCAGTGAACCCCCATTAAACCACCAGTGAACCACCATAAAACCACCAGTGAACCCCCATTAAACCACCAGTGAACCACCATAAAACCACCAGTGAACCCCCATTAAACCACCAGTGAACCACCATAAAACCACCAGTGAACCCCCATTAAACCACCAGTGAACCACCATAAAACCACCAGTGAACCCCCATTAAACCACCAGTGAACCACCATTAAACCACCAGTGAACCACCATAAAACCACCAGTGAACCACCATTAAACCACCAGTGAACCACCATTAAACCACCAGTGAACCACCATTAAACCACCATAAAAATCTCTGTTTCAACCCCGTTGGATCGCCAGGTCACCTGGTATCGACCAACTGACCTAGCCACCTTGTTGATGCTGAAGAAGGCCTGGTGCCGATGGCTGACCAAGGGTTGAAACGGTGGGATATTGGTGGGTCATGTGGCCATGGGATTGGTTAATAATAGGGCAACCAAGGGCTAACTATTGGTCAATTACGTGGTTGATAAGCCATAAATGATGGTTCATTGGCTGGTCAACGGTCAATAATAGGGTATAGTAACCACGAATTATTAAGGATATACCAGCTCTATATGGCCGGTCAATACCAATCATCCAACAAATGGAGAGGTGAACATCCAAACAGCTAGACTGGTGGTTGGTCAGCTGGGGGAGGTGAACAGCTTGGGGTACAGGCTATTGACCCACAGCCACATGTTGATGATCGGTGTTGCCCTGTGGCAAACCAACCTGGCAATGGAAAATCACCCTGTCCTCAGGGAAACCCTGGAAAATCAGCTATTGTCATGGTGGCTTTTCCATTGCCAAGGTTAGTTTACCAGAGGGTATTGGTTGAGTCTTGGTCCAACTGCTTGTTCGACTACACCTTGATGGTCATGCCTAGGCAGTTGTAACTAGATGTAACTAGCGAATACAAGCGTGGTTTCCAACCTCTTCGAAGTGGTCGCCGAGTTTTGATAGTTACCATCATCATGGTTGCAGTCACCCAAGCGTTACCCTACCGGAAAGCCGTGCCAAGAGTTGTTTGCGCAGAAAGCTCATCGATCATAGGAGGCTTCATGCTGTGTGGGCATCGGGTCGGTTGGCTGAAACGCGAGACTTGTGGGTCATCAAAGGCCCCTGTACCCACCCTAGTTGAGCGTTTGGGCTCTTCATTTAGCCCTGGTTTGGTACTAGCCCAAAGCCACTTTTCCACTAAAATTTTCCACTAGTATTAAAATGATCCATTCTTCTAATGACCAATCTTATTTATCATTACCAATTACACAGAACACTTGTTCACCAATTGCTCTGGCTTTGTCCGCCCGTCATGAATCACCCCCAAGTTTCAGTTGTGGGAAATGGTCTTCCTATCAAAAATGACTACAAAGCCTTGGAACAAGTACAAATAGTTAGACCAACCCAAGGTAATAGAGCCTTCTTCCCTACAATGACCTATGGTTACTTGTAACCAAAAAATGAACCATGGAAAGAAATTTTAACAACTACCCCATAAACTAATAACCATCCTAAAAGCTATGGCGAAGTTTACGGGAGAATTAGATATGGTTTGGAGGTACTTCTCTACTTATGCCTTCTAATAGCTACTGGTTGGTGGTTTGATTGACATTTTGCCTATTTTCCCAAATGTAATCATTAAGAAATGATTGGTTGACTTGCGCATCTTTTTCAGGACGGGATGGCTGTTCGCACCACCAACCAGTAGCTTTGATCATTATTAGCCGTTATCATCATTTTATCAACCAATATCAACCATTACTAACCATTACTAACCCTGAATCGTTTAGCTGGTCGTGCAGTTGACTATTATTAACCATCATTGACCATTGTAATCATTATATCAACGATTATTACCCATTATCAACCATTGTCAACCATTATTTACCATTCACTATTGACCATTATCAGCCATTAATTACAAACCATTATCAACCATCATCAACCATTCTTAGTCATTATTAACCATTATAATTATTATATTAACCATTACTAACCCTACATCAACGAATACTAATCACCCTTAACCACCAATGAAGCTATAACCCTTGGATGCTTCGAAGGCACCACCGGTTGCGACTCGTCAGGTCACCGGTCACTGGTGCGGTCGCCAGGCGGAGCCCAAGGCGAAGATCGTCGCGGGCAACACGGAGGTGGGCATCGAAACCAAGCGCCTTGGTGGACACCGCGGCAGCTCCCAGGGAGCCATGGCAGGGTGGCAGGGCCCCAGGTGTGACACCAGGGGGCCATGGTTGGGTGGTGCTACGGGGAATGATATCCATGGTTGGGTGATGAGAACTTGAGAATTTTTTCAAGTCATCCATGGTTGGTGAACATTTGATTAAGGTGAAAGGTGGTGAATGGATCATGGCTCCTTTTGGTCGTGTGGCTCAAAGGCGACATGCAAACCGAGGTGCCCCTGAGGAAGAAAGCAAACAGTGTAAGTTCACAGCTTGCAAGCACAATAACTGGCTGTTGGTTTGAAGCGAGGCCAGGAGCCAGGGGTACCCAGTGCTAGGCCTTTAGAGGGCCTTTAAAGAGGGAGCGATTTGGAGCTACCATCAGGGAAATCCCACAGAAGATCACGAAGCATTCTTAGCTATCAACTAGCCATCAATCCACCATCATGATCCATCATATACTAAAGCCAATCATTAAATCTCCATGAACCCGTGGCAACCATCAACCATGGGTTAGTATCTATCCACCATCAATTATGAGTAGATCATGATTTCACCATCACAGCTACACCCGGAATGCTATGGTGCATTGGGATTCCCCCATAGCCCAGCCGTTGCAAACAGATTCGCCATTCAACACACATTATTATTTGTTACATTAAACCTGAGTTGAGGAGACACCATCTTCCACCATTAGCTGATGCCATTGTTAAATGTTACCATGTTGTGAGTTATTAGGGAGAATGCAATTATTGTTGCTGTGTTGGAATATCAACTAGTAGGTTAGTTCATTGTTAGCTTACCATGATTCTCTGTTACCATTAGCCTAAGTTAGAAATTACCACCTGTAGTATCAGTAGCCTTACAAGTTTTTTGACTTTGAAAGCGGTCAGTAGGCAGAGCCCGCTCGCTCATTGGTCTAAGTTACCCAACTGATTAACTCTTACCATAAACCATAAGCCAAATCAATGAAACATTCATAACCAGCAGGTTTTCAGCGCACATCGTTCCACTATATATCCTGCCAGCTGTGCTGCGCTCCTTCCGAGAACAGTTCTTAACTATGACTATTACCATGCCAGTGGTTATTAGGAAGGATACAGATTGAGTAAAAATCATTCAACTATAAGCAATGATTGATTAATCATTGAACAATAGTTAACAATTTATAGGGAGCCTGTCGCTGGAGACTATGTCAGTTATTGATTATTAGGACAGTTATTGACCATTACCACTTATTGCCATGACTAATCATTCAACTAGTAAGGTAATACTAGCAAGTAATACTGTGAATAATAACCTTAATGAATCATGGTAATAACCAGTCATAGCCGTCATAGCTCATTAATCAGATTCTTAAATCAAACTGGTTACCATGATTCATGAATAGGAGCCGTCTCGGGAATCATGGGATTCTTAAGTCAAACTGTATTCCCATTAGTAATCCTGAATAATCTGTTGGACTGTTAACCATTCACTCATGTTGTTGGGAACCATTTGTTTTATCATCTATCAATCATTCAAATGGGATACTAATCATTCAACCCACGTTTCGTTGCTACCCATTGTACTAACCATTTGTTTTATACTGATCATGGTTAATTATCAGATTTCTAATCATTCACCAGGTTGTTCCTAGCCATTTGTTGCTAACAAACCATTCTGTTGTAATTTTATACTAATCCTTTTATACCATTCATTGCAAACCATTCAGCCACTATTAGATTTTTTACTACTCATTTTATACTAATATTATGACCTAACCCCGTTGCTACTCATCGTACCTATTCGTTCGCTAACCAGCTGGATAATTACCATTGCTTGTAATACTATCCAGCTGGCTAATAGATTTCTAACCATTCATCCATTATTGTTAACCATTAGACATCCTTGCTAACCATTCACCCATGTTGTTGCAACAAATCATTCCATGGTTAATCAACTGGTATTCTGTTGGTGCTAACCCTTTGCTATTCCTAACCATTGTCCCAAACATTTGTTTATACTAATCAATTTTATACGAATCATTGCTAATGAATTTGTAGAAAATTATTGGAGCTGAAGATTCTGACCATTAGTAAGATTATTGGAGCAACTCCACATTAATTTATCCCATTAGTAACCCTAAGTAATCTATCACCCATTCATCTCTATTTCTTCGGAGGTTCAAACAGTGCGAGTATCCCATGATGATCTCCGTGGCCTCGGTGGCGGAGCTCCAGCAGCTGGGCGATGCCCATGGACAGCTGAACATCGGAGGCGCCGATGGGTTGAAAGGTGGGCGAAAGGGGCGCAAAGGTGGGCGAAATCTTGGTGAAAGGATGCTTGAATGATGGTGAAATCTTGGTGAAAGAATGGTGAAATGCTTTTTAAGTCATGGTTAAATCACTGTGAAATGATGGTTGAATGATGGTGAAAGGATGGTGAAAGGATGGTGAAATGATGGTGATTTCACGATTAAAGGATGGGAAAGTGAAAGCGAAATGATGGTGAACTGGTGGTGAAATGAGAGGAAAGTGATGGTGAGATGATTTTTTTCGTTAATGGTCAGAAAAGATGGTGAATGATGAGGCCAATCAACGTCGATGAAAATGGATGTTGTATTTCGCAATGATGATTACGATGGTTGACATGGTGGCGAAGCTGGTGAATCTTGTTCATCATGGGCCATGGTGGGTGGCGGGGGGTAAACTTGTAACCTACTTGTTGATCGATATTAGGTGGATACTCTTATCAACAAACTTCGTGCAACCACTCGTTTAACAATAGGGAAAATATCATAAACGATCGGGTAATATGATAGTTCTTAATTAATCATCATTCTTGTTATGGGCAAACATTATCAGGAATTGGTGACTTCTTGGGTGAATACCTATTGTTGATCCGTATTCTTATCAAACATAGGGTATAAAAATCGTCAACTACAGATCTCAATCAACAATTGGGTGCACCATGATAAGCATCCACAAGCCCTCACGGAGTCCTACTAATGCATCATTCACGCATTACAATCAACCAGTGATGATCATCATGTGCCGTTTGGAAGTCCGCCATTTGTGGGCACCCCCTCACTAGCATTCTACTGTACAAGTAGCTATCATTGCTGACTAATCCTGAGCATCATCATCATCATCATCATCATCATCATCATCATCATCATCATCATCATCATCATCATCATCATCATCATCATCATCATCATAATCATCATCATCATCATCATCATCATCATCATCATCATCATCATCATCATCACCATCATCATCGCCATCATCAAATCATCGTCAAAATCACCATCACCATCACCATTCATCACCATCATCATCATCACCATCATCATCACCATCATCACCTTCACCATCACCATCATCATCATCATCATCATCATCATCACCATCATCATCACCATCATCAAATCATCGTCAAAATCACCATCACCATCACCATTCATCACCATCATCATCATCATCATCACCATCATCACCTTCACCATCACCATCACCATCATCACTATCATCATCATCATCATCATCATCATCATCATCATCATCATCATCACCATCACCATCACCATTACAATCATCATCATCACCATTACAGTCACCATCATCATCATCATCATCATCATCACCATCATCATCACCATCATCACCTTCACCATCACCATCATCATCATCATCATCATCATCATCATCATCATCATCATCATCATCATCATCATCATCATCATCACCATCACCATTCATCACCATCATCATCATCATCAGCACCATCATCACCATCATAATCATCATAATCATCATCATCATCATCATCATCATCATCATCATCATCATCATCATCCTCATCCTCATCATCATCATCATCATCATCATCATCCTCATCGTCATCGTCATCGTCATCGTCATCATTATTCAGTCTTAGCCATAATCTTTACAGCTGAGCCAGGTAGCCCTTATCCGTAAGAAGCCATGTTTACGAACTATCCTTTTCGATGACTTTGCCAATATTAGCCATAATTCATTGTCCATAAATTCGCACCGTGATTGGACGTAAACATATAAGCACGAGTAGCCGTTGGAAATCATTAATGGTATGACCCTCATTCACAGTACCGATAATTTAGTATGATTTGTGATGATTGCCAGCGCTACCCATGACCCCTAAGCATTCGCCAGCCATGGCCTTGCTGGCCGTTGGAAGCCATGCCGTGGCACCATGTTGCCAGGCGCAGTGAGTTTGAGCCGTTTGGAACATTTCTTGGAAGCTGAGCTCGTGGAGGAGAAGGGCAGCAGCAGCCGAGGCCAACGATACAAGGCGCGGGGCTGTGCTGGGGTGGATGATGGTGATGATGAGGATTGTTGCTGTTGTTTATTAAGGACGTTGTTGACGTTCTGATGTGGATATCAATTGTGCTGGTTGTTTGGCGTTGTCGAGTGGGTTTTGCTGCGCGTTTGGTTGCATTTGAAACTGTTGTTCGAGGTGATTGGCTCGTAGATGCCTACGGTATGTATTTGCGCTGCTTAAAGAGCAGGACCAATACATGATGAAGTGCGAATTCAAGTTGTGATCAATTATGAGTGGCAAAACCGCGGGAGGTTGCGCTGGGGAACAGAAAAATCTGCCACAAGCTTGATACCACGTAAAACAACAAACATGTCACTTGATTGAGAGAACATCTTGGCAAAGTATGAATATGAATATGGCTGGTAGTTCTCAACTCTTTGTAAATCCTATCCTTACCTGCAAAGGTCTACCAGTTCATACCAGTTAATTACATCTCTTGGTTTAAGACAAACTGAGCTCGTGTGATTTCCATCAGTTGTTATAGGGGATAAACTAGGCCCTCACCACAGTACCAGTGGGGTGTGCAAACCCCATCTCCTGGCAAAATCCTTGATCTTTTTCAGCCGCCTTTGGAAGTGCGGTGGCCTGGAAAGCCTCAGCTGGTTGACATAGCAACCAGTGGTTCAGTGTTGTTCTACCTATCAACTACCCTGAGACACTTGTGAACTAGGTGGTTCTCTGATGTTGAGGCGGTAGTCATTCATGAACGACCCAAGGCTTATGGCTTGACCCACCATGATATCCCCAGCTGCCAAGCTGCCGCCAGCTGCACTTCGGCTCAAGGCTGTGACATGTGGCTGAAGCCGTGTGCTGAAGCCGTTTGCACCAGGGGGGATGACAACTTAGCCTTGGATGCCAGCGTTGTTGCAGCCTGAAAAGATATTTTAACAATGCTCTAGCTGCAGAATTGTCAACATGAATCATGTGATTCAGTGTGAAACATGTGGGTGAACATTCAGTGTGGGAAGCCTCAAGGAACTTCAAACTTTTGACCCTGATTCACTGATCAACAGAGAGCGCCGCGCCATTCATCCATCCTGATACCGTGCGGTCGTCCGCGCGCAAAGCATCAAAATGCCGCTGGGTTGCACTGGCCGTTGCGTGTTGGTACCGTTGTGGCCCCTGACTTTGCACGTTGCGCTGGATGCTGCATGGCTATGTTGATCATCAGCATTGAACATCAACATGCTGGATACGATTGATATAGCTAAGTACTAGGAGCAATCAATGAACCAATTGAGCTACCTGGGTACTGCGATAATTCACATTGTGATCCTTCGACATTAGGGCAATGTCGTGGCAAAGTCGTGGTCTGCCGTTGTCCAACTGGCCTTGGGGAAAAAACCTTGCGGTAACTTGCAAAGCTTCCCAGCAAGCAACTCAGTGATAAGAATGGCGGAGCACATTCAACCACAAACTTATTGCACATGGCTGCAGCTTATCACATGGATTCAAACATCATCATCATCAACATCATGATCATTAGCCATCACTAGGTGGGGGGGCACCCTTTTGGATTGGCTGCAGCTGCGGGTTTCTTTTGTTGGTCTCATTTCTTCGTTAGTTGGCTGCAACCAGGTGAATTCATTATCCACCGAGTAGTGGGGTGACCCCCGAATGGTGACATCTAAGGGTTCCAACAGGTGCTATCTTTTTCAATGTTGAACCATGGTGCTTGGTGCGACAAGCCATGGATTTGACCACTTACCATTCCATTATATCACTGTGTTATTGTTACTATCTTTCTGCTTACTACCAATCATGCTACCCACTACAGACCGGTACTATGCTATCGCTAAACGACGGAACTTCACCATGGCCAATACCACCTACCCAGCCATCACGGCTGCTTGGATGTGCAGTGATGGGTTAGTTCCCTAGGATATCACCATGACAAATAGGCCTGTGAGGTGGCTGAACTATCCCCAAAGTAACCATGGAAAATGGAACAAATTAACTAGTTACGGATTAACTTCACACCTATACACAAACTACCTCGAACTACTCCCAAACTACCCTCAAACTATGCCCAAACTAAGTATCTATGCCACATTCTACCACTAAACCTTTGGCACTTTTTCGTGGTCCAGCTGGTCGCTCAGGTATAGCCGCACTCGCTGGGCCATGTGGGCCAACCGATTGAGGCGAGGGGGCTGTGAGATCGGCAAACGGAGCGACAAATCATAGCCAGGTGGTTTCTCAAGCCAGTTTGGGGACCCCACCTGGCTGCTATTAACCAAAACTGGCTTGATAAACCACCTGGCTATGATGGGTAGCCCCAAACCATCATTGGGCAGCCCCATATGATTCTGAGAACGGGTGGTTTCTTAGTATTAATGATTGATATAAAGGATGATTTGGGGCTGCCGATGGATAATGATGATGTTTTGATGGTGAACTGGTGGTTGAGTGATACTGAATTGGCAGTGGGTCAAAACCTCGTACCCCTGGTTCCCCCATCATGAGCCATTCTTTTCCCTATGAAATTCTTTGTGATTATCCCCCATGAACTTGGTTGCTTAACTGCTCGACCCATTGCCAGATGTAGTTGGTATATATCCCCTCTAGTTGCTAGTTGTTATCCCCTATCATTGACCATGAACCAGCTAGTTGACCATTATTGGTTGGTTAATAGTGACCCATAGCCATATAGTTGGTATATATCTCCTATAATTGTTAGTTATCACCCCCTATTATCAACCATTAACCAGCTATTTTGGTTGGTTGTTGGTTAATCGCTTGACCCATAGCCATATGTTTAACCATCATTAACCATTGTTATCCTGTATGTTTAACCACTACAGGTTAACCATCATTAACCATCATTAACCATTGTTATTAAATGGATTGTTATCATTAACCATTGTTATTAACCATTTTTGATCCATAGCCACGTGGTTGATGTTCCTTTTTGGTGCACAAGTTGGTGGGCGTTCGCAGAGCCAGGTGGCAGATCTCTCAACGGCACCTGGTGATCCCCGTGGCGGCCAGCGCTGCCGGGGGCGTGTCATGGTGGCTGAGACCCCGAGCCACGTTGACGGAAGGCAATGCTGGGACGGTGGTGTGGATGATCAACGGACTCCTGAGCTTTCACTGTGCTTCAGTTATGCTTGGTTTATAGGGTTTTTGTTGGGTTTTGAAGGGTTTTGAAGGGTTTTATAGGGTTTTATAAGGTTTTATAGGGTTTTATAGGGTTGATCTTATGTTGTTTTTGAGAATTTTAAAGGATTTTGGAGGGTTTTATAGGGGTTTATAAGGGCTAGTTCTAACATGTTAGAACCATTAGTAGTGGTTTATCTTGGGAAAATCACCAACCAGATTGGTATATCATCGGGAAAACCTAGTTGACCATGATCAAACATCATTAACCAGATTGATGTAGATTAATAAGCGATAAGTCATGGTGGATGACCAGGGATGGCCAAATGAGAAACCCATGTGGATCTACGCACCGTATCATGTTTGGATTGGTACACATATAATTGTATGTACATTTGTTTTCACAGTTACAACAACGTAAGCAGATGTCATGTGTGCATAATCTCACGGTTTGCCCATTTGTATTCCAATCAGACTATCGTTTACCTTCCATGGTGGCAGGGTCGGTATCCAGAAATGCTGGATGTGTATGGTCTACATCGTCGGCCTATTATAGCATTTCCAGATAGACCTGCATGACAGTGTGACCAAATTTGAGTGATTCTTGAAATATATTGAACAGCCTGTTGTAGCAGTGGTGACAAGTGTGGTGTGTTGGTATATACCGATTGATCGAGATTCATGGCCAATTTCGATGAAGTATGAGGACATTCCCATCTTGAAGCAACAGAGTGGGTGAAGAATCTGTAACTGGCTACTCTCCGACCTGACAAGAATAGGAATGATCATGAGCCATGAGCTGCTATTTCGAGAAAGCCAATCAGTGTCACCACCTTATTTTGGATTCTAGGCTCCTAAAACTGGTTGGAATCGCCCCAGCTAAGCTAGTAATAAATCAAGTTACAGCTTGTTAGGGGCCCACTTTGTGACTGTGGAAACCTGTGATGTTTAGTCCAGGCACCATTTTCATCAGCCGGGTGCGAACAGGTTTAACATCTCCAGGGTCACAGCCTCCGATCCGCCAGGGCTGGTCCGTCCTTCAGATGTCTCGATGGAGAAACTTGACGTCATCGCTCCGGTCACCCCTGGAAAGCAGTGGGCGGCTGGCCATTCCACAGAGGTTGGTTGAGCCAAGTTAGTGATCAAACATGGTTATAGCTAACCACATTGAGCACATCGTCAGTTGATTGCTGTAACCATGGTCAGATGAGCCAAGTTTGTGTCCCCTTTGACCAATGGCTACTCGTGGCTTCAATTACCAGCACCAACCTGTGTGATGATATCTTGTGGTTATGTCATATGTTTCACCATCATCCAGCTCTGCTTGGGCCCTTTTCCGTCAGTTGGCAAAAAAATGCAGGGAGAAATAGCTCCAATGATCATATTTGACGTTAGTGACTGTGTGAGGTTGATAAATCTATGGATTCCTGTGGATTCATGATGGTTCATGAATATTGATTGATGGGTTCACTGAGTAATTGTTATAGGAGTTGTAGCAAACTACAAGGTGGGTTAGAACCCTCATAAATATGTTGATGTTGTGGAACTATTTTTCATCATAATTGATTCGGTGGATCATTATGTAGCTTGTTTGAGAAGCCTTTGAGGAACACTTACATCAAGCATCAATCACTCTGACTTCGATCAACTTGGAATTTAGTTTTGGAGATGAGCTTGCCAGAAAGTTGGTCAATTGACTATTGAAACACCCAAACAAGATATATGCTTGCATTCAATAAATTCCATTTCGTCAAACTAGATTGGACAACCACCATCATGCAGGAACATGATTTAACCGAACAAGCACATCCAATCCACCCAGCCGGATCACTGCCGTTCACCTTTAGACGTCAAGCCCCTCTGGGAATTACCTGGTTGGCCTGGACCTGGAAGGACAGGGTTTTCGATCGCCTACATTTGAGCACCAGCAAGAGTCCTTCCATCCTGTACATCAAGGGACCTGAGCTCCCAAACTTTAGAAGTTGGTGGAGATTCTCTACTTACCAACCAAATCTACAGTTGAACTGGTACCCCGGAGCTATCCCATGCTACAACTTATAACATGTTATAACCTAAGTTAGCCATCATGTAACCATAAATTTGTTGCTAAGCCGTTTACCCAGCTAGCTAAACCTACCATAAAACTGATAGTTGCCCTGGTTACAATGCAAGTCCAGCATCATTGAACCAAACCAACCGGCAGTTTCCCCTGGTCACTGGTAGATTTTTGGCGCTGCGTGCATGCGTTCACCTCCCAGGCAATCCGTTGAGATGGTGAACTGGAGTGGAACGCAGCAGGTAACCACTCGATGCTTGGCGGACAACTGAGGGGACAGGCTGAAGCTCTGAATGTTTGGTGAAGTATGGGGCAAGTGCATGGTTAATTTATAGTGGTCAGTTGATCGCTAGCTTATGGTCGATGATGGGGTCAATTTTTGGGTTGGTTAAAATTGATTGTGGGTAATCATAAGGAACAATTTGAAGGTTTGATTATAAGGGATCACAATCAACACTTGACCCGACTCTGATAATCATTCCGTTGATCACCAAGCAGATATTTTTGGCGTTTGATTATGATTCAAAGCGCGACTATGCTTAATCAATTCTGTTACTATGCCAGCCGTGAAACATCAGAACACGAGAGTCTCAATGATATCTCTAGTTCAATCCCTTGCATGCTTGGTGACATCCGCCAATGAACTGGATGAACATGTTGTTTTCGAATCATTGTGCTCCACAATTGAATTCCTTTATCAACATGCTAACCTGCCCTGATATCGGATAGGCTCTCGACTCTACGAAATTAGTGTTGAGCAACATCAACCATCAGCGGCCATCATTTTCTTCGAGGGTTGTTAAGTTGCGTGATGGCGCCATAGATTGTATGGTTCCATGACACTACTCCCCAAGAAAACCAGTTTGTGAAACTGTGTCTCCGGTGGCTGCTGGGTACCCAAGATGGATATGCTCAGGTAGGCTCTATATAAAGTCGGTATATCCCTATGTAACTTGTGACATCCTCAGATCTCCCCATGATTAGTTGCTATAATTAGTTGGTATCTCAGATTATTCATGGGTATAGTCTTACATGATCCCTATCTACCTTGATTGATGTGGGCCTTTTTCCATGATTATCATTGATGTTTATTTTGAAGCTGATTAACCACTAGAAGTCAGCTGAAACCATCTTTGAACATACTTCGACCATGATGATCCGCCTTTGACCATGATCAACATTCCACTATCCACATCTATTGGCCAGTTTAATTAACATACTATCAACATCGCCAGCTTAACAGACTTCAATCGCAGTTTAGCATCTGACCACCAGGATCAGCGCATCCTTTGCGCAGCACCAGGATCGCTGTTTCAGCCCGAAAGCGAAGATCAACTGCATCGGCTCCTGCGATGGGCCAGTGACGCGAAACAGAAGGCGGCGGAGCTGGCGCGCCCGGTGTTCGCGGTATCCCTGGGCCCCAACGAAGAAAGACAAGTTGTTGGGTCACGGGTCATGGCATGGGTCATAGTTCCTATAGGTTTCTATAGTTAGCTATGTTAGGGGTGGTTTGGCCAAAGAACCTATGAAACAGAGACCCTGTTAAAGAGAGTGTTTGATGGGTGAGAGCACCTGGAAGTACCCGGTATTGACCCACACCATTAGTCTTGTTGGTTCGTAAGGGATCATTGTTGATACTGGTGCTGAATAGTGTGCGGAAGAATAATCCTGGATGATAACAATGGTAGTGTTGATTGTTGATGTTAGTCTATATGGGAAAAAGCCCCTACTGCTGGAGTATTGTCAACTACAATGGCTGAGCAGCAACTAGTTCAACTAGTTCATGCTCAATAACCAGGTATAGTCCCGTATAGTCGTTGTAAATGAGGTTGATTACAGAGTTGATGACCAAGGATCACGCAAGGAGCAGTTGCCAGCTGCCCCAGTTGATCAGCAGGCAGTGGTAAATTATAACCAACAGGGGATGATAGACAGCTACAAGTGGTTGACCAGGGAGGTTATCACTGGGCCAATCCAATTCATAAGTGTGTTGCACAGTGTTTTTTCATGGGTTTGTGCATCGATAATGGTTTCCTTGATGATATACAGAATTGTGATACAAATTGTAGCTCTGTGTGGGCTAGTTGGTTTGCTGACTTTTTTTTGTTGTTGCTTGGATGGTCCGAGTTGTTGGTTCGTTTGTTGGATCATAGCTCGTTGTCTGGCTAGTTGCGGGGTGATGCTTTGTGGGTGGGTAGATTGGGTGGATGGCTGCTGGAATTTCGGTTTCTTTGTCTATTGGTTGGTATGGCCGGCGAGCTGGCTCATTTGGTTTGCCATACAGCTGGAATCCATGGTGAAAATGATAACCAACATCCCCTGGGCATTCTGCTTCTTATGCAACAGCCAAGTGTCTCCAACTGTCTACAAGCAGATTTTTGGTGTTCTTATTGGGGATGACCCTTAGGCTTAATCAACACACACAAGCACATTTCACGGCCAAGTTGTACAAGTCATTGTTTCTTGTTTCACAAGATTCTCAACATCCTTTTCTGGGATTGCGAAGCACGGGATGCCAAGTTTTCCCCTGAGGCTTGAATGACATGTCCCTCAGTGATGCCCGGCAGAACCACCATATCCAGGACCTGCCTTTCATGGGTTTCTTCAATCCGGTTCCGTTGGTTTGTCACCGGAGTTCGACCGCATTAGCTGCCCAAGCGCATCCCCAAAGAATGTGGAGATAGAAAGTCACCACATCCGCCACTTGGATGTTCCATTTGATGCTTGTAACTCATGACATTCAGGCGTTCATCCAGCCACCTAGGCTTTATTCCCATGGCTTCACCGGGAACCCCTGGATGTGCCGTAGATCATCGACTGGTGGACCCGCCATGCACCACCTCCCAGATGCGACCTGTGGGGATGAACCTGTCGCCCAATGGCTTGGCGTTGCAAGAGAGTGGCATGCTCTCAATGACGGAGCTGGACCAAATCAAAGGTGGGCAGCCGGGAGGGTGGCACGCTGGAGCCTTGAGCGGTGCTGCGGGCAGGTCTGCAGGGGGCAGTGAACATCATGAAGTGCGGGAAGGGTGATGTTGATTGAGCAAAATGGTCGTATGATTAGTAACTACAGTAATGGTTTGGTAATGGCTAGTATTGGTTAATGGTGATTAGTAGTGGTTGCAACGGTGGGTTCTAATGGTTAGTAATCGCTTTGGGGAGATCATAGTTCATTGTACCCATGTGGGTTCCCTCTGGGCCCAGTTGAATTGGTGAAGCAAGTCACAAGAGTCAAGCACTATGATGAATCACAGCGTAATGAAGGTCAGAAATCCGGGGCAAAGATAGGCAACGAAAGGCATATGATGGCAGAAGGCATTAGCCGTCGATATTGGATGAGCGATGAGCCAGGAATATCTTGAATTGGGGAGCCATAAAACGAGCACAAAGCACTGCTTGGATATGGGTATGTACGAAGCCACAGTGGTACCCCCAGTCAGCCAAGTGGTTTCCATTCGTAAAATGCTCATTGCTTGGTGGGACCCATTGGTTGCCCCATGGCTTGGCACATACCCAAATATACGAATGGGTCATAACGGGACCAGGAAAGGATCAGCTGTCGTACCATGGTCGCTTTGGAAAAGGCTTCCGACCAAGCCATGAAGTGATTCGTTTGGATCAATTGCTCTAAAGCCATCCCCAGTGTTTTGGCGTTCCCATGCTGGTATTGCGAGCCCGCAATGACTACTGTTGTATCAAGATCTTTGATTATATGCTTTGATTAGTTGAAATGTTGAGTGTTTTCTTGCACAATGCCAGCAAAATGATTGCAAATCCATACCATCCAATCATGGTTAACAATACTCACCAACAACTATGGCTATGGCTCAAAATAATCCCTGCAACGGGATGTGATCATTCTCCACGAAGACCAGGATTTCGTATCGTGTCACGTGTGTCCACGCAGGTATTGACAAGCAGAAGGGCACCATTACAGTTCAAGCAGGTGCTCGTGTGTCCCAGATCCTCGAGGAGTTACAAAAACATGGCCTGACCTTGGAAAACTTCAGCTCCATCACGGCTACCTGGCGGCGAGGGCGGCTCGTTGGGAGGCTTGAGCAGGCCAGGAAACCACACCCGTGTACCACTCCTACCGCTGGTGAGACCTGATATGATTATGTTGACAGATGAGTTTCTCCAATATGCTTTGCCAGGCAAGTTTTATCATCGTTTTCATCCAAGAAGCAGTAATGATCATATAGCCATTACACTTTGTATGACAAAATCTGACCATTTGTATCACCAACAGATGAATCATATACCGTTTCATGGTATCACCGTTTGTTATATAACCGTTTCTATCATAATTATGTCCTACGACCACTGGTATGACCATGTTTGTTATCCGATGGTTATTACCCATCATCACTTGGAAACATGGTATCATCCTTGTAATTAGTAATGATTGCCATCACAGTCATGATAACCATGAGAGCCATACCACCATTCAAAATAGTACCAACCTTGTAAATGAATCATGGTCACTATAGTCATCATGGTCATTAGAGTCATGGAATCCAAGAGATTTTAATCATCTATATATCACCATTATATTAGATTATATTCGTACTGACCTCTTGTAAAGTGACATGTCAATGGATAATCCACTACTTCTAGCTGGTTTCTAGTTGGGTTTCCTATCAAGAAATGGTGACTTTCCAGCCAGTCATGGCTATGATGACCCGATTGGTGAATATATGGAAATATTCCATGACTATATAGTCATTGTAGTCATGGTTAGATTACCATGTCCATGGTTTTCCTATGAGTTTTCCCATGTGTTTTACTAAGGGTTTTCTCATGGGTTTCCTATGGTTAAATTACCTGAAGGGACCGCCATCATGGTCATTATAGTGATACGACCATAGAGATGTTTAGTCACACATGGCCATTATATTTCTTTAGAGACAATATAGGCATCATTTTATGGGTTTTCCGATGTTTTTTCGCATGGTTTTCTAGTTTCCTTATGGTTTTAATATGGTTTCCCGATGGTTCGATGACCTGAGGTTCCCCTCATCATGGTCATTGTAGCCATAGAACCATTGTAGTCATTATAGTCATTTAATATGGTTTTCCTATGGTTCATTATTATGGCTACCCTCGGGTGTCGTTATATACCTTGGTTCGATCACCTGAGACCCTGGATGAATCCAGGCGCAGGGCTTGGCACGTTCTCAGGAGCAACAAATCGCTGGCTGGACGCAAGTGAGTGCGCACGGCACCGGAGCACGGATCCCACCCGTGGACGTCGCTGCGCTGCAGGGGGCGATTCGATGGCGGCCAGGGATGCTTACCATGCGGCCATGGCCATGGGGCCATGGTAATAAAGAGATCCATCAGGCAATAGATGGTATATCTATGGTTTCTATGGTTAATGCTTTCACAGAGCTATGGTTTCTATGGTCACATGGTTAGCTATAGCTATGGCTCAAAATTAGCTATGGCTAGTATTTGGTGAGACATCATAAAGATAGTTTACTGTAAGAATTAGTACTCAGAAGTGAATTATATGGCACAGCTATGGTATAGCTATGGTTCGAGTGGCTAGTGATTACTATGGCTCGAAACTACGGTGGTATAGCGGTATAGCTATGGTTTTTGCTCTGGTTAGTGCATACTGTGGGTATTAGATGGTATTAGTATGGTTGGTACTATGATGAAATCTTTATGAACCGAAGCATGGTGGGTTCCTCACCCGCAAAATGATGGTCACTGGGCTTATTAGAATCGTACAATGATCACCATACTAACAGTAATATCAATGTCTGTCATTATAACCATTCGGACCAATCTGACATAAAGATCACTACGTTCGAATGGTCAGATTACTACGATTGTATTGCTATCGCTAGTGCACTATGGCTAGCAAACGATGTTTCCTGTGGGTTTCATGCGAAAAGGCATTTTTGGAGGGCACACCTGCACACCAGTACTACATACTGAACTCCTGATTTGAATCACTAATATATATATATATATAAAACACGTGAGTTCTATGAGTGTTCCTTCAAGTAGGGAAGCCCCTAAATACTCACATCAGCAAGGCTGTGGCTTGCGTCAGTCCCCATTCGCCTAGATTTTGAAGGTTCATTCTAGCCGGTAACCCAGATAGAACTGGGATGATCTCACTTCCTGACTTGGAGCCATCGGGACAACCAGAGTGATGCATTGAACATGTCCCCTTGGTTTCGATCTGACCGAAGGCAGGCCGCCGCTGCCTTGACCGCTGCGGAGTTGATATTTTCCCTGGCCTGACATTATTGGAGTTCTAAGATAGCAATCGAAAAGCTACCATCATGAACCATGATCAGTCACCATGAAGCATCTCTACCCATCACTAGCCACTAGCAACGAATTTTTCATCAGCGGCTATCCATCTCCACGGCAAGGAGATGATTTCCTCCATGACAGTGGTGAGCCCTGCCAAAGGCACGGGGATTTGGATCTCTCATTTGTGGGTCCAGTGGAAGATGTGGTGTAACACCATGGCGTGCCTCGGGCATTTTCTCCCTTGTAACTCTGTTACTCTCTGGTAAAAACTAGCCTGGAAGCTAGACATCACCATTTTTTGTAGGTTACCTGTATGTGTGTCTAGAGGTTGCGGTACCAGGAACTTGTTGGGGAAACTTTGCAGGAGGAAGTTGCCGTTGGTCAAAGTGAGGCAGCAGCCCACTCTGAAAGTTTTGTGGTTGGTGGTTTGAGTGGGCTGGTAATTTTTGATTTTGCCTAGAAATTAATAACACATGGCTGGTTGACAAGCATATTTTCCATAGGGGTGGCTCAACCACCAACTAGTTTTGTGGGTTCGGCATGCAGGAAGTACTGTAGTATACGGTCGCTGTAGCTCAATCGCTGTGTGAAAAAAATGGAACAGGTTACCGCAGGCATGAATCAACCGAAAGCTTCCAGATTATTCATAGTGATGCTTAATGATGGTGAATCATGATTGACAAATGTGATCAGTCGAAACCAGTATTGCTGGTTGATAATGACTGAGCATGATTCACCATTATATACTAGTCATTACCATTTCTAAGAATCCATATTCAACATGAATGCCATCACGAGTCATATTGATTAGTATGACTAGTAATGGGTATCGAACCACATTAATTGATCTTGCATTACTAGTCATATTGATTTATGATGATACACTAGTCATATGAGTAACAATTAATGATTACTCATCAATCAATCACTAGCCAGTACTAGTCATCATTGGCCACAGCAGTGGCCACACCAGGGGGCTGAGTTACCCATTGGCCACACAGGTGGCCACCTCCTGGGTCATCACCAGGTGTCATCAAGGTCTCTGAAGGGGACGTGCTCTTCCCCTGGCTTCGGGTGGCCTTGGGAGCGCTGGCCGTGGTGCAAGAACTGACGCTGAAGGCGGCAACGCCGGAAGGGTGGGTCTGTGACCCGCCCCGGTGGCAGTTGATCTTACGGTTGGGGTGACCCTTGGTGGTTTTATGGGGGATTCATTCATGATTTATATAGGGGATCATATGCAACAATATTGGGGAAGATGTCAACCATAGAAGGGCTTCTCAAGTTATAGGGGATGCCAAGGTTGTGGTTGTTTGTTTTACTTTACATGGTTAATTTTGAATGATTTCGGGTCCCCTATGGCTTGAGAAACCATCATGTGGATGTTTTTCGAGTTATAGGTGAGCCACCAAATCCTCCACTTTGTTAACAATTTATAGTAATGAACCATCCAGAACTTTGGGGTCCCCAAACTGGCTTGAGAAACCACCACATGACTGAAGATCAAGGGGTTTCGTTGCTTCAAGATATTGGTTGATGCTGACGGTCACACGGGACGGTCACAAGGGATAACAAGCAATGATCGCTGTGGATCAGAGGAGAACAACTGCAGCTAGATCAATCAAAACGAGGGTAACAACTTCAAAGCTTATATGATCTACCAAGTCTATATCGCCATGGGCCATAGGTATATTCCCATTCTCAACATCAAAGAAAAGCTTTGTATGGTTGGGAAATGTTGACAACAGGCGAAAATAACACAGAAATGGTACCAGTTGACGATGGGATGGTCACAAGGCAAGCATCCCAGTAGGGCGGCGCATGGCTAAGCATCAGCTGGTTGACTCGCAGCTGAGCTCAACGAAGCCATCTCCGTGTGCTATGAAGGTGTGCCATGTTCACTGCGAAAGTCACTGGCAACGAACCATGGGTTAGTTCAGGGTTAGTTCCGCCACCTTATACGGTAGGGTTTATCAGCATGGTCAGCTATCCCAGCTATAACCCCAGCTGCACAAGTCATGGTTGTAGGCTACAGGGGTTTAGTTCCGCCACCAAGAATATGGTTTCTAGCTATGATGGTATCCCAGTTCTATCCCCGGACGCTGCACATCCAAAGTAGCTGCTTGTTGATCTGCGATCGCAACCCTCCACCAGTGGCAGGTGATTCCCCGATACACCTTGCACGAGCGCACCTTCTGCTGTTCCTACGCGGAGCTGGAGAAAAACCACAAAGAGCTTCTGCAGACTTACCGACACGTGAGCTCCTTGGGCTCCAATCATGCAAGATCTGAGGGAAGGCAATGCTCATGATGGATATTTCGAATCTCAGCAGCTGTCAAGTCAATGATAAATTTGTTTATAATGAATCTATGAATCTGCCGTCTAGTTAATTATGATAAATGTCCTCCATCACCTCTAGATACGACATTGGGATCTCTTTGAACAAATTGAAGACATGCACTTATCCACATGCGTTAGTGTTACATGCATAGTACATGTGCACTGAATTAGTTATTAATGCACATGATCTGACCACAGGTAGACCCTGTACGTTCGCGAACATATCACCGCCAGCCAAGGGTTCGCACTCAAACTTCCGAAATAGCTACCCTAATGTCCTTTACTACTATAATTGCTAACCCCCCAGATGAAGCAACCCCAGATCAAATTCCCCCCTCGAAACGACCGCGAAAACGAATGTTTTGCCAAGGACAAGGCATGATCACCTGCACCAAGATGTCCCAACCAACCGGCAGCCAGCCCTACGCCTCCCTTGGTCGCCCAAGGATATATGTGGGTTCCCTACAGCGACACCATCGTCGTGGTGGTGTCGGACGTCGCCAAACCCAACGCCAAGCCCGTGCCGCCGCTGCCGGAAGAGCAAAGAGTGCAGCCGCTGAAGAAGCTGTCGCGGCCTCAGCTGGGACGTAAAGCTGATAGCTAAGTTCAGATAAGGACTTAAGTTTCAGCTATGACTTTCGAAGAAGTTGTTCATAGTGTTTGAAATATTTTGAATATGGATTTTCACCATATTTTGCAATGAAATACTGGGAAACCATGAATAGATGCTGCATGTTCCATTGCCCGGTTGGTTTACTAGAGGGTAAAATTGGTTGAGAAGGGATGGTAATGGTTGGTAATAGTTGGCAATATTCAGCTGTAGGTTATTGATTGATACATTGATAATGGTTGGTAAGAGTCAATCAATGAACTACAAAAAACATACTGATTGATCATGACTATCTTGATAATAGTTGGCAACGGTTGATACTCATATGGTTTAGAATGGTTGGTGGTAATGGCTACGTTTGATATTACTATTGAGCGCTTGTTTGTCATGGCTGTAGTTAAGACTGGGCTGCTGTAACAATCATTAGATAACGGTTCTTAGTGGTTGGCATCCTTGACTTCTCTTCACAGGTTATATATATCAAAGTTGTTGGTCAGTTTCCTGCCCTCATGAATCTTGGCAGAAGTCCACCACATTTGTCCGTTGGACCATTATATTGTTGGCGTGGATTTTGCAAGTCATGCAATATTAGCTGTTTACAGCAATAAACCCTCCAGTTCGGGGGTCCCCTATTGTAAGGAACTCCCAGATGCGGTACCCCCAATGATGAGAACCGCACCATTCCCAGGCTCAGAGAAATGTCAAAAGCACCTTGGCGGCGGTTGAGGTGCTCTAAATAGGGGTGCCCCTAAATCATTTGTTATATAAACAATTACTAGCAATAAATACCAAGCATTTTTGGGTTTCCCAATATTGGAAAACCACCGCATTTATTGTTGTGGTGTTCCTATGTTTTTTCATTGGCTCACAATTCGCATAGGGGCATGAGCAGCAACCAGAAGTCCACAGGAACCAGTGATCCGACTCGTGGTTGCACAACATGGGTTTTGATGGATTGCACTGAATGATTGTAGAAAATCATTATTGCCACAGGATGATGATCACAACTATGATGTCGCAATAATGATTGAAGTGGTCCAGACACATTACAATAATGTCCTGGCTAATCACAATTCACAGGATTATGATTCGTTCTGATGAGTGGTTGGATTCATCATACTGCTGCAAACAAGTGATCAATACCAGTTGAGTGAATTATGTGGTGAAATTGTATTGAACCGTTTTTGGATCTTGGAATTCCCTACTTGCTTGGTATTCCCTATCAAGCATGATTATCAACAGTACCAGTAGTGGTTGATAATGGTTAAGACTCTCAAATAATCACAGTAATCATGGTTAAGTAGTTCAAAATGGTTGATGAATGTGGTTTAAACCATGCTGGTATTGCTGTCAACCAATGCCATAGGTTGTTTAAACGGCTCTTAATAACTATTTTTAACTACTAAACCAGGATTAATAATGTTTATGGCTGTCATTGGTTCCAGCAACAACCATCACCACCATAAACCACCATAAATCACCATCATCCGAAACTCAAGTGCCTCATCTCACCTGACGTTTCGAGCATCGAACTCTGCTGCAATGAGCCGAGGATTGCGGCGATTTGGAAGGGAAGAGTTTCGCGGAGCTGCGAGCTGCTCGGCGAAGCCCGGATGACGCCAGGAATGTCGTAATGCAACCCTGGAGCTATAAACCCACAAAGGTTGATTAATAGTGATATTATTTATTTGTAATGCTGACATGATTTGATTAATATCATTGATTCATATCTATGACATTGTTATCATAGGTAACCTGTTAGTTCATATTGATCATCAATGATTATGGTCACGTGGAGACGACCGAAAATCCTCTACAAGCGAAGGCCAGACAGGCCTTCTGCGGGTATGCAAATACATGTATATGCACATATGTATCTGTAGGCACTACATATTTATATATATATATATGTCTATATATATATATGAATATATATATATATATTTATTTATTTACCTGGAACCCATGGTGAACCCCTAAATGCGGGGGCCCTCCAAAACAAGGTTCACAATGCGGCTGCAGGTAGATCACACTCCAGGTAGATTCACTGGTATTAACCACTTATCAACCATCATTTAGCCTTTCTAAATCATCATCATCATCATCATCATCATCATCATCATCATCATCATCATCATCATGTTTAATTACATAATATATAAATAATATAGAGGTTTTATATATCAGTTTAGAGGCTCAACAGGCTGAATCTCCACGGCTTGCCCTGAGGAAAAGCTCTTGGTCTTGGACCCATTGAATCCCAAACACGTCGCCAAGGCGGGTAGGGGAGGGAGCTGGTGAGAATTGTGGTCATGTTGCTGGTAACGGCGGGGAGCAACATGATCAAGTGGTAAGTGGTAGCTGCACCAGGGAAGCAGTTGTTGATTGATGATGATGATGATGATGATGATGATGATGATGATGATGGTGATGATGATGGTGATGATGATGATGATGATGATGATGATAATGATGGTGATGATGATGAGGATGACGATGATGATGACGATGATGGTTTCATGATGATTATGCCAGCTTGGTTCTTGTGGCTTATTGGGATCAAACCGAATGGCTCGGCTAACGTCTGGGATGTTCCCTGGCACCAGGGATCGCGGCGGGGATTTGGACAAGGCTCAGCATTGTGAATGGCACCAGTTACTATGTGGGGATGCACATGCTGTTGGGATAAGTCAACGAATAAGATAGAATTTATCATCAACACCGTAGGTCATGGATCAACAGTGATTACTAGTCAAATGATGAACCAACAAGTGACGCTCCTGTTACTTCCCCGATTGGCCACCACCCATAGGTCCACCTACTGGTTCATCCAGCCACCTTACAACATTAAGACCAGCTCATTACCCATGGTTATAGGCTGTTAAATGATGAGTCTTGATCATGAGTGACGATCCTTATCAAGCATTAATTGAAACCACTAATTAATTCACCACTAATTAACATTATTGACATTATTAAACATTCAGTATCCATTGTTATCCATCAATTAACGATTTATCAACAACTAATTCCCTACTAATCAACCACTCAGTAACCACCAATCAACCACTCAGTAACCACCAATCAACCACTCATTAAACAGTTCATTACCAACTTCTAAGCGCTTCATTCCCCAAGTCGCCACCACCTCCCGTCGTCCCACCGCGCCAGGTGAACCGTGCGGAGGCGGAGTTTTGGCGCCTGTCCAGTGGCGAACGCATCGATGCCACTGGGTGCAGCGCAGCGCCCGTGGGGCCATGGAAGGAAGGTGATGTGGCTATGGTTGACCAACCCATGGCTTCACCTAGCTGTTTAATGGTTGATAATAGGGAGAACAACTAGCAACTATAGGGGATATACCAGCTATATATGGCTACGGGTCAAGCAATCAACCAACCAACTAATAGGGGATAGCCACCAAGAAGTATAAGGAAAGCAATGGTTGATGCTTGGGGAACCAGGGGTACAGGGTTCAGTAACTATTGGTTTTGAGTGATGGTGCAGCAGTAATAGTAGTTACTGTAATAGTTGTAATGACTACTTGAATTGATGTCAATCATAGCGGCCATCCAAGTAGTGTTTACTTAAGCATACTTAATGATAGTAGATTAGTGAAGCTATGGTTAACCACTTTGTAACGTTGTAACGATTGAGAAGCTATGGTTAACTAGTGGTATAATTAGTAGGTTAAGTATGGTTGATTATGGTGAATAGTTAAGTATGTTTTGTAATGGTCAATGATGGTTGATAATGGCTTATAACTATGATTCAGTTGTGGGGATTTAGTGCTTATTCAGTGGTATAACCAATGGTTATTGAGTGGGGTGAGTGACTTATAGTGGTTCAACTATGGTCAACTGATGGTTATTTGTGGTTCACGATGGTTAACTAATTGTTAATTAGTGGTTGACAATTGTTAATCAGGATCAGTTGTGGGTGATTGTGGTTGAATAAGTCATAATGGTTAAAATGGCAATCAAATGATTAATTGATGCTCAAGTAGTGGCTGATTAGGGTTAGTCATTGAATTCATGATTATAAGTTGGCTTATAACTATTGATAAACTGCTGAAGATTGTTGCCTTTGATGAATCCATAGTAATGGAGTCGATTTGTTCATGATTTTTTGGGCTTATGAATCCATATTTGTAACGGTTCGTAGGTGAACTGGGGTTTGTAATCAGTATTTAGTTCCAGGGGGAGGTTTGATTACTTTGTAAGGGTTGATTCAGTGGGGGTGAGCAGCAGCAATTCAACTAAGAATTTTGGATCAATCATCATTTTATTCAACATCAATGATCATTGATATTCGAGAGGATTGAATGAACCTGCTGTGAATCATTGAAATGGGTGGGCCTAATAACCAACGACTGGGGGGTAAGCTTTGGCGTGGTGATTACCATTATTGGCTAATGAAATATGGCCTAAGCATCATTCTATGGTCATGCGCAAGATCATCGGGCAATACCGGTTCGCTTAACTGGTGTTTGAACTAAGTATGTGAACCATCATGGTGTGCAGTGGTTGATGGGCGGCCATTATAGCCAACAGTAAGCAATTTTGTTTGCTTAGCCTTCACTAGCCCAGCCCATTAACAATGGTGTCAATCAAGGTTAATAGCTCAATAGTGAATCGTTGGTAGTATCGGTTAATCGTGGGTTGGTTTCTTACAATGTGTGTTTCTTAGAATAGGGACCCCACGAACCGTTCTAAATTTCAACCAATCTTTGATCATTCCATTGTTTTGGGTGCCTATGTAAGCCACATACCGCTCACAACCTGGTGACTTGTGCTGCCTATATCATCAGCTCTGAGTGATACTGTCTAAATGTGGATGGGGTCATGATCAAATACTGCTAAAACAGAGAACCTGACAATTGCTTCTGCTTTGATACCTGCTCATGCTCAAAGCTGATCAAGCACTCCTCGTGATCAAAAACTGTCTTTGATTTGGAAAGTGTATCACTCGGGACAGACCGCTGGCCATTCGGGTACAGGGCAAATGGTCATTGGCTTGAAGCGCAGATTTGAATCATTAGGCTGACATTAGGAATCATTATCAACTATTATTAAGCAGTATTGACCACTATTAACCAGTATGAGCCACTCTTACTGGTCATCATCAGGTATCAATCATTTTGGTCAATTTGCTGAAGCGAACCAACCGAGGATAGCACCAAAATCCTTGGCTTTGAATGTGGTGGTTCGCGCCTTGCCTGCAGTGATACCACTGATGAAAGTGCCAACAGCTCGGGATTCCATACCCTAGATTCAGGAGTTGGAGGAGTACCTTGGTTCCTACATCACCCCCTTTCAATTCAATCCGATTGATATCAAACAGGTTCCCCAAAAACCCTGGTTTGGGGGCTAGCAAGCTGGGTAACAATGCACAGGGTTTTACAAGAAAGCAGTCAGAAGGCACCACCTGCGTACCCTGCCTTTATGATAGACGGATGGTAGATGGAAGGAGGTTTGCTTAAAACCAGAGGTTGCTTGATTTGGAGGTCCGGTTGATTTAGGAAGTGGCAAGTGGCAAGTGTCAATATCAGCTATCAGTTGAAACTCTCTTTGCATATCGGATGACATTTACGTACACTTGGGATCATCATATCCTGTCAAGTGAGTGAACCCTAATGGATAGTAATGGTGATCATCAGGTCAGTGGGTAAATCATGGTAAATCATCAGAACTACCGATGTATATGATTATCCGTCTAGTCAGTAGCCAGTATGGTTCACAACATGGTTTGATTATGATGGTTTGCGATGGGTGATGATGGCTGCTGATGGTTCACCAACTTCAGTACTTGATGGAGTGATTCTTCAAGTACTGGCTGGTCCGTGACTCTTGAAACGTGGAAAAACCTGTTGCTACCTCAAGAGACGATTATTTGGCAGGATTTGAGCAGGTGAAAAACGCCTGCAAGGAAGAATTATGAATCATGCTCAACTGGTTTCACCCTTAAGCGTGATCACCCATTATCAAACATTATTAAAGTATCGATTAGTATACATGCTCTGAAAAAAACATCATTCTTGGCCGTTATCAGCAACTATCAGTTTTTGAACCACCATTATTCAACCACCATCCAAAACCATATGCACCGAGGGACGACTTTTTCACGATACTGCTCGACTGTCGAGGCAATGGGTGCTGGAGAATTGCTTCCCATGTGGTACCATTGATGAACCCAACCTGAAGGACATCCAGTATGTGAAAGAGATGCTGCTTGGCATCACTTGGCACCATGGAACCGGGGAGGTTTTCATGGAAATGCAAGCGCTGCCCAGGAATCACTGGTAAGCAACCATGTTTACAGGGATTCATCCAGCCACAGGACATGGGGTTCAATGAGCATGGCGCAACTGTGATGGTTTCGTCAGACTTCAGCTGTGCAGGATCAAGTCCGACTATTGGGAGGATCATGGAGAGCTCTGACGCGATCCAACCCCCGCATTTTGATGGTCAATCTGCAGCTATTGGGGGTGGTTTATTGAGAGCTGGAGGTGGTTCATGGAGAGCTGGCAGAGGGCATCCAGTTTTGATGCCAGAATTGGTGCGCCAAGCAACCATGAACCATCCTTGTTTGCATTTGAGTTTACAATTGTCAAGCATTCTCAACCAGTAGGCCATCATTGATCATTCCTCATCATCGACTGAGCCTCAAGCATTTTCGCTGCTCAACGGTCGAACCATAGACGCCAGCCGTTGAGCCCAGCACGATATTAGCAGTGACATGTACTGACTACCTGGAACCCAAATGACCTTGCTGAACCCTAATTTTGTTGGTCAAAACCTCCAAAACAAGGAGGGTCATCATCCTTAGTTCTCTAATACGAAAAGCATCTAAAAGCCACACGTTAAACTCGAGTAACTAGAGTACTTAAGGTTACTTCACTTATAATGGAGGTGGCTATAGATGACTACATGACATGGCTTCCGAGCCCCGCTCAGGAAGTCATTGATTAATCATTCCATAGCCATCATTAACAATTATATTACTCTTATCAAACTTTTATTGATATAGCTGTGTTAACCATAATCAACTATTAATCATTATATGGCTACATTACCCATTATATCATCAACAATTGTTGACAGTCTATTTATCCATTCTCAACCATCGCGGACCAGTTTAAGTCATCATAAACCAATGGTAGCCATGATTATTCCCGATTCTCACCATCCATTAATCCTTCTCAAGCACTTCCAATCAACCTTAACCATGACTGACATTTAACTAATCAATAACCACCATTATCAACCATCAAGTCACCCGTTTGTGAACCACCCCTTATATCCATCATTGAACCGTCATGCCAACCATCAATGATGTTTCCATGTTGCTTGTGAAGGCTCATTAATCAACCTTAACCAACCTCAACCAACCTTAAGCAATCTTAATCAACCTTAACCAACCTTAGTCAACCTTCACCAACCTTAATCAACCTGAACCAACCTGAACCAAACCTTAACCACACCTTAACCTTCACCAACCTTAACCAACCGCAACCCATCTACCAACCCCTTGAATCGCTGAGGAAAGAGATCATCGAGCGAGATCAGATCGCAGCAGCTTCCCCCATCGAACAACGGTGGACCTCCAGGAGCGCGGACGGTTCGTCAACGGTGCAGCTGCTGCTTGTGGCGCCTGTCGTTGTCAGCGGTTATGGTCCCAATGGCGCCGCCGCTGCCTGCGGTGGGTGACCTTCTCTCCTGTCTGTTTCTGCCTTTCTGTTTGCATCTCTCTCGCTCTGTGTCTCTCTCTCTGGGCACTCTCCTCTCTGTGTCTCTCTCCTGTCTGTCTGTCGCAAATCTGCTTATAACCGAGTAGATAACGACTTTTTATCTAGATAGATTTATAGATGACCAAGTTGTTAATACTACAACGAGCCGTTCAACCATGACTCATGCATGACTGGTATCATTACACCAAATCGCCCGTGGGGGACATCACTTTGTAGGACCTGGTTGGATTCTCTGCTGGATATGGTGCTTCAATCCTTGAATAAAGTGCGGGAACTGAGTAGGTTCATAAGGCCGTAAGAAGTCACTTAGTGGTTGGCAACTTGACAACGCTAAGCTGGTTGATGGTTGGTAGTGCTAGTAGATCTGGTTGATACTGATTCATCATGGTTGATAGTGCTTGGTGATGGTTGATACTCTAAGCGTTGTATTGGATTACCAACAACAAACCAGCAATATCATTGAACTTAGATAGGATCATCTCTATACACAAACATATAATTGGTAATGTCGACATGATGTCGGAACACCCACTGATATAAACAACCAATAACAAACCATCAATTCTTAATATACCAACAGAATCAACCATGATTTGTGGGATTACCAACTGATATACAGAGTGGTGCCCACCCAGTTATAAGTTGGTTGAAAAGCCATTGAACTATGGTTACATCTACCATAACTAGTAGTTACCGTAGTCATGAACCAACTTAGCAAAGTAGGGGGTACCACTCTGTACCAGCTTTGTCGATATGCAAATCTTCTCACGTTGACAAAAGTCCCACTTTGCCAGGAGCCGAAGTCCCATGAGCCCAGCGTATTCTAAGCAGGCGCTGGGTGCTGCATCCCCAAAGCTGGCTATGCCAGTGGTTGTGGTTTGGTTTATGTCCCAACGTTTTTTCGAGGACAGTCACAATTTGAAAGAATTCATCAAAAGTCGGATACTTCAACCTGGCAACCTGGTCATGTCTGGTCCAAGCATTTGGTTCACTGGCATCATGGGTTGAAAAGCTGGGTGAATGATCAGAAGTTGGATTTGCCTGCCGGTATGGTGGAATTTTAGCTGGTTTTATGCTTTTATGCTCTCTTACCTAGTGGGCCCCCAGGATATTATGCTGACTTATAAAGGTTACAAGTAGGGTGGTTACCAATAGTTTCTTAAATGGCGAATCTTCACCCACTTATGACTCCTGAGCCAATCTTGTTTAGTCTGTTTGCCAGATAGGGATCCCCTCATGGTCTTTCCGTTTGTTCCACGGTGAGGTGGGGTGACATGTTCCCATGATTATTTGCCCACACGGGTGCTTCTCAATATAGAGGTACCCCCAAACATCCCATATTCATCATGTCTATTAACAAACCAACCGTTTTTTGGGTCCCCCATTGTGAGAAACGGCCACATGGATCTTATTTGGTTTCGCCTACACGTCACAGTCACAGTATATGAAGCGCTTGCATTTGGATTCCCCCGTGAGCATGAGCTTTCGCACAGCGCTATGGTGTGATGGATGAAGATCCCTCAACAATTTTTGGCATGTCGACAGCGCTGGGTACCAGGGTTTTGACCAACAGCCATGTGCAGAGGCGTCAATACCATGGTCTTGCAAAAATGCGTAGTTGATGCCAACGAAACGATAGCCAACAATTAGAGACTTCAATCATCAAGCGTCAAAACTAGTGGCTATGTGATTATCCCAACAAATCTTCCAACAAAAGGTACTTATTCTAGTCATCTTAGACATGTGAACAAAAGAGGCTGCGGGCTGCACCCGTCGCGACGGTGGAGAAACAGGGACTTTTTTTGTGAAAAGCGGTGGAAAACCTGTGCGCAAATGATGGTATAGTTATAATGATGACGGTGATCACTGATGGTTTTAAAACACGGTTCACTTGTGTTCAGAACTCATGTTTACAGTGGTTGAGTGGTTGGCCACAATGGTGTTACAATGTTTGCATGTTCTAGGTAAACATAAGTGTAGCCACTACTTAAGCCAACATTGAAACCAACATTGCAACCAACATTGTAACCAACATTGCAACCAACATTGTAACCAACTTTGCAACCAACATTGCAACCAACATTGTTACTAGTGACTAGTGAACCACTAGTTAATACTGTAGCTAAATGTTTACACCACTAGTTGCTTACACTAGTAATGTTGGTTACACTAGTTGCTGAAACCACTATTCAATAGTTAAACCAATGGTAGTGTAGCCATTTACTCATGGTCTCCTGTGATTGAACAGTTGTTGTAATACCATTGTGAGTAAAGATTTACTGGAACACCATTAAACTGTTACAGTACCACCAATGATTGGTTACCGGAGAAACAATTTACTGATGGTTTAACTAGTGGTTGCGGCAACGCGCGTGGTTCAGGACAACGCGCTGTTCTCCTGGGTTGGCGTGATCATGTACATCACCTCCGAAGAGCAGGTGCCTTCCGGGGCTGCCTTCCGGGGTGGTTAGGAGGGAGGCCAGGAGCCGGCCAAGGGGTATCCCGAAGCCGTGCATGGAGCTACCAGGAGTGTTCTAAGCCTACGGTAGGGTCAATGATGGTTTATTGACTGTAATTAATCTTGACTATCAATTACTGTCATAGTTTCGAATGAAATTCTCAAGGGGTTGGGTTATTCACTCACAATTGTCGATCAACATTTGGTGAGAATCTTGTAGAAATGATCAATAACAATCTGGTGGAATCTCATGGTGGAGGATTTCAACGCTGAAGTGAAGCTCACTTCGTAAGCTCTGAGATGCACCGGGATCAAATCATCCAGAGTCAACGCAAGATTCTCCACAGCAATCGTCCATGTACGGAGAGAACACAAATTCCACCAATACTTTCTGCCATTTTCTGCCTAAGTGGCCGTACCCCAAATCCGTTTGGACTCGATTGTGGGTAGAGAACATGTCCAGGATCCAGATTCTGATCCAAGAAAACTTGGATCAAAGGTAGCGATTTGATGCGATTTGTACCCAGGATCAGATTCCTCACAACGACGGAGCTTGACCAAATCTGACCAACATCCATTGGAAGCTATAGTTTTTCTAGCTCACTTCGGTATGCAGACTATCGTTGGGGCAAAAATACTAAGCCCAGCACGTGCGTTGCCATGTCGCAGCTTCGCCCAACAAGAATTGCGCTCAAGGCTCCAGAGATCAAAAAGAAGTTCAACGCCTACGCGATGAAACATGCAGACCTGACCTTCAAATACGAAGCCCGGCTGCTGGGTACCCTGCAGGAGACAGTTTGATGGAAACTTTAGACCTGGGTCCCTCGCATCCCAAGGTCAATCGCAGATTTGGTCACGCTGGGGGGTCCATGGTATGAAGTGGGCTGAGGGAAGGCCACGAAAATCCGGTCCTAGTGATTCCAAGGTGGTTCTTCTTGGGATTGATGGTGGGTAGCCGCTAACAGCCCTGGGAAGGAGGTTTGATCATGGTCAGAACCAATGGTTGGCACTGGTGGGTTAGTTGTTGGAGCCCGCGCAAATCACCTGCGCGCAACTGCTGCCTTCAGGGGAGCTCCCTTGCAAAGATGCGCAGCCAGGGGAAGCACAGTAAGCAGATTTTCTTGGCCAGCTGGCCATTAGGATTCATACCTTCTCAGCCTTGTGGCGATCAAGCGTGGCACGCGTTCGTGTGACAGCTGATATGTCCCCAACCGGAGACTTGCTTGTTATGGGGCAATGTGTAAGTGAGCTTGCTTGGGAGTCTTCATGTAAGTTGGTGGCAGCACACCCTACGGGTTCACAGAGCACCAGCCCTTGACCACCTGAGGATGGCTTCTTCCATTGGGGAAAGGTGGACCTGAACTTCCATGAGGGAAGCCAGCGCCGAAAAGCGCTGCAAGCGCAGTTCGCACGAAAGCGCCTGGGATGTTAGATCCGCGCTGTGGAATTCGCGAAGGTTGATGATTGGCTAACGCTGTTGAATGATGCCCGGCTGGTTAACGATGGTTGATGGTCAGAATTCCTTGGCTGCTTGATGGTTATGCTGAGTAATGGCTAGAAAAGGAAAAACCGCTTCAGATGCTCGTTATTTTTGCGCTCGGAAGGATATTGCTAGATTGTGAACAATCAAATAATTGTCCTTCCAGATCCAGATTCTAAATAATTCTGAATCTTTGACCGTTCAATCCTTCTATAGATAATGAATCATCAGCCATTCGATTCTCTGGTTGGTTGTTTCAATTTTCAAGCATTTTTCCCCACAAGTCAGGCGGTGAGGGTTGTTAGATTTTATCAGAGCTGTCCACGTCCTTCCTTCCGTCCTTCCTCCTTCCTCCTTCGCAACTGCCACTGTCCGATCTCAGTGTGCACCGCTGGCCCTCAACAGCCAGTGCTCTGCCGGAAGTAAATGCCAGATGGAATGACAGAAGTATATGTCAGATCGAATGCCAGAAATATATGTCAGATAGAATCCCAGAACCAACCAACACAACCAATGGAACAGCCAAGTGTATGTCTGCCTATGTGAGTTGGTTATGTGAGTTGGTTATGTGAGTTGGTTGTGTGGGTTGGTTATGTGGGTTGGTTGTGCGGGTAGAGCCTGGTTGACATGTATTTCAACAATGTATCTTTGTGCCTCACCATGTTCTGTCATTGTGGAGATCACCCGAGGTAAAGTAGTTTGTTTGCCCTAGTATTACCATATGGTTGGTGGGTTGACCAACATGTTTGTCATAGAGGTTAAAACCACCAACCAGTAGTGATCATTATTAGCTGTCATTGTATTACCCACTATTAGCCACTTATTGTACAGGTCAAAACCACCAACCACATTCTTGAATTGATCAACAGTTCACCATGAAAATTATCACTAAATTCAGCTTATTAACCATCAATCAACCATTCATTAACCATCATTTAACCATCATTCAACCATCATTCAACATTTAGCCAACCAATTAATCACTAACTAAACATCACCGTGGTAACTCACCATTCGCCAACCAATTAACCATGCCTGAGGTTCGATGTCAAAGAATTTGGGCGGCTGAAGGCTGAGCTGGATCCCAGCAATGTCTTAGGCAATGCCATTACGGATGCCGTGATCTGGGGCTGAGCACAGCGGCGAGCAGCGAGCAGCGCCGCGTCATCAGCCCATCGCTTACACAGTTCCAACTGTGATGTCAAGTCGTGGCGTTCACCAACTGTGCGAACCAGGCAGCTGAATGGAATCTTTTGCAGCAGGCCATCGGAGATCTACGAACCAGCTTGAGGTTGCTATGTCTAAGATTGGCGGGTTGAAGTGTTGTTCATACTTGTCATTCACCAGGACTGTACCAGTCATGATTTTGGTTCCAAACACCAAGCAGAACTTAGGCTTCGCCTACCATCGCTGAACGGAAACGCTCAACACGAGCATTTGAGACACTTCACAGCTACAGCCAAGATGCTTCATGTTGAAACCGGCAGACAGCCATGATATCATGACCCGTGCTTTGAAGCATCAAGCAGAGTATACAGCCTCAGCCAAGCAACCATAGACTATAGTTCATGACTATCAACCGTCATTGACGCCGTTGTGAATCATTACTCAGCATAATCAACAGTGGCTATTCATTGTGAACCCTCCTTTGCTACGATCAACCATGTTACAGCTTACAACCCAAAGTCCCAAGCTTGTTCGCGATTACTAATTCCGATCAGCCATGATCCTTGGTTGGCGTCTTTATTTAAGTACAATTGGGATCATTTGGGTCATTTTATAGTGAAATCTTAGTAAATATGCCATACATGGAGTATACGGATTATATATAGATCTTAATACATATGCCATACATGGAGTATTTGGATTTTAAATCTCAGTAAATATGTCACACATGGAGTATCTGGTTGACCAGTAGCAGCCATCATTAGCAGCAGTTGATGGTCACACATTGAACTGCCTGGTTGCTTCGTCAGTTGGAAGCGGTCGCGGTCACGAAAAAAACGGAGCGTGAGCGCAGCAGGTCAGGGAGGGGCATCGTCATGCGTTCATTCAATAAACTACCAATGGCTAATAATTAGTGGGTTTATAATTTATAAGGGCTATAACCAGTAATATTAACCAACAAACGGGACTAAGTCACCCACAATAATACCTCGATGATCATCCCATGGCTGGTAACTGGTTAGTAACCATGGGAATTGGAACCCATCTATCAATGGTATAGTCCCAAAAAAGGGTAGTTACTAATAATCTAATAACCATGGTTACTAACCAGTTGCTAAGTGGGATGATCATCCAAGTACCAATGTAGGCTGTACAACATGTACAGAATATGCACACATCATACATCTATATAATGGTAAGTGACATATTGCGTCTCATACACATCCATATGTAAGTATTGAGTATACAATGCTTGAACATGTTCAACATGTTTATTTTCGGACATATTCAGACACCAACATCATAGTCCATTGTATGTCTACACGCTCCAAATTACACATGTGCATTGTTGTCTTTGACTCGTAAGAAGCAAACAAAAGCACTTGATATTTGTGGGTGAGCCTTGGTTATCAGCCCCAATGAACTGAATCATAGCTAACAAGCATAACAATAAACAATTTCAATAATTAAGCATAAAAATAAGCATCAGAAGAAGCATCATCATATACATCATGGTGGACGGCTTAATCATGCATAATTGTTTGCACCCTTGGTATCATATGCACCCTTGGTATCATCCATGGGCACATCCTAGCTAAGCAATCCATGGGCAGCCAGGACAGGCCTGCTGCATCGGTTGCTCATTCCTTGCGAGATGTATTAATCAATGAACAGTTGGTCATGCTTGTTACACCATGAACTTGATGCCTGGTTGGTTGAGGATTTCATAGTAATTCATCATTCATAGTTGATAGATTTATATAATATTTACATAAATATATTAACTGTCATGGATCATTCTCCAGCCATGACCCAACTAACCTATAGCCACAAGGCAAACGCTTCACCAATCATTATCCAACCATACCATGAAGCAATCCTTCTCACATCGATTCACTCGCCGACCATTCATCAACCATCGTCCAACCATCGTCCAACCATTGTCCAAATATTCCCCAAACAAATTTCCATCAGCTGTTCGTTTGGCAGGCAATGTTAGACATGTTGCGCTGGTTCGCAAGTGCTCAGATCCGAAATGCCCGGTCCTCGGAGTGGGATGGTGGCCTTCAGGAGCACGCTTGGGTCACGGAAGGTGGGGGTGCACCTTGGGAAAACATCCAACGGTACGATGGATAGTGGTGTCCAGGGAGCCAAGCGTTGTCGTATTCGATTTTTTTGGTACTTTTATATTGCTTAATTATCACTATTCGATATTGCAGAATAGAGGTAATTAATGATCCATGTTCACCCATTTTCAACTGGATACAAGCCAGTATATAGTGGTAATCATAGTGGAAGCCATTATGTACACTTGATCAATAAAGGTGGTAGTAGGAATTGTGGCATTTTCTTGAACTATTGGTGAATAATAGTGGTAATGATATATAGTGGTGAACATGTTGACAGTCAGCAGTAGTGTAACGAATGGTTCCTGACTAAGACACTGGGGATTATTAGTTAGAGGACTAGCCCTCACAAACCAACTCCAGAATGGTTAACCATGAGTAACCTTGGTTAGTCAGGGGGATGAAGAAACACCACTCAGTTAGATATCCATCCAGTGGTAAGTATTCTTAACCATGCAGGATTAGCCCAGAGCGAGTATCAAAGTGGATAACCAACAAGTACTTGGATGTTCATGGCAAATCCCAGGTGCTTTCTCAAAATAGGGGACCCCCCAAATGATCCAAATCATTTGCAGTACCAAACCATCCATAACTTGGGGGCGGTCCCCTATTTGAGAAACCACCATTTGCTTGGTATATCAATATATCCCTTATAAATTTATAAATTCATTATCCCCTTCAACCAGATATGTTAAGGTCACATCCATCTCCAGGTTGCTTGATCCCAGTGGGTCCTCATCCTGGGCTGAGCCCTGAGCACATGCTCGGAGAGAGGTCGCAGTCCTGGCGGGCAACATCGCGACAGCCAGCCCCATCTCTGACATGAATCCTGTGCCCTGGTGACCCCGGGAAGCCTTGCGGCGGATGAGCACTTCCAGTGGTTGAAACAGCTGGGTCCACTCATCCGCACTCACCTGGTTGGTGGTTTTATCAGGGTTATGGCCACTAGTAATGGTTAATAATAGGGGATACCAAGCAACAATAGTATCTGGTTGGTGGTTTCATTGACATTTTTGATTTTCCCAAACGTATTCATTAACAATTGGTTGGTTGACTGATATTTTTCATAGGGGTTCAAACCACCAACTAGTCACAAGCCTTGGGAATCTCGATGACTTGCGACCTGTGACCAGCTGGTTCCACAAAACCAGGGGCTGGTTTTTGTGAGATTCTTGACCAGCCTCATGCAACTTTAGCTATGTGGGGGGGTTCTAAAAAGAGGGGTACCTCCGAATCATTTTTTGGGTGATTTTGAGATTGTAATTCTTGAGCAGTCCATATGGGGGTTTCTCAGAATAGGGAACCTTAAAAATGATTGGTTTATTACTACAAATGCTCAATATATCACTGAAAGGAATCACATCTTTGTCTTGTCGTTTTGATTTGTTGGTTAACGGCCGTATCAGTTTCTGGTGGGTTCGCTTGACCTCGTGGTTATGTCAACATTCCTCAGGATGTGTTGGTGAACATCCCCACGATGTGTTGATGACTCGCGATGACTCGTTGGTGATCCAGTGGCTGCACCACTGGATGGGTGCAGTGACACTCACGTGTTCTAGCCATGGATGAGCCACGTTTCAGCCAGGTGAGCAACAACCCAGTTGCACCTGGAGTGCATGATGCAGAAGCACAGGAAAACATTGAGTGCCATGAGTTTTTGTCATCCATGATTCCATGATCTACGGATATGGATTGCAACCAACAACACTAGAATTGATGTGGCGGTGAAGACCCTGGCGCCCCTAGTGAGAACTTCCCTCGAATGATGAGCTTGTGACATCCGATGGGCCTATGGCTACCAACGCAGATGAGCTTGTGACATCCGATGGGCTATGGAGCACGTGCCAGTGGAAGCAGCGGTTGAGATTTGAGCGACCAGTGACTCCTTGACAAGGATTTCGACAAGTCCTGTTGGTAATTCTGTGACTTGCAAACTCGAAAGACCAGTGCAGGGAAGCGACGAGAGACACACAGAACAATGATTGTGATGTGTGAACCATTCATCCGATGGGGAAATCCAAAATCGCCAACGTTTCGCAAGTGAATTTGAGAAGGGCTCAAAGACGGTGCGAACTCCTATAAACACCCTGGGACTTCCGGGATTTGAGGTTAATTACTCTTCGGGCAAAGAAGTCTGGAAATCTCGTCATCCTTTTGACAAAGACATCCTCTATGACAAAATTACATGGAGATGCGCCACAACCCTTCATATGTCGATGTTTGTCAACTGTTTTTTTTCACAGCTAAGGGCCAACCCAATCCGGTTCCTACGGGTCCGGCGCGTCTCCAGTGTTCTGGGTTTTGGGGGTAGGTGTCCTGAGGCTGTGGGGAGACCGGGAGTGTGCGACCCCTTCGGCTTTAACGCTCAAGGGAAGTTGGGCTGCCCCCCGTGGGTAGCCTTTCCCTATGAGTAGCCGTCGGGGGAAAAGCGACGTAACTGACCCGCACGTTGCTTTTTCATTTAGGACTGGTGGTGCTCCTTTGGGTTTGGTTTGCCTGGTTCCTGGGTCCTATGGTGTCATCCTCTCGGGCGACATATTGGACTAATTGTTTTTTTCAGGACATTGCATGCGGGAACTGATGGTGGATTGATTGGCCACAGCACCCGTTGACGGCCATGCGGTAGTCACACAAACCGGAGACTCCCAGGTGGACGTCTTGCAGGCAGCTTTATGCTAGTCTGAATGTGGCAAGGGTTCGGGTGGTCGCTTTTGTGTTTCTATTGGTTCGATACTAGCGCTTCGTATAGGAGCAATGATCCGCTTGTTGTTGGTTTGATAGCGAGTCCACCAAGTTTCCATGCCCGGGATGATCGGTGCGCCCTGGTTGAACCCTTTGGTTGTTTGTGGCTGGTTCTTGATCAACGGCTACCTCTTAGGATGTTCACCTGCCAATATATTGTCCAGTGGTTGGTCATGACCCATAGCCATGTAGGTTTTGCCTTGTGGGTGACCATCTTCTGGTCAGTGGTTGCTATTACTTTGACTTATTCAACGCTGTCACAAGAATGATAAAACCATCAAGTACGAGGAATAGGCATGACTGGGTATTTCCGGAGTACCAATAATGAACAACAAGTATGGTGGTTGATATTTCACAGATCCATGGTTCATATCCGCAGATAAGTTACCAGTCACCGAAATGAACTGTGACTGGGTCCTTACCAAGTAGCGGCTTGCGATTACTCTCATCCAAGTAGTGGTTGGTCGCTGGAACCACCTGTTGTTGACTGGACAGCACATTTATTGCTTGTCAATGTCCCACGTAATCAACCAGTTTATTCACCATATTTCAGACGTCATTCACCATTGCGAATCAGCCATCATCATCAACCAGCGATATGCATGATTGACCTATATTGATTTCATATGCATCATCAGCCATCATCAACCATATTGTCAAACCGGTTAACCATGGTACAGTACAGTGCCATCATATTTCGCATCAACCATATTTAATCATCATAACTCATTACAAACAATTTCTGTTGGTCATTTTCCACTCTTGTTGTTGGTTGTTGTCGCTGATACTCTTAGTCAATGGTCAACCATGATCAATCATTCCCATTAAGCCAGCATGAACCATGGGTCAAGGATGCACCATCTCTGTTCACCACGAAATGTAGCTTTCAATCATTTTACGCAACCATCAAAAATTGGCAATCAAGAAACAATCAATTGACTCGTATCAACCATCAATTGACTTGTATGTACCATTAGTCGACCACCAATTGACCGTCAACTAACCTTCCAGTAGCCATGAACTTGTCCATTAACGCACCATCAGTCAGCCATTATCAACCATGATTGACCATCATTAACCATGATATGCTGAATCTGATCAATCAAGCAACAGCTGAACCTCACAATGCATGCAAGGGACCGTCAACTAACCATCCATCAACCAACTGTGTAACTGGCAACCATGGTTGTAGGGGTAGGTTCAGCCACTTTATTGGGTGCAACTAGCCCTGGTTCCCAGTGCTGCACATCCGAGTATCATTCGTCTGCACGTAGCCAATTAACCATTAACCATAAACAACCCTGAACCAACTATTCATTAACCATTCATTAACCATTAGCCATGGTTCTCATCCGAGCATTCAGTAATCACTAACCATTCATTAATCATTAACCATTCATTAATCATTAGCCATTCACTAATCATTGACCATTCATTCACCATTCGATTCATTAACCATAGATTCAAGCATCAATTCACCAACCATTCACCCATTGATGAAGCCATCTCCGGTGCTGAGTCGTCCATCCCCTGGCTGGTCGATGCCAGCGCCAGGTGCTGATGGCTTTAGATGCCAAGTTGGTCCTGGCATCCGCCAACCAAGCGCCTCGCGAGGTGACTTCCGCCCAAGGGGAGATGCACGCCTTGATATAGGCGTTTACAGGGAATCATCATTGTCAAACCACCTTAGATAAAGAGATAGATAGATGATAAAGGAGGATATGTATGTATGCATATGGCTGGTGAAATATTTGTTAATAATGGTTCATATACTTAATAATAATTGATATAGGTTCCTTTCAATAGTTTTTTTAGGGCAATTGTCATGGTTACAAAGGGGACAATCATCTGTATGTACTGTATATGTATATGTGTATTTACATATATGGATGGATCAAGAACAATCCCACGAGTGGTTACAAAGATTACTTCGGTCATGTTCAGCAGGGGTACAAGGTTTTGACCACAGCCAAATGGCTGTTCCCAGCATCACCACAGGATTTTACCATTTTTGGGAATGATCATGCTTACGATATAAGTTCTACCAAGGTTGCTGAGAATGGACCAGCGTACAGTACATACTGTACATGTATTTTTTTTCATACATGCATATGTGGACTGATATATTTTCATATACGGTTCGTGTGGGAATGGTACAATACTGATTGATATGGAGATGAACGATTTGGATGAGTCGGATTGGAGGGAAACCAATTGCTATGGTGAGGAGTATGGAGTATAGTTGCTTACCAGTATATTAACCAATTTATTGGGAAATCACCATATTTAACCAGTCTAGTTGGGGTATTACCATGCCATATTTCCAATTTATTGGGGTATTGACCAGTAGATCAACCAGTCAATCAATGAATTACCTGTATATTCACTGGTTAATGGGATTCATTGATTTACCATAGGTAATTTTTGATAATTACCTGTATATTAACTGGTAATTAATACCGTCTGATTAACCAAGTAGCCATATTTAACAATCTAATTGATGGGGCTTCACAACCACCCATGGAACGAAGGTGTGACTGAGTGAACGTCGACTCCAACTTCAGGGCTTTGACCTGTGGCCACATGTGGAAGTACGTGGTGTTTATAGACTCGATGCATAGATGGATGGATGGATGGATGGATGGATGGATGGATGGATGGATAGACAGACAGACAGACAGATAGATAGATAGATAGATAGATATAGAGATCGAGATACAGATATAGATAAAGATGTGATGATATGGTGGTTTCTCAAAATGGGATACCCCGAAGACGATTAGTTTGTTGCTAGAAATGGATTGGGATGATTTGGGGGTCCCAAATTTCGAGAAACATTGAAATATACAAATGGCACGGGTATGGTTGATAACCGCGAGTCATTGTCAATGGCAAAATGGTTTGTAAGAAAAAAATATGATGGAATACGGTAGCCAGCCATTGGCTTGGCAGCCCTGGTGTACTGTGCCCATCATTAGTGGAAACATAAATTGTCAACAGCAAGGGTCAATTGTAATTGATGGTGCACCCTTGCTCTTGTCACAATGAAGAATTAAGCCCTTGCTACTAACCACGGTCAGCACTGCTATTGATGGCTACCATTTGCTACTTCTTATGCCATCCCACTTCCTGGGCCTGGTTGTGACGGTGGAACTCTTGGGTGTGCATAGCTGGGTGTGAAGCTCCGGCAGCAGCAGTTACAGGCACCCTCTATCTACTTATTGGAGTGGTTACATGTGAGTACCATGAATCTAGGACTATAAAAAGGGGTTGATTGTTGGTTGTGAAGGTTACTGTAGTTGGTTGCTATGGCTTAGCCCTCCGTGCCTGCACCTGGAAAGCAACTGGGCGTTGGGAGTTCAATCCAGCCGCATATTTTGCTACATCTAGTTGGATACATAGTAACCGGCGCCAATAGTTGCTGGGTTTTAGCAGGGCATCTAAGGTTGTATTGTGGGTCTATTAGTCATTGTACATCAACCCAGAGACTTCAAGGGAGACTCAAACTCCATCAGTGACCGGTAACACTGCCATATCAAGGCGGTAGTGTTACATGGGATGCTGGGCCAAGCGTTGCCACACTTGCAACGGCGCCGTGGTCAGGTCCTCGTGAAAGATTTCTTCAAAAGCTATCGCGCAGCTTGGACGATGCTTTGCATGGGCCAACAACGTCCTCCAAGCCCCTTAAGGGGGTAGTGCACGTGCAGGTTTCAGTGTTGCAAGACCACCCGGAATAGAACAATGAGCTAAGATGGACTCCAACCTGGCTGTGGGTGTTGCTGATTTTAAGAGACGACCTCCGGTTGTTCATGGTTGCATTCCTGTTCTTCAAGATCGTATCACTAGTAGCTGGACATCCATATTTAGAATTGCACCATGTGTCCAAAGACGAAGTTACATAAATCATCCCGGTTGCCTTAAGGTGTAGCCAAGTGATGGTGATTCCAACTGTTTTCATGTCAAAAACCACAATTACCTTTCAATTGACCAGCATATGGGTGTTTCTCAAGCCATAGGGGCACCACCAAATCATCCCTTGTATGAACCAGTTTTAGCAACAAACCATCCATTTTTGGGGTCCTCTATCGTGAGCACCATATGGCTTTGAGATAGGGCAACTAACCACCAGCCAGCATACCATGATAAGGCTGATAGAGGAATGCGCCTGTATTTTTGTAAACAAGGAGCTCGTTCACAAACATACCGTACCAGTTGATTCAGGATAAACCACTTGGCATGGTGTGGGGCCCTTCTTTTACCAGCAGGCCCATCTACAAAAACACGTCTCAGTTGTTGTCTCCTCACTGCTTGTTTATGCCCATGCCAGGTCCTACAGACATGCACATTGACAGTAATCCATCATCAGCCATCATTGACCATTCCCAGTGGCTCCATGAATGGTAGTCACCTACAAAACTGGGTCATTTTATAGGTGAATGTTTGCAGATATACCATGCATTGAGTATTTGGGATTGTCGATCAATATTTACGATATTTATGCAACCGCTATTAATTAGCAATGATTAGCCAAGACTCCTGCTCTGTCGTTGAGGTGGTAGACATGCAGCCGGCGGAGGTCATTTGTGCTATCAAGGTGTGTGACAGCTGTGCCAAAGACAGTTGGCTGGTTTTATAGAGGGGCTTATTATATCAAGGAAGTTTTGAATCATGAATGATCAAATAACAATTTGCTGATTTCCAAGCACCATTGTAGTAAGTTTCCAAGGGGCAGACAAATCACATGTATATTAATTTCGCACTTTCAATTATTTGTATGATATTGACGCATGGAATTCTGCAATTATAGACTGGCTACAGAGGAATGCAGAATTCTGAGCATTCTGAGCCTTGCACTTTTATTCGTGGTGTAACAACAACCATGGGAGTCTACCACAGTAACAACCGCCCAGCCATTTCAGTGACCTCATGGTAGATCCAGCTCTGCCATCAGTTGTTCACCATGGAAAAAAGTTGGTGAAGCTGACCATCAGCCATATGGGTTTCACCATGGGGCCATGGTGTACAGCCGTAGCTGGATGGTTTCCCCATGTCGAAAATAACCGAGATAGTTGGAGGTATGATCATTTATTCCATTGTTTATGGAGAACACCATATGGATGTTTCTCAAAATAGGGGCTACTCCCAATCATCCATTATCGATCATCAGCCATTTTAAAGGGGTCCTCATCTTGAGGAACCACCAGATGGGGAGGGTTATGATCTCCTGGATCTTCCCTTACAATCTACGGAGTCAAAAACCTCAACAGGGCGATTGGCTCCGCTCCCCGCTGCGAACGCGCAGGTGCCTGTTGCGGGAGACTTCGAGTTTGTCCGCAGCTTCAAACAGGTGCTGTGGTGGCGCTGCCATGAGGCTGTCATGGTAGTAGTTTCCAAGACCATGGATCGATGGTTGGAGAATGAAGGTCAATCAAGGTTCAAAGTTACTATTGCTGAATGAAGCTTAATAGTGAGTTCAAAGGTAATATTGGCTGTGCCAATCTTGATTGAGAGTGGCTAAAACTGTTGAGTGATGAGTGGAGCTTACTAGTGGTTGATACGGGAAATCGTGCCTTGTGAGGGGTTTCCAACGGATTGATAGGACCAAACATTTCCAGTACCACGTCATGCACCAGGCTTTGCAATAGAGGGCTTTCCCTTGCATCTTCGACACAGCTCAAACACATCATACTCCAAAATCTGTCAAATGCTTTGCCGAGATGCTGGGACAGATACAACAAATCCAAAACAGCAAAGTCTGCGTGGTCTCCAATTGAAACAACATATTTCTTCTCTTTCAATATTCACGACTTACCTCCAGTTTCTCCAGCAGAACAGTCATCATATGCCGTGTTTCCCTCTGATCCCATCTAAAATAGCCATCCATTAACCCATCACTTGCCAGTTGAAACATGTTGAAATACAAAAAAACCACATGTTATGTGGTTTTTGTTATGTGGTTTTTGCCAGTTATTGTCCTTACAAAAACCACATAACCAGCCAGTTTTCCACATGTTGAAACCAGCTGCCACCAGCTGAAGCACCAGCAGCCCTTCATCGCCATGGACCGGAGATGTGCGCTGCAAGTGGAGTTGCTGTGCAGCCGGGGATGCTTGGCGCCTGAGGTGGGGGGCTGCCTGGCATCATCACTGGCTAAAAGATGTGGATGGTGTTGGTTTGTGGTGGTTAATTTGGGGATAATGTCATGTTGGTTAATGGTGGTTAATGGTGGTTAATCTGAGGATAATGTTGGCTCATGGTGGTGAATTTGGGGATTTATGTTGGTTTATGGTGGTTAATTTGGGGATGATGTTGGTTAATGGTGGTTTATTCATGTTAATTCATCCTGATTTTCATTACCATGATGATGAGTGATGGTAGGGATATTTGGCCTCAAGATTGGATTACGATGTGGAGATCATGTTGGTTAAATGTGGCCGTGGATACAACACATGTGTTTTATTTGGATCATGTTGCCTAAGTAAGTTTTTTCAATATAGTGGTTTCTCAAAATAATGGACCTCAAAAATGGTTGGTCAATTACCACCAATGATTCACAAAGGATGATTCACATGTCCTTGATCAACAATTTCCTGTGAATCATTAATAGTAATTCATTAGTTCTCATAGTTGATTCATTGATTCAAATTCATTGTTTTCCCCATTATTGTTGGTGGAAGTCCCCCATTAGTTGGTTGATTGATATTGACTCATAGCCAAATGTCCCCAATTGGAGAAACACTCATGTACTTTTTGTTGGGAAAGTCCTTCCCTGGCAGCACACAAATTCCCGGATCAAAGCTGAGCTGCTGTTGTTGCCGTTGTTTCTGCTAGCAACGAACAGCTGGCACCGCAGTGTGCGCTGAAAAACAGCAGTAATGCATGGTAGCAGAGCCACTGCCGATACTTGTTGGTTGATAGTGGTTCAAAGTGGCGCAAAAATACGCTTTTCATTTGGCTAAGATTACCGTAGATAATCAAGATTCGTCAACCAATGGCTAGTAATGACTAACACTGAAAATGAGCCACATTTTATCATGTTCCCACAAACAACTTAAAACCATCTTGTTGCTGTTTTTCTGGCTAGTGGCTGTTACTTTGAAACCACATTTCCCCATGACATGTTGCTTAAAAACCATGGAATCAAACATGTGGTTTAAAGTGGTTAATAGTTGTTGTCAAAGTGGTAGTAGTTGTTGTTAAAATGTGGCCAAAATCATGATTTCAGTGTGGTTGATGTCCTTGTTGTTGGCATGGGTCCTTCGAGGGCGTCGCGCGCTGTCGTCGTTTTTTGCTACGTCATGCTACGTCACGGTTGGGGCGTCGCGCGCTGTCGTCGTTTTTTGCTACGTCATGCTACGTCACGGTTGGGGTGGGGTTGGGTTTGGGGTTGGGGTGGGGCGTAATAACGTTCGTCACACGTTGCATGCGCTGCACATGCTACGTTATGCTACGTCATGCTACGTCATGCTACGTCATGCTACGTCACGGTTGGGGTGGGGTTGGGGTTGGGGTTGGGGTGGGGCGTAATCACGTTCGTCACACGTTGCATGCGCTGCACATGCTACGTCATGCTACGTCATGCTACGTCATGCTACGTCACGGTTGGGGTGGGGAGCAGGAACACAGAAGGCTGACTCAAATTGGAAGTCCGTTAAAAAATGGATTCCAAGTCAGCTATGTAGTACAGGCATGAAGTGCAGGCAGATCAATCCAGAGATCATGATCTATGTTCGATCCTGGCAATGGGGCATCCTGGACCGAGCAAATGGCATGGACCAGTTGCGCAAAGCTTTGGAGAAGAAGTACCGCATAAAGTGAGTCAAAAAAAAAAAATTTGGCGCACACTCTTGAGACACCCCGAAATGAAAATGGTCCGAAACTCAGGTTTTAACACATGTTGTGCGTCAAAAACGCGAGACGCCCTGGCAGGACCCATCCCTTGTTGTTGCTGCTGTCTTTGGCCGCGGTCAGTTCTCGTCCGCAGGATCTGTGCCATTGCTGCGCAGTGAGCCACGAGTGGCGTGGCTATGCCGATGCCGAGGCAGCGAAGATGGCCGGGCAGTTGCAAATGGTGGGCTAGTGATCAATGGCGGAGTTAATGAGCCAATGCAGGTTTTTCTTAAGCCAGTTCGGGGACCCCCAACATGTTTAGTTTATTACTATAAATGATTGATATTGGATTATTGACGGGGTTCCCTAGTTGATGAACGGTTTTCAAGATTAGGTTTGTTGATTTTTGATTGGTTCATATTGGTTACTTGATACTAAAGAGCGAATATTTTTGGTGGTCAATCATTAATTGACCACTCGTCACCAGCTGATTAGCTGATTGTAATGGCGCTTAATCATTTAATCAATCAGTTTGTGATTAGCCGTCGATTGTCTGATTATTCTTTCCGCCTGATGATTAACTATTAATCAACTGGTTAAAGAATGGCTAATGGTGGCACCGCCATCCCAACCATTCGTGGAATCATGATTCCAAACAAAGCAACCAACCAATGATCGTGATTTACATTCCGATTCGGACGCTAAAACCGACCAATCATCACTTCAGTTTGAAGTCCCTCAACATCCCTTAACCATCACCTGGTTTATCCCTCATGATTTACATCAGTTTTTGGATGGTCGATTGGGTGTGTTGATGGATCACAACATATAGAAATGAGACGTATTTGATCTACATTTGTCAGTTCACCTATCAGCGGTTGATGAATCCATCTCCGAATGCACTCATTCCCAACTGGTTAATCCACCAACTACGATGTTGATAGAAAAATAAGTTGCAATAAGCAACCTTCATGCGTCGGCACACCAATGAATGCAAAACACAAACTCGCTACAGAAACCAGAGATCGCATTGGTCCCCTTACGCGGCATTTGCATGACCTGTATTTGTATCCTGCCATTGCTGCACAGCCGTTTTACGCCCGAAATAATAGATAATCAAATAAACGAAAACAGTACAGAAAATCAAGAGATATGAGGAAATACACATGTAGATGTATAGTATAGGTACTAAAGCTACATGTATGTAGCATATTTAGATATACATCTATATTTGATCAAACAATGTCAAAAGCATATCTCTCTCTCTATATGACGTACTCATACAATACACGAATCTACGCAGCCAATTCATCGGCACCCCTTTAAGTCCCCGCAGGCGTCCTGGCAGACCTTGGCCAAAGTGGTCACTCTCCGACCTTTGCCGGTGAGTTTGGACGCAGGTGCGCCAGGGGCACACCAGGGGGCACACCAGGGGCACACCAGGGGCACACCAGGGGCACACCAGGGGCACACCAGGGGCACACCAGGGGTACCAGGGAAGGAGGGGTGTAAGCCGGTGCTTAAGGTGGTTAAGTGACCGAAGAGATGTTAGGTCAGCAGAACCTGCAGCCGCTGCTCTGAACGGTTGATTCGTTTTGTGATTCTGGGCCATGGTTGACTACAATCAGTTCCCTTGAGTTGAACCAATTCATACGAATCGACCCGGAAGTCACTTCACTCGGTTGGTGTACCTGCGGTTCACATGACTTGGGGATGGCTATGACACCAAAATATACCGAAAATTCGCTCAAGTTGCGTACCTGAACATCACCAGTCCCATGTGGTATTGATTCAACGGTAATGCGTCTGAACCGCAACGCTGCCATGGCTTCGTTGATGATGTACTGTACCGGCAACATGTTGAAAACTATGTAACATGATGGAAAATGTGTGCAACTTCGGGCCAAGGTTCCAAATCCAAATATCTATGTGAGTGCCCTGACTTTCTGTGCTTTCGATGATAACCAGAGCGTTAATCATTGTCCATGAATTGCTTGCCTAAAATTCAGCAATTGTCACCCACGATTGATGATCAATATGCATTTATAGCCAGTTTTTGTAGCAGGCAGACAAGCAGTATCAACTAACTAGCTTACCAACAGCGAACAAAGCATCGACCAATGTTGCAGCCTATTAACCATCATCAATGAGCACGAAGCATGATAGATGGGTATCAACACCGTTGTGAAACCTGTTGTTCCAACATGAACTGATATCAACGGAGAGGCGACCATGAATCAGCAATGGTTCATTCATTGTGAACCAGGTATTTACAACCATAGGAGGGAACATAACCTTATCACTAAAATCGATTAGGAACCCTTAGTTTTCAATAACCATTCTGGTTGTTAGTTACTATCCATACGCTAGTTATTGACAACCATTGACCATCATGAACCACCATTGACCATCGCTAAGCAGGAAACATCAGGAACTATCATGATATTATTAGTTACCATCAAGCATAATGAACCACCATTACGCACATCACTTATCATCAACCCTCATCCACTACTATTGACTACCGTGAAGCACAAGAAGCATTGCCATTATTCACCACCACTGTTTATACCTATCAGCAAGCACAACAAAAATCATCATCCACCATGTCGGCCATCATCAACCATCATCAACCACCATTCAACCATCATCCACCACCATCAACTATCATCCACCATTCAACCACAACCTTCTCCAACCTATCAAGGACCAGCCATCAAGGACTATCACATTTCTCCTAAGCCAGGCGTTGCCGCCGCGAAGCCGCAGGCACGCCGGCTTGGCGAAGAAAAGGGATGGTGGAACCAGTGGTTAGCCGTGGCCAATAGTGGTTATAAGCATAGCTTAATAGAGGCTGTTAGGAGCTATGAGCTATTAGTATAGATGAGTAAAGATGGTTAGTGGTGGTGATGGCTAGTACTACTAGTAATGGTTATGATATTGGTTGTAATCAATGGTTATAACCGCAGGAAAACCATTGGTTAAGCTTGCCAGATCGATGTTTTGCTGTGCAGCACGTCAGGATTCGGCGAAGCGGCGTTTACTGCAACGCTACTGCCCCGCCTTCAAAGTAAGGCGTCAGGCGACAGGGCGACGGCAACAGGGAACCCGGTGCGCTTGGGGTGTGCTCGAGCTACCCTTAGGAATTTCTTTTTTTTCCCTTGAAATTTGCCGATTTCAATATCGGTCATGGTTTCCATCAATCTAGCCTGTAAAGTACCGCCAACCCAGGATGACTTGACCCCTGGTTGATTCATAGGGGGTATTCCCCAAAGCCAACTGATTTCCTATTGAAATGGTACCCCGTCAATTACTAAGCTATTGAAATTATCCATCCGGGGTAAACATTGCTGCCTTTGATCGAAGGATTATTGGGGGAACATCTCCTCAGACCCACTCAGCCAAATGCACTTGGATAGGACAGCTCTGTTTTGATAACGTGGGCAGGGATCGAAGTATCCATAGGGGTTTCTCAAAATAGGGAACCCTAAAAATGGCTGGTTTACTATTATGATTGGTTAATAATTACAATATGGGTCAATATTCGATGATTAGGGGGTAGCTGCATTCTAAGAAACACACCCATAGCTTGGGATTGCACGAACTGCTGTGCCAACCAACTGGATGTTGGGACATCTGATCTAACCAGGTCAATCTTTTGCCTTATAGAAGTAAGGTGATAATCATTTTGTAGATCAGATAGAATAGCTCCCATGGTCGATATTTAGATCATTTGCCAGTCCTGGGGACGGCCCAACTTATCAACTGGTATTCTGAATCTAGGATGATCATATACACCTGCCATCTGCAAGGTTTTATTTTTGTTGAGGCTAATCTAATCCAGGAGGATCATCCACTAGCCAGCGATTTTTAGGCTTGGCAATGATTGGTTTTGTGGGATGATCACACTCTGGCAAACTAGCCTGGAAGTTATAAACATCCCCAGTTTTACTAGGTAAACCAGCTGTACATGGTGGATTTTCCACTTCCAAGTCAGTTTACCAGAGAGTAAAATCCAATGAATTGCAATTTCCTCTTCGTAATTCTGCTGGGAGATGTGGGTCCCACAACTTTTCCATAGAAAACTATGGAGTTCCCTAGATATGTATGGTCGATTCCGAATCTCCCCGACCATATCGCCATTGAATTTCTTGATGATAGCAAGTAATTAACCATTATTCAGGCACAAAAAAATACAATTACGCACTGGTTGTCAAACCAGGAATCATCTCAAGAACCATCATCAACCAACCCAGAACCAACCTTAACCATCCCAACAGTGAAGCATGAATTAAGCACATCATTGACCAGCTCAATGATTCACAAACCCTTAACCACCCCTTAACCAACCAGTCACCAACCCATTCATCATCATGATGAACCATTCACCAACCATTCACCAACTATTCACCAACCATTCACCAACCATTCACCAACCATTATCCAACCATTATCCAACCATTATCCAACCATTCACCAAGCATTATCCAACCATTATCCAACCATTATCCAACCATTCACCAAGCATTACCCAACCATTATCCAACCATTATCCAACCATTCACCAAGCATTATCCAACCCTTAGCGTTCACCAACCTTTCAGGTCCACCATCGTGGCCGCAGGTGCTCCAGTTGCTGCGGCGCGTTGCAGGCCACGGTTCGATGCTTACGAGTCATCCGGGCTGCCTTTCAGGTGGCCTTCATGAGGCTTGGTGAAGGGTCAATGATGGTTAAACAGTTATATTGTAGTACTATAGTAATGACTAGTTATATGGTAATATGATAGTTATCTAGTAATATGATAGTTATAGATAACCAGGTTTTATAGTTATGATGGTTAGAGTGAATGGTTGTATGAATTATAGTTAGTGAATGGCTAGCATTATTCATGATGTTCCACTATGAATTCTAAGATAGTAATATATAGTGAATTGTGAATTGATGGTTAGTGATTGATTGTGGTTAATTAATGACTATAATAGTGATTAATAGAAAGTTAATTCATAGTGGAACCAGGTTATATATTGAATTATGGTTAGTAATTATGGTTAGTAACCAGATGGGTTGGTGTTCATAGTTTAACCAGGAATTAATTGATATGTACTGATCGATTCAGAATAGGCCCTATGGTATCATATCCATTCAATGGCTAAAGATATTAAGAGGTTCATAGTCAAAAACAGCGGTTATTGAATGGTGAATGATCGCCAGGAATGCTAATGCTGAACCTGCTGGTTATGTGATGATTGTGATGGTTCAATGAACACTGCTATCACCATGAACTGTTAGAGTAAAGCAACATATTCATCAACATTAGCTGGTTAATGAACTGTTGGTGAGTCTAATTATTGATGGGTTCAGCTGCTAACTTAACTATGAACCAACCTTGCTCATGATAACTAATTATCTACGACATGCCATAACTATCCACAACTACTGCATGCTAGTTAACCCATTGATGCTTAATACTTGATCCATCGATGCTAGTGATAATTGTCCATTGATGGTTGACCTAACCTAGTGACATTTATGAGCCATCCATAAACCATCCACCAATCATCTCCGTTCACCACTAACCGTGGATTAACCATTCATTCACCACCACTAACCATCTTCATTCTCACCTTTGCCAACAGCCAGCCATTCATTCTCATTTGTGCTAATAGCTCCATGGTTCCATCGATTAACCATCAATTGACCATCTTAAGTAAACATCAAATAACCATGAAAACTCCACCAATTGATGGTTCATAAATGGAACTGGTTCAATAGGATGTTGAACCATTCACCGACCAGTTATTAGGCTAATGCCTGTCCAAATAGCCATAAACATCCATTGACCATTCGTAATTAACCATTCAACATACGTTAAGCCTATGCTAACGGCCATTTGCACTTCTGTAAATGGCCATGGTAACCACTGCTAATAGCCATATAACCTGGAATAAAAGAAAGAACATATAATCCATTATAAACACCTAACAACCCTCACAACCCCCAATATCCCTCGATAAAAACCCTCTGAAACCCTCTGAAACTCCTAAAACCTCTTGATAAAACCCGTAAAAACCCTCCCTGAAACCTTCCCTATGAAACCCCTACCCCCCTAAAACCTTCCCTAAATGAACCTCCATAAACCCCCATGATTTCCCCATGATATGTTGCTTCCAAGCCGCCACGGTGCACGCCGCTGGAGGCTTCTGGCAGCTCTGGTCCCCCGTCGTGGCTGGCGCCTTGCGCCGCGGGCTTAACGAAACGCAGCTGCAACAGCTGGAGCAGCAGCTGGGACACGGGCAGCTGCCCGAGGAGCGCCACGCGCGAGGGGTTACCATGGGATGGTGCCAAGCAAAAATGGTTAATAATTGTTATGGTTAGAGTGGATTATAATTAACTATTATGATTATAGTGGTATAGATGTTGACTATTATGATTATAGTGGTTGTAATGGTTAATCACTAGTTATGCCAACCATAGTTGTAATGGTTAAATAATGGTTAATCACTAGTGGTTAATATGGTTAACCCATGGTAATAGCTAGTGGTTATAATGGTTAAATAGTTAATGCTGACCATATTAATGGTTAAATGGTTAATGGTTAAATATCATGGTTAATCGCATGATTATAATCATTATTTATTCTTAGTAATTTATCAATGGTTATAGTTGGTTGTAATGGCTGTTAACATTATTAACCATTAGTGGATTAATCACTAGTGGTTATAATGGTTAATAGCGGGTTTGCCACCAGTGGTTAATCACTAGTTAAGCGAGATTATAACCATCATTAGCCACTATTGTAATGATGGTTACAGTAATGATCAATGCTGATTGATGATGGTTATTCCGGTTGATAATGATTGATGCTGGTTGGTAACAGTTTCTCCTGAAAAATGATATGGACATACAATCATAAGTAACAAAGGATAAATGGTCAGATAACACAAAATCCTTCGTCAATTGCTAATAAGAATACCACTAATCACGCACACACACAATTTTGACCAGGTAATCAGAATTACAATCAACACAATCAAGAATCACAATCACCCAATCATAATACCAATCATACCACAATCATTGGTTGCAAAAAAATGGTTCCTGGCCAACCTCAGCATCATCACAACGCAGGACTTTGCCGAGTACTTGCGCTGGTGTGATGGCTATGAGGTCGAGGTGCTGGAGCGAGAACCGGTGGTGCTACCAGGTCACTCTCAACACGAAGCATGATCCACCATGATGTGCCACGTTTGTGTTGATCATAGTGATGGTAGCACCATGGTTTGATCAATGATCAACACTAAGCATGATCAACACTAAGCATAGTGTACCCCATTATTTTTGTTGGGTGTTTCCGCACTCGCGATTCATTTCCGTCCTAAGCCACCAGAAAGGATTTATTTGAACTTGCCAGGTAGCGGTCAGTAAACATGGTGAACATATCACCCATCGATAAGAGCACGGCTGAATGATTGTGGAGGGTATACAGTTGCTGATCACTTCTGGAGGTGGCTGATTCTGAATCCATGGCTAATTGGAGAAGGTAACATGGAGGTGACCACCAAGGTGGCTTGAGAAAATATCCACGACTGATAGTGAACCACAGTGGAGTACTGGAGTTTTCGATTATGATCCACTGTTAGGTCCAGTTGGATAGTTAACCTGATAGTTAACAGTGACTGATAGGTGTTAACCACAGTTTTCGCATTCAAACATCCACAGTTGGCCACCCAAATCTCCACGGCGCTGATTCTGAACCACCAGCGGTTCACCTTGTCGGGAGCCTGGCACCGCAGCACCGGAGGCCTTTTGGTTCGCGGAAGCGCAGCCGGGGGCCTTGGCCTTCCGAGTGGCGAGGCTGCTCTGTGCCCAGGAGATGATTCACAAGGCCCGCGAAGCGCTGGGCCATGGTGGGTCAGGGTGGGCCGTGGTGGGTTTTGTATATGGTTTTCTAGGGAATGATAGGGTGATAATATGGTTTTTACAAGGTTTGATAGAGATTATAATGGTTGATAATAGGGAAGAACAGATCCTAATGGATCATGGTAGGTCATGATGAATCAAGCTGGGCCCAAGGATGGTGAACTGGTGGTGATGGTTACACGTTGGTGCCCAAGAGACATGACTCGAGGCGGTGAAACGATGTCATGGTGATGCGGAGACCATTGTCAATCATTATTAGGCATCATGAAGCATTGTGGTGGTTAGTGAGAAAATAAAAGTGGTTGAAGACAATGATGCTTCATGATCTCTAGTGATGTTTGGCGATAATTGACAATGATGATGTCAATTATCACATTGTGGTTTATGATTAGTATGAATAGTGATGATTAGTGATGATTACCATGGTTGATGATTAACATGATTAGGAATCATGAAGCCAAGTAGCATTGTTGTGATTAGTGATGAACAGTGATGATTACATATGACTACCATGTTTTTTGCGATTGATAAGGGAGAACGGATCGTGATAGTGGATTAGGGTTCAGAAGGGTTCAGAACAATTACAGTAATGGCAAATGCTGGCCGAATGGTGTTTAGACAACGATGGTCAAACTTGATGATGATTCAAAGCCGGATGATGATGTGTTTATGTGTGTTTAATGTTTGACAATGGTGTCATTGATGGTTTACAATGGTTCAACGCTGGCAGAATCTCGAAACAAATTCCAACCAGTGACCTTGTCATTGGCGAAAATAGCGCTTAAGAAGGAAGGCTAACCATGAGTAGACAACCATGGGTATCGATGGTTTGGTTGGTTTTTTGTGTTAGACCATGGGTAGGGCTTGGGTTCGTCCCTTCATGGGGTTGACGGGTTGGCACGCTGGTTGAAATCTACGGCTGTGCGGTTGCACAAGGATTGCTGGTGGAGCTGTCAAGCTGTGCAAAAGTCGTTAAGCATGGCCAACAATAACTGGTTGGTGGTTTCAAACATTCTTTACTTTCCCCAGTGATTATGAACAATTGGTTGGTTGACTAATATTTTTCATAGGGGTTGAAACCACCAAACAGATATTCATTTGCTACAGTAAGGACCGTTCAGAATGGTCCCAATCATGATGTTTGACAGGTGCTGAAGCTGATTATCAATGGTTAAGAAGCTGGTTAGTGATGCTGAGTAGTGGTTGATCAATATTGGTTGAGCATGCCCCAGATGCCATGATTAGCAACTTATCATTACTTCAGGAACGGAATTCACATCCTGACTTCGAAAATGCCAATGGGAGACATTGTTTACTGAACCTACATTGTGGCCGGTCTTTGAAGATTGTGACAGCTTCAGCAGCGATTACAGTAACCATTAATAACCACACATCGCTAGTGGCCTCCCATGTTCCATTCATAGTGGCAATTAATGTTGAACTAGCTTCGGGAATATTGGCTTCACTCCTGGGTCATAATCTTTTGAGAATAACGGCACCAGGCATTGACACATGTCCATCACTACTGCTTTTGAAACAAAACTTCTTGGTGACTGATATTCGACGCTTTGGGTGTTGGTCACAGCCTCTCACATGCTAGCGTCGTAAAGGTCATGGGTTGATTCAACTTGATCCAACTTGTTAATCGGACCAACCACAAAGACAACAGTCATGATGATTTTCAGGGTGATTCTTCAACCCAATGGCTGAAGAAAGCCTTCCATAATGGTGGGTATCAGGGGCAGGCGAATCCGGGTCTAGCCATCAGAAAGATCCTGCTTGTTCATATTGGTTGACCTTGGCTAATGATGCTAATAGTACTAACTAGTTGATGAAGCAAATCTTTAAGAACGAAAGATACATGATTTCAACCAACAATGATTGAGTTGAAAGGAACATTGGATGATTGTTAATTAAGTAGTTATGAGATTTTTCGACAACTGATCACTTTTGCCATGAATGGTCATTGACAGGTTCCTCATCGAAATGATCAAATGGTTGGCTGATGGCAATTCAGGATGTTCAGTCCATAGCCAATCTGGTTAATACAGCTGGGTACTGTATGGTCCTCAATGATGGTTGATGGTGGTTAATGGCCATTATATAATGGTGGCCAATGAGACTTAACCAAACAGGTAACCAAATGGTGAATCATGGTTCATTATCAATGGTCAGGCAAGTGATAACTAGCTGAAAAGTTGGGTGAGAGATACTGTATCTTGCCTATCGGGTATACTCTATTCAGGATCACATGTTGGCATGTTTCCTTTGGAGATCAGATGTGGAGTGGCCTGTTTGTCGAAACAAACTATGCATATTTCTGGAGGGCCACAAACAGTTCATCACATGAGCTCAGTAGATTGAAGAACATGTCGAAATGCATCCAGAAACATGCAACATCGAAGTTCACTATCACTCGGAAAGTCAAGTCTTGAAGTCGGGTAGACCCTTTCCTTACTGTGGCTACTTGGCAACCTTTTAATCAAGCCGGATATTGTTCCGCTGAAACCATTTGAGGCTCAATTTAGGCTTAAGTGACTTAACTCACTGGAATCCATCCTGGTAGCAGAAAGGCAACACAAACATGTATACCTATAAATCAATATATGTACATACATGTGTGTTAAGGTGTAAGCTTCAATGCAGCATACGAGTAAGACTTGCTATACGACTTACAAGCCATGACGCATGTAGCCCCGATGGGCTGCCAGATGTACGGGGACCTGTGGCAGGAACTCTCCCACTTGTCCCAAAAGGTGAGCTTTCTGGAGGGCGCTCTCCAGTTGAACATGCAGGCGATGAATGCTCGCATTGATGCGAGCAAAAGCGCTTCGGACAGAGCTGACATGTGGATTCTCAAGGAGGTGAGCGCGTTCCGGCTCGCTTCCAACAACCATGTGGCGCAGCTGCAAAGCTCCTTGGAGGCCGTGATGGCGGAGCAGGAAAGCGCAAGAATTCAACAGGTGGCCAATCAGAGTGTGGTGGAAAGCAGGTTTGAAGAATTCGAATGCAAAATCGAAGCTCAGCACGCAGAGTGTGCCAAAATGCATGCCGAGCTGCTGAAAGTTCAAATGAATGCATCGCAGCTGGAAAGCATCATGGGCCTGCTAGACCTGTCAGACTCTGAGCCCACTAGCCCACACAGCAACGCAGAAGTGGAAAACCTAGAGCTGAGCCCAGATTCCACGAGTCCTGCCACATCGCAGGCCATGGAACCCATCGAGCAAGAGCTTGAGGAGTTGCACAGTAGTCTTCATGACGCAGAAGCCAGTAGTGAAGCCAGTGAAGCCAGTGCTCAACAAACCATCCTTGAGAAGTTGGAGGACACGAAGATCCACTTCGAAACAGAGCTGCAGGCGCTGAATCGCCACTGTTCTGATGCCATCGAGACTGGACAGGCTCAAATGAAATTTGATCAGCTGCGAGGCCTCTTGAGACTCTTTCCTTTCTCTGGTGTAGGCTTGGAAAACATGAAACAAGACAGCCTCATGACACAGAGGGAAGCCTTGAAGCGAGACAGTTGGATGCAGGATGTGTCCAACACTTTGCAGCGAATGCGGGAGAAGCAGGACAGCAACTTCGATTGGATCAATGCCCGTTGTTTAGATATTGGAAACAGATTGAAGGAGTTTGAGGCTGAGATGGAACGAATCACCTTCGCCATCGACTTCTTGCAGGGCAGCAAAGTGAGCCTGGACAAAGAGAGTCGGGACTCGGATGGCTCGGACGCCAGCGAGAGCCCGAGGGATCGCCATGCAGAATTCAATGAGTTTCGTGAAGGCATCCTCAACGAGCTCAACGCCAAAGACGGTCTTCAGCAGATCCGTCAGGACATCATCCATCAGATGACCGACAAGAAGGAACCTTCAACACCATCGAGTCTGGAGGCTTACGACTTGTGAGCCGAACATCGCAGCTTCATCGCATTTCATCATCCTGCAGAATCTATTCTCACTCTTGTCCGTCTCATCCTTCCCAGTCGCCGGTGAAGAACACTGGCAGTGGTGATCCTTGAAGCTGAGCGTAACACAGGGGCATCCTTTTGGATGGCCTGCTCATGCCTGCTCTATGGGCTGATGATAGTCAGTGTAGCACTGAAAATAACTGGTTGGTGTTGCTAGACATTTTTATTTCCCCTGGCAATTCTTATCACATGGTTGGTTGACTAATATTTGTCAAAGGGCTTGAAACCACCAACCAGATCAACATCATTGATGACCATCTCTCAGATTAAAAATCTTGATTTTTAGTAATCGTTAGGATCTGATCAATACTTTCCAACAATCAAAAATTGTCTGATCTCCACCATCTTTGTTGACCATCCAACTGTTGGGAGCAGTTGGGAGCCGTGATTCAGGGGTGCGCTATCCCGGACTAATACGGAGGAGCGGCCATCAAATCCACCATTTTTACAGTATAGTGGTTTACACGGTTTACAGTTCCCCGGTGACCTTTCAAAGAAACATGGAGCTTCCAGGTTAGCCATCAGACCATCACCAATCCAAATACTGATCAGGTAATGCCCAATAAAGACAATGATTAACCGTCTAGTAGTGCCTAGCATCATGGCTTGCCATTAAAGTCATGACTAGCCATCTATTGCCCCTTCTATGCCATCATTGCTTATCGAAGGAGTGTTCTTAAGCTGCAGTACCCATGCGGTTCCATCATTGGTAGCCACTATCAACCAGGAACCATGATACCATGATGACATCATTATAATAACGAAGTGACCGCACCTGTGCGTTTTTGGGTTTCCACATCTCAGAGCAGCGTGTGTCCATCGATCGTTGGATACCACCCAAGAGGCAAGAGCCATGAACATGTTTGACGTCACCCTTGGGTATAACCACCATTGATGAGGCAACCATATTTTTTGACAATAATCAATCATCATCGGGACCCTTTTTGTGGTTGACTATAACCACAAGGATACCATCATCAATACGAACCCATGATTTGCCATAGGCTAACCATGCAATGGAAAACTGCTGGCTGGGAGTTCGTACCTGCCACAAAACGCTGGTGTCAGGCACAAGGTGCCTCCAACGGATGGGTACCTGTGACTTGTTCGCGGGAGGTGGGGGTGCTGATGGTCGAGTCATTTTTCAGGCTGATTGTTGAGAAGCTGTTTTCTTTTGAAGTCATGATCGAACATCAGCTTCTGAAAATGACTTCATTTATGAGATGTTTTGGTGTAATTGATTCTATTTCAGAAGTCAAACGTTTGCAGGTGATTTTTTTCATGATGAGTCATGAGAGTCATGATTTGCCCCGAGTTCTTGACTCCAGCCAAAAATCAGTGCTTGTTTCCAAGCGCTGAAAGTGGGCAAGAGCTTGCGATGACTTCACGTCCCCATCCCCGCTAATGAAGGTTGCTTCGCTACATCACTCCCTCAAAAAAAAACCTCCTTTGGGTATGTCCATGGGTAAACCCACGTGAATCAAATCGTTGTGGAAAACCAATTTACCCTTTTGGGGTACAGGTGGTGAAATGGAAGATTTGATGACAAGCATCAACAAGAAAGATATCTTGTCAAACAACGACTGAAATTCCCAGTCTCTTAGCCATGGATTTTCATGGTATGATTCCCGTAGAAAAGGCCTGCTGTTGAATGAACTCGTGGTAGACTTGCGCTTGTGGAAGGTATGTTGGGAATGGTTGTGAAGTTGAATCCTCACTTGGTTCAACCGGACGCGCCGTTGGTTGATAACAATTGTTGGGACAAACAATCAACAATTGACTGATTGGTGGTCTTAAACATGTTTTATTATAGTAGTAATTACTAACAAATGGTTGGTTGACTAAGATTTTTCACAGGGGTTGAAACCACCAACCAGTAAACATCCATAAACTATATTGAGGTCAGTTGGGTATTGGGTAGCTATATTACCTGAAAGGTTATAAAGGTTGATGTGACCTGAATATACCTGCATTATTTCGCAACTATATGGCTGTTTCTCAAAATGGGGACCCCCTAAATCATCCGGTTTAGAAACCATTATAGTATTAAACCAACCATGTTTGGGTCCCCTATTCTGAGAAACCACAGTATAATGATACCAGTATAATGGCAAGTGTCGCTCGTTTCTGGGGTTAAGCCTGGCAGCTGGCCAGGAACTTGATGGTAACATGGCTATCGCGACAACCGTCAACCCCCGAAATGGCTGGCGATTCCCCTGGGCAGTGCATCACCAATGGTCTCAACTTGCTACTCCATAGTTTGGACTACTTAAAGCAAGCAGAGTATACTAGTTGAGGTATAGCCACAGCCATGACCATGGTTGTTGATACAGCCGGTCTATAAATCTCATCGGTATGCAGCAATTTCACAAAATTTGCGTAGCCGGTTCGGTTCTACCCAGGTATATCTAGGAAGGTCGCCTAGACCTAGTTGTGATGTTTTCAGGCTAGTTTGTTCTTGTTTGTGCAATACAGTAACGATTCATAGGAGGTCAACTATGTTTGGTGCGGTGCGCTATGATCTAGGTGATGTTGTTGCCTGCGGTGATCTATGATCACCACGATGAATCGGCAATGGGCAACTATGATCAATCATTTACAATTAGTTAATCATTAGCACCGATTCATCAGTGGTTAGCTATAAATATTTGATGGCCATCAATGGTGAGTTGGTTCATCAGCGAATTGATCACTACCTATCAATTCAGTATCAGTTAAGCATCAATTGACCATCAATCCACCCTTCTTGAAAGCGCGATGGGTCCCTGCGATTCTGCTGTTGATGATGGTTCAATTGATGGGCACCCACTGCTATGATTCACTGCTGATCATGAATTCACCCATTTATCAACCCTTCTTGATGGGAATAATTCTGTTGATGATGTTTCACTTGATGGGCACCCTTCCATTCATCAACCCTTCATGATCCTGCTGTTCACCATGACGGGATAAAGTCATGATAATCACCACGATGGGATTCGGATCAACCCCTGGTGATCACGATGATCAGCTGTTCATGGCCAGCTGTTGATAATCACCAGGGGTTGATAATCAACAGCTGTACATGACAATCAACAGCTCTACATGATAATCACCATGATGATCATTCATGAAACCATTATGAATCACCCATTTTTCGCTCGATGTTCAGGGGTTGATCATTCATCATTATATCAATCCAATGATTAATTCAATATTTCAGAACATTCGATATAATCTGAACCATTAACCAGCGTTATCATAGATGATTCTGCTGGTTAAGATGAAAATCTGATAAATCTATATGATCTTAACCATTCTAATCCAATGATTAATCCAATATTCAACCAGTGTGATCATAGATGAACCATTGTTTCCCGAACCTCCGATGATTCTGCTGTTGCTGTCAGGGCGCGCTGACCTGTGTGCGCCTCCTCGAGGACTCCAAGGACGAGGATGGGAGGATGGTCTCGGCGCGATGAGTGAAGCGATGGTTTCATGGAGGTCCGTTGGTGAAGCAACGCATGGCTGGTTGGTTAAGTAGTTGGTGAACTAGTTGGTGAATTAGTTGGTGATTAAGTTGGTGATTTCCGAAATTGACCTCGATGAAAACTACTTGGTTCATTGGAGGTCAACTTATGGGTAAATAGTTGGTTAAGTAGTTTGTGAATTAGTTGGTGATTTCCGAGAATTTGTATGTAAATGGTTTGTGAATTAGTTTGTGATTTCCGAGAATTTGTATGCTTAGCTATAAGCTGGCAGTTGGTTGGGAGGGAGCGATGAGCTTCGCTAAGGGTATCCTGCTCTACTCGTAGAAGGAATCATAACCACCAACAGACACATGTACCGCTAATGGATGATGTTATTGCCAAACTAGTTGACATGAAATCCAATTTTGATTAACAAGTTCACGATGATCAACGCATTCACGATGACTAGTGCAATATTTATGATGATTGATCATGGCCAGTAATAGCAATGAATGACCTGTGATTAATGCTTCAGATTTTTGGGAGATAATCATACAACTTTAGGCTTGCAGGTTAGTTTACAAGATGTTCTTGAATTGGACGTCCTGTTTTACTGGAAACAATGAAAGCCCCCTACATCATTCCCTATGAGCCTGCCAGTATATGCTAGATTTTCCAAAAGCTATTACCCTTTGTCGCTTGAAGTTGAGATTGCCGGATGCCAGGTGCCATCATGCACCCATTCATGATCATTTGCAGTATGAGTTGGCATCATCAACAATTACTCCAGTGAGCACCAAAAATGGTCCATAAGGGCCAATGCTCAAGAACAATCAGCAAAAATGTTGGTATCCCTTGAACATTGGCACCATTTGGTTCGTTCATCAGAGCTGTTAATAGCGATGAACATGGGTAACAGCTATCCAAACATGTTGATATCCCTTGATATCCCCTGGTTACAAGTGGCCAATCATAGCTCTTACCCAAGCAACTTGGACCCACGATGCCACGCCGCGGCAGCGCTGTTGCAGTCCACCACGGCAGCCTTTGGAGAGCTGTGGTGCAGCGCAAGCAATCGCGACCTGGCGGAGCACCTGGCTGTTGCGGCGATGGGTGGTGGGGTTTCTGATTGTTACCCTCACGATCAACGGACATTAAGCTGGAAATGAACCATTTATAGCTAATGGAAACTAACATGGCTGGCTGGAAAATTCACAATGTACATCTGATTTTCCAGGGTTTTCCCTGAAAAGTGAAGATCTTCCATTGCCAGGTTAGTTCACCAGAGGGTAATCGTGGGGATAATTGCGGTTAGTCGGGAAAGCTGATGGGCTAAGTTGGTGCTTAATGATGGGTACTGGTTGAGCACAGGGGATCATCACCAACAACAGTGGTTCATGATTTATTCATAGTGGTGGAACCTCAGAACCATCCACATGGAATGATTGCAGATTTTGGACCCTTGTTTTTGTCAATAGTTAACACTGGTCATCCTTTCCCCGTATTACTAAAGGTTCCCCAAATAAAGAAAATAGGCGTGGAATTCCCGATTTCTGTTTTTTTCCGATTTTTGATTGCGTTGTTAATTGTGACAATTGAAAATCATTAGGAAAACACATTCATTCCAGAAGGGTCTGTACCCGCTAATAATAAAATAGCTTGATCCTGAAACTTTATTATTAGGGTCCTCTTTGAAATCCATTTTTTAGCAATATTTTAAGTAGAATTTAAAAAGGGATTTATTGAAATTGTTTAATCAAGTTTTTATTTTTATTAATAGGGAATTTTGATTGATTATTAGGGGTAAGCTTTGAAATCCAATTTTAGCAATATTTTCCATAGAATTTCAAAAAGGGTTTTTAAGTGGATTTTTAAATCATTTTTTCTATTTTGATTAATTTGGAATTTTGATTGATTATTAGGCGTAAGCGTCAAAATCCAATTTTAGCAATATTTTCCATAGAATTCAAAAAGGAATTTAATTGAATTTTGAAATCGACATTTTCTATTTTTAGCAATATGGAATTTTGATTGATTTTTAAGGGTAAGCTTCGAAATCCAATTTTAGCAAGATTTTAAATAGAACTTTAAAAGGGATGTCATTGAGTTTTTAAATCAAAATTTTCTATTTTGATTTATAAGGAATTTTGATCGATTATTAGGGGTCCGTCCGGGACCCGAATATTAAGAACCCCCTTCAGGTGAGATGAAGGTGCTTACCATCCTGCCGGACACCAACATCCGATTTTGGTGCCTCCGGCAAGCTCGGCATGCCCAGTTAACGCTCCGAGGATTGGAAGCACGACCAATTCGGCCAGTCTTGGTCGATGCGGGACGCGGACTGGAAGAACGCCGTCCGCTTTACGGAGTGGGCCCAGGAGCCCATCTCCGGCCCACTCTGTAAGGAAGACCTTCTGGGGACGATCGAACTCACGGCAACCGCGGAAGACATCGCTGGGGTGCAGCGGAATGCCGGTGCAGAGGACAGGGAAGTTAGGAAAGTGCTGGAATTATGTGCAGCATTCAGAGTTGATTGCTTCAGGAACTTGAATTCCCAGCTCATGGCGACGACCTCCGAAGAGAGGCACGGTGTGAGAAGTTTAGCCGAAACATCAGTTTCTAAGTTTCTCGACTTTGGCAGGTCACGCGGCATGCACGGCGCTGAGCCGCCTGGTGGCATTACGGATGCAAATCATTGGGAAGCGACAAAGAATCATGAGTCATGAGAATGAAGTGTTTTTCACTGGAAGACTGTTAAGCTCATGTTTCCTGATCAGGCTGCGTGGACAGAGCAGCCCACACCTGCGATTTTGAAATTTTCTGACCAAAAAGATAGTGAGCTGGCCGCTTGCTCGGGATTGCCAGGCACAACATTGCAACCATAAAGGCCATGCTTTGGCCCTTGATTAGCTGGAAGAAAAAATCATTTTGTGAAACAGAGCCAGCATCGTGGCTGAAGCGCCTAATGTTTGCATCGCAATAGTATGCCCCCCGCATTTTTTTTTATGGGGTGAGTCTGCTTTGCAATTGTATATCTGAAATCTGGACTCTCCCCACGACTCTCCCCATGATTCACCCCACGACTCCCCCCATGACTCTCCCCGAAGGCTTCTTTCTTTTCTTTCCTTTTTTTCTTTTCTTTTCTTTTCTTTTCTTTTTTTTCTTTTCTGTTCTTTTCTTGTCTTGTCTTGTCTTGTCTTTTCTTTTCTCTTCTCTTCTTGTCTTGTCTTGTCTTGTCTTTTCTTTTCTTGTCTTGTCTTGTCTTGTCTTGTCTTTTCTTGTCTTTTTTTCTGTTCTTTTCTTTTCTTTCCTTTTCCTTTCTTTTCTTTTCTTTGCTTTCTTTTTAACGGCAATTCAAAAACAACAAGGAGGAACAAAAATAGAAAGGAGCCAGGGAGGTTGTTTCTTTTTGCAGTTGCCAATTTCAATTTATAATTGCAATTGCAGGAGCTTGCAAGGGGGTACCCTTTGCGAATCTGTTTTTGCTTTTTTAAAAAAGGATTTTCTTAAAAGAAAACATCTGTTTTGGACAAGGTATTATTTAATTTGTAAAAGTTTGCTTTGCAGGCTTTTGAAAAGCATCCAATCATAATTAGAACGCATTTAAACACAACTCACAAACAAGAAGGAAGAAGAAAATAGACGTGAGCCAGGGAGGTTGTTTCTTATTGCAATTGCTAATTTCAAGTTTCAATTGCAATTGCAGGAGCTTGCAAGGGGGTACCCTTTGCAAACCTGTTTTTTGTAATTTTTTAAACGGATTTTAACAAAGAAGACAATTGTTTTGGACAAGGTCTTTTTTTGGCATTTGTAAAGGTGTGTTCTGCTTACTGAAAGAAATTTAGTCACAATTAGCCATTTAATTTTGGTTGTGAGCGGGCGTAAGAAGAAAAACTGATAATTTTGGATTTGACGGGAAAATATTTGCAGCTATTGTGAATGTTGCACTATTATTGCAGCTGCCTCGGAGGAAGTTGGTATTCTGTACTTTAAAATCAATAAGGGCTAATTTAAATTTCGTAAGGGCTGGAAAATCCAAAGCTGGAAAATAATTGCAGCTATTGCAAGCGCTTTGCTAGTGTTATTGCAACATTACTGCATGACCCACCTTAATGGCATGATGTGCCAATGGCAGCAAAGATTTCCGTGTCATAGAAATTCGCCAGAGCAACCATTGGTAAGTTCAAGGCTGCATTCGCCTCTTACAATCAAAACATGCTGCGTGTCTCGGTTGCCATCCAATGTTGCGTTGATCTGTGCGGGCTCCGGCGGGCATCGCGGGGCGCAGCTTTTAAGCGGACCATGGCATTCAGCAGCGAGGCCACAAGCGCAGCAATCAGAAGCGTGAGCCCCCAGAGAAAATCCACGGCAAAGCTGTTTCCGAATATGACCCGCCAGGATCCAATTTGGTGGAAGACCGCGCAGGCGCTCCCAGCGTGGTCCATTGATGGCTCCAAAGAAGGCGCAACCTTTTCCGACGAGGACCTTGCAATTGAATCGCACAGGGTGCCACAGGCCTAACTTGTGTGATGATTTCTGCAGGACGTGGAGCGCTAGCAGCCGTCTGGGGAAATCCTCTTCATTGAGGGGAGCCTTCATGCTGCGAGCGTTTGGCTCGGCCGCTTTGACGTCAGATATTGAGCAAGTGCAAATCAAACTAACCAATTACAAGTTATGCTGCTTGAAAAAGAAGTGTGTCTGCTTTTCGTACCCAAAGCCAGTCAGCAGCCTTGACCATGATTGCCAAAAATCAAACATTCTTTTGCAGGAAGAGCTCCTCAAGGTGATCCCGGACCACGCCGTCCAGGGTACATGTTGGGAGGGGCAACCTTACCATGTCACCCTGGGTTGGATGACGTGAGATACGACGGCGCAAGCCATCGCCCTCAGAGCCTGGCAAAGAGAATATTTTGTGCACCTTACGGCAGTGAGCAATGCATGCTTGCGCCCTCTTTTCTGCTCAGTCCGGTTACTTAGGCGTGCCAGTCATGGGTGGAGGGCGCTGTGTTGGACTTCAAGCTGCAGAAAATGTCCAGCGTCTGACACTCAGAAATCCGTTTCAAACTGCGAAGCGGATAAATCCAAAGCTAAATCAAAATTCCGTGTGCAGCGAGGCCCGCAGTAAGCCGGCATATTCGGTGATGAACGAAGTTGCGCTAGATGCGTTCAAGAAAAGGCTTTGCATACAGCGCAAATGCACGGCGATGGACCCATTCCGTGGCACATCTCACTGTGAGTTGTACAGCTGCTTCGGAGACAAAAATGTATCTCAGCAACCGCCAGAAATCAAAGCTTTATTACAAAGGAGACACAGCGAATTGATTCGTTCATGACAAGAATTTGTGAGCAGAAATCAATGTGAACAAAGCACGCTAAGAATGAGACTTTCAAAGATTCTCTGGAAATCTCGGTTTCTCATTCGGCCATCCGGCTATTGCTTTAGCCCAATGATTTAACTTTAGTATTAGGCGGAAGGGATTGAAGATGCTTCATCATTATTTCAGGATTATTGATGCTAGTTCATAGTGGGTAATGGTGATTGATAGTGGTTCATCATGGGTAATGATGATTTGATGGTTAACCATGGTAAAGTGGCTGGTGGAAGGGAGTGAGCGATTTGGAGCCCTTTGGGGCATCCAGTGCTATCCTTCAAAAATGGTGGAGTGAGTTGGAACGGAGTAGTGTAGGCACATATAAGCACATGGTAGGTCGTGTAGCATTCGCATCACCAAGTGGCGCCACACATTCCACAACCCGTGGTGGCTCCCAGTTCGTTGAACATGACCCAGTTCCCAGTTGCAACAGCCTACAAGCGCGTGATCTCCAGGGTAGCTGAAGCAGTGGAACAGGATAGGTTGATATTTGCTGAAAAGATTTTAGCCAACCACCGCTGTGAGTTCAACTTGAAAGCTTGGAAGCAATGTCAATGATCATCATCCCCCTGTCCGGCCCTAGGGTTTTCCCTCTCTGTTAGTGGATTCCCGATCACATCCCTATGAGGGTAGGATAGTACCTACCGTTAACCAATAGGGTACCATGGAGCTAATCAGAATAAAAAAAATTTCATGCACCGTACATCAGGTTGCTTGGAACTTACACATATCATTCAATACTTTCCCTATATACTCATCTATGTTTTAACAAGCTGGTTTGGTCATTTATGATCACAAAAAGATAGCTCAATAATTATTGTCCCGATATTATCATATACATATTTTATACGACTGTATCAATCCGTATTCCCTTATCCTATACGACTGTATCAATCCGTACTCCCTTATCAATATACTCCCGTAACACAAGGATGGATAGCAAAGATCAACAGACGAATTGGTGATTCTATAGGGGTTATGACCACTAGCAATGGTTAATAATGGTGGATACTTAATCATTGTTCGGTTCAACTACTGGTTGGTCAAAAATCCGTACCAGCTGGTATTTTCCCAAATTAATTTGTGCACTACTTTGATTGACATTTCTCCTTTTCCCACATGTATTAACAAATTGTTGGTTGACAAACATATTTTTCAAAGGGGTTGGTGAATGGCACCGGAGTATCCCTACAATACATCCTGTCACGTTGATTCGATCACGAAATTAGCGAAATTCCGGCATATAATGATTTTGTAAAGTAGAAACATGTGCAACACATATGCTAACATATTTGTTTATACCCAATGATGCAACTGAAAAACCGGATTGCAACCACAAGATTCTCAGGATGTTTCATTTTCACCATCTCAGGTGGTGACTTTGATGTGACAAATCTCACTCGCCAAAGCACATCCTTCATCGAGTACCTCAAGGACAGGTGCCGGGGGTGCCTTCAGGCCGGCTAGCGTTCCAACCGATGAGCAGTGGCTAGCCGCCAACCAGCAAAAGGTTGATTTGCTTTCACCCTTGGACGATTTCGATTCGGAATCGCACTAGTCTGTAAGCCACCAACTACAAATTGCCAGCAGTTTTCAAGAATACGATGTGTTTGCAGATACCTTGGAAGTACCGAATACATGTTCACCTCCTTACTAAGCATCATAATATGATCAAGTCGAATTTTGACGACCAGTCTTACGCCACGCTTGCTGTGAACATGGCTGATTAACATGCGAACATGGTCAATCATCTCAGTTCGGTAGCTGGTGAAGGTAACCAGATGATGCCTGGTTACTTGGTTGCTTGCTTGCTTGGTTGCTTGGTTGGGTTCGGTTGGTTGGTGAGTCGATTATATTTTGGCCAAGTTGATCGGATTGAATATGATATAACATCTTGGCCAGATCTACTAAACCAACCGACCCACCTCGGCAACCAACCTTGTTGCTTTAACATGCGCGGAGGGCTACAACAACGAGCTTGGCTGGCTCTAGTAGTTTCGTTGGGTTGGTTGGTTGGTCCTCCACCGCGCCAGGACTATGTGGGGCTTTTGGAAAGCATCCCTCAGCAATACGCGGAGGAACAGTTGCTGACCCCCAGCAGTCTGAGCCAGGCCATAGGGAGTGGTGAATGCTTGGATGGTCATCTGACTCAGGAAGTGGTTAGTAGCCATGGTTACTACGCTTGGTCAGTAGCCATGGTGGTTAATAACCAGTGGTTATTGAGTTGCTAACCAGTCTCTAAGTCAAATGACCATGGGTTACTAAGTTATTATATAACCAGTTGCTAAGGTAAATCCTTAGCAACCATGGTTACTACTTGTTCCTTCTTTGTGAAAAAGGATTTTCGTTGCGGGGATGGGATGACCCTTCAGTGATTTGCCTTTTGAAAGTCCATACCTTTGTGTATATAATCCCTGCGGGTTTGAACCCCCCACTTTTACTTTCAAGCAAATGAATACATTTGTACATAAGTGCACGTTAACATGCATGAAACCATTTGGCCAATCATCATTTGAGTACAAACCGGCTGTATTTTGGCTAATGAGCCCGCTTTACTTTGGATAAAAGTTCTACCCACAGTCAATCAGGTTTCTGCCGATATTAGCGCACTAGCCACTTGAGAGTACGACAGCCATGTTTTTTTAATGAACCAGCTTATATAGTTGTCCCTTTTCGGTTGGAATCACCAGTAGTAGCACAATTAGTTGCTGTTGGTTGACAGCTACAACAAATTGCTTACTAATTGTGCAATCTACCCCATTCACTTGTAAGTAAGGATAGCTACAGTTCAACAGGTTGTTAGGGAATAGCAAAACCCGGTGGAACCATAGCCTAAGTGGAGATAGCTGTACTTAAACTTCATATCATCAACAATCCAAGCATTTAAACAACCAATTACCCTTGGTAAACTAATCTGGAAGCAAACCATTGCCATGAAGTTTGCAGGTAAACCAACCAATTAACCAATGTTCAGCCACTATTTAGCCAATTTTTGACCATCATTTAACCAACCAATTTTAACCAACATTGGACCCAACCAATTGTTACCCTCAACCAACTGAGGCACTGCCTTCCTCTCAGCTCGCCACAGGTGCTTCCCCAGCTATTTGCCTCGCCAAGGACAGAAACAGCAGTGGTGGTGGTTTCATGACCGTGCAATAGTGGCTAAATGTGGGTTAAATGCGGGTTAAATGAGGGTTAAATGAGGGTGAAATGTTGGCTAAATGGTGGGTAAATGATGAGTAAATCATAGCGACGTGATGGGTATTTGAGGGTTAGACATGCAGGTTAAATGAGGGTTGAATGTGACCATGAGAGGGTAAATGATGGTTAGATCATGTTAAAATGATCGTGAAATGATGTGTGAATGAGCGTCACATGATGTCTAAAACGATTCTTGATGGAAAAAATGGTTTTGAGTGATGGTTAAAACGATCTGAATTGATTGGTACTCTAAAGATGAAATATGATCTGAACCGATGGGTAAAGGTCAAAATGATCTCAACTGATGCTTGACATGATCTTAATTCATAGCGAATTATGTTTAAAGATGATGTTTCAATGAGGGTTAAATGATGTTGAAATGATGTCTTACATTATCTTTTGGCTGATTTTTTAATGATGGTGAAATGATCGCTAACATGATGTTTGAATGAAGGGTTAAATGATGTGTACACAAGCCCAAGCTGGTACACTATGGTCGATGATGGCTAACAAGCGTTAGTGCTAGCTGGTTGTGGTCATTTATGGTCAATGATCATATATGATTATGAATACTACACTAGTTGATATCGATACTTCTTAGGCAGTCGTCATTGAGAATGATCTGTATTGGTCGATCATGACGAATGGGCACTCACGACTGATTAGTATGAACGGTTTACCAGATTTAAATGATCATGCGTATTCATTTGTAATCATTAACTATCATTGATTCCGGCCAACCATGGTCAAGAGTTTGGAGTTTTGTTTGGGATAAGAACTTAACACTGTATCAACAACTAGCTACTCGGTGGTCCAAGTATGGTTTCAAGGCTATCGCCACCTCTACTTACCATCCCTTCCCTTTGAGCGGGGAGTTTTGGTGCCACCACGTTTAGCAGCACAAGCTCCGACTTTTAGGGAGGTTCATTTTTGACAAACTAACCCGAAAGTGCATCTTATCCAGGTTGGTCATTGGCAAACTGGTTCATTTCTACTGGTAAATCCAGGACATTTCCCGGAGTCTCGGTTCATCGATTCGTCCCCCCAAAAACGCCATAGCACAGTGCCCCGGAAACCCAGGATCTACTGTGACGAACGTTCCAGCTGGATCACTACAGGCGCGCTGTCAGCTGAAAGGCATCTCCATTGGTTGTGCCAAATAAGAATCTTCAAGCAACATCAAGCAACAATGAGAACCCCAGGCTTTTACATCATGATCTGCCGGCTTGTGTGGTAGCCCTGCGACCCCTGCAGTCAACAACGCGGTCCCTGAAAACATATAGGCGGACATCCTAAGATGTAGGCGGAGTGTTGAGTTTTTTGTGACATTTTGGATGCTCATTTCACCTAGTAATCAGGTTCGACCCTCACCTCGAAGATTTAGAATTAAGATAAACCAACTATTTGTGTAGACCTCCCCTGGTTTCTCACGACATGATGTGGTAGCAGTAGTGCATAGCTATTGGTTGATATGCCCTGACCACTGAGAAACATGGATCAACCACTGCTGCCCATGACCTCGTCCAGGCCTCGGGAAAGGCAAAGGCAACTTATGGCAACGTGTGGATCGCAGCCGACCCGTGCGGATCATCTTCCCGAGGGCCTGTGGCAAGACCGGTGGGGGACCCGGGTGCCGGCGCGGGGGAGGGTGGTGGCCCTGTGGCTGATGGGTGGCGAATCTGGTGGATGATGGTTGTTGATGATTGATCGATAATAAACAAAGGATAGTGATGGTAGAAAATTGGCCCGGATACTGTCCAACGAATGAGTAGCAACTGGTTGGATGACTTGTTTTTTGTATTTTTGCCAAATTGACTTGAGGCATGCTGTTTAGAGAAGGGGGATGGAAACTAACAAAGAGGAGCCACTAGTTACATTTGCGGTCTATCAACCTAATTATCTGACAACATTGAGCTATCACGAGCGTCAGTTATCAGCGCTATGATTGCCCTTTCGCAAACCAACCGGGAAGCTAAAATTCAATCCTGTTGCTTGCTCCGCTCTTGATAGTCTCTGTGATTAAGCTGTTGTGATTGACATTGAGTATACTCTTGGTAATCATTGTTTGCCGGGTGATTGTTATCATGAGTGTGTCTTAATTGATGATTAATCATGATTAATCATATTCTAGCCGTCATATCCATGGTTGGCCATCATGTTGTTGTTGTTGTTGTTGTTGTTGTTGTCGTTGTTGTTTTTTTTGGGTGATGGTTGATTTAGTTAATTGGCTGTCCCATTTTTTGGGTATATTGTCCTCTAATATTATCCAGTTTGAACGAGCATCTTAAAATCACGTTGTCACTATCGCTCATCATGAGCCATAACATGTCAGTATTGGAATTACAGTATAAGCCATTTCATCAACATCATTATTGTTTATTAGGATAGACCTTATAGCCAATGATTGCGAATTATCCTATCATAATTGGTATTCATAGACCATTATTATCCTCTTAGTTCTAGGTCTATCCTAATAAACCATTCGGATCGACTTTATAACCCCGCATTGGTAACCAAATAAGCCATTTTACGACCCCTACTAACCTTCCATTATGTCTATCCTAATAAACCATTAATAGTTGGTTGAATGGATGCTATTAAACCCCTACATCACCCTGTTGGTTGATTAACTGTATCGGTTTCTGATCTTCCCGAGGCAAACGCTCCGGTCGAAGCTTCGGATCCTTGTGGCTTCAGTGACGCCGTTTGGTGCGGAGCCGCTGCGTTGGCCCGGACAAAACGGCGCTGCGTTGTGCTGTGGGAGGGGAGGCAAGTTGGATGGTTAAGAACGGTTGATAGGGTTGATGATAGGGTTAATTGTAGGGATGATTATAGGGAGATATAGATATGCGATAGATGGTTTTCAGATAAAGAATCGGTTGATTCTAGGGAGATCTAGATGGTTTCCATTGATTTTCATAGTTCGTAAGAGTTTGGACGTTTGTTTTGATGATTTTGTCAACCAAGAAGAATGATGGTTGATGGTTGGTGATGACAGCTACGTCAAGGGAACATTGTTTTTCCAGCATTAAGCGATAGTGGACAATTACAACCGTTAGTCATCACTCCTTATTAACCAATTGCGCACATAGCATTGCAAGCCTCTGAATGGTATTCAAGTGCAATGATTGCACATGTTAAATCAATGAGTTTAGAAGTGATTAATACAGACCCGTAGATTGTTGATCACCAACTACCGACAGCTGGTTTGTATCAGTCAGTCTACTAATCACAAAGCAATACCAGTCACCAATATTGGGGTTTTTGAAAATAGGGCTACCCCTAAATCATCCAATATTACTCATCTATAGCAATCAAGAAACCATTTTTTGGGGTAACCCCATTTCAAGAAACCACCATGTGGGTAGTTGGTTAACCACTATTGATGATGATCGTCTCCTATTTAACCATGATCCCTCAAAAACCATCAAGAAACCACCAAAGGAACCATGTCCCCCTATTATTCACGATTATTAAAGGCTATAACCCCTATCAAAGGCTCTAACCCCTAGGAAGAATCCCTATCAAATCCCATGGTTTCATCAAGCAACACCCACCCTACTAAGCGTTATAAGTTCTTCAACCTGGATCCTGCCAGGCGCGCCGCCGGGACGACGACATTTCAATCGCCGGGCACTGAAAGGTCGTCGTGGTAGAGAGCTGTTAGCTCCCAAGCGGGGCGTTTCAGTTGGTGATCCATGGTGGTAAATAGTGATTGATGCTGGTTGATAGTGATAAATGGTGGTTAAAACATGTTAAAACTGTTTATCTGATGGTGGTTAAAGCCGATTAATGGTGGTGGTTTATGTTGGTGAATGATTTAATTGTGGTTAATGGTTTGACGCTGACCCGTTTTCTGTCCTTAAACTGGGAGTGGTTTATGAATACGGATCTTTCAGGGAGGCATAATTTCCCGATGATAGTTGGTATAAGATCTTAATCATAGTGGTTTTTATCAAAATGGATCTTTCTAGGAACCATAGTCGGTTGATAACAGCCAAATGGGATATAAATAATGGACTCTGTCCCAGAAGGGGTATAGCCATAGCTACAATTGGATGTGAGCAACCATGACCATAAATGACCATCAGTGTGGAGCATAATTTGCGTAGCAATAAGCATGAATATTCAGTGATATTAACCCCATTTACAACAACCCGAGATGGAACAAAGCAGCAAACAGATTGCTTTCATTGGGGTTCTAATTGCCCATAACACTGGCCACTATGGTAAGCGATACTGTAACAAGCATTGTTTAATACCTTAGCTACTTGCTACAAGTAGGGGAAAGCTAACGTGACCCACGCTTAAGCGTGCTTTGCAACAAGATTGGCTGGCTGACTGGTTGGACGGTGAGTTGGGCATCCCCAGGATGATACGCTGCTAGCCAAAGCCCTCAAAAAGGGCGAAAGTTCCTGTTGGCCGAGCTTCACCGCTTCGGAGTCATCGTCCAGGTGGAATTTTTCTGTTCACTTGGGGGATGCTCACCAGGGATCGACGGGCTCCTCATAGAAGAGAGTGTGTCAAGTTTAATCAAGATCAAGCATACCCCAATCAGAAAACCTCAACTATCATCATCCATTCTGAACCATTGTGATCGTTGAATCATCAGCTAATGACGCATATGAACTTATGAACCGTTCTCACCACTTCCCATCATTTTCCATCATTCTCCGTCAATATAAACAATTGTCCATCATGATCCATCATCACTCTCCATCATTGTCCATCAGGAGCCTTCATTAGCCATTGCAGGTAATAAATACATACCATTGATCCCTAGTATTAATCAAACATCTATAACCCTGAGTATATCAACCATCATTATCTATCGTTAACCATCACTGCAAACCATGAATTGACCAATGGTCACCGGTGTGTCAGCCATGATTACCCCATACGAACTTTGTTACTAATAATGTATTAGCTTGCCGCTAAGTCATGGTGAATCATGGCCCAATAAACCGCAATTACCAACCGGTAGTAATGGCCATGCAAGGTTTATTCGACCATGATTCGGTCAGGGGTAGCAATGTTTGGCCAGGCCAAGGTCAATCACCAGAAGGTGAAGGATTCAAGTATGCATTAGCTTGCCGCTTAGTCATGGTGAATCATGGCCCATTAAACCGTAATTACCAACCGGCCAGAATCACCAACATCACTACTGCCCCATGGCCATCAACGATGTTTGGTGCTTCAGTTCCTTCTCAAAATCTTCAAAGATCATCGGCGAGCCTTGGTGAACCCCTTGAGATGTAGGGAA
>VSDK01003873.1:0-21595 GCA_009767595.1 Symbiodinium kawagutii | reverse complement strand
TCCTTATTGGTGGTTTCTCAAGTCATAGGGGTACCCCTAAATCATCCATCAATAGTCATTTATAGCAATAAACCAACCATTTTTGGGGTCCCCTATGGCTTGAGAAACCCCTTATGTCCTACAAACGTAATCATCACTGCTGGGTCAATGGCGGTCACTGCTCCAAGGTCAATGCGTTGGAGCCCTAGAGCTGTGGGCTGGGTGAAGCCATGAGGCTTTGACGATGGTGTAATCAGAAGCCGGTTTTATTGATAAGTTGGTTATCAAGCTGGTTGGTTCATGAGCCGGTTATTAAGCTGGTCAAATGGTTCATAAGCTGGTTATCAAGCTGGTCAAATGGTTCATAAGCTGGTGATCAAGCTGCTTAATCATGATTGATAAGCTGGTTCATAAACTGGTTGATCGCGGTGAACCATGATGGTTGTTGATGCTTCACAAATGAGTCAGTTGTGGTGGACAACGGTGCGTGATGCTTAGGACCAGTGTATGTCGTTGAGGGTTTGCTGAGCCAAGCTTGGTTTGCCATTCGTCAGATCATGATTGGTAGTGCAACTGGGTTTGGCAAGGTAGGTCCCCCAGCGCGCTTTAAGGCTATAAGTTGGCTATAGTTGGTTTATGACTAACTTCGCTAGGGTGATTTCTACCAGACATAGGGGTTGTGATCCAGCTTGCAGCTGCTGAGGGCCCACCTTGCAATGTTTAATGATGGAGAAATGTGGGTTTAGATCCAGGTGAGGCTCAAATAGCTGATGGTTCTTTAGTAAAGATATGGGCACGGCTTGGATGGTGATCGCGAGAGATTTGAATCAACCGCCCATAGTGGCAATGAAATCACCCGTGCTAAGACTTTAATTTGAAGCTGGTGCATCAATACGGGTCTCTGGTTCAGCATGTATGGTGGGATTTCTGAGATGTAGTCTGTTCCTTCGGGGTTCCGATGCTGCTCGGATAGGGGGAACTGAGGTGTTTGGGCGTAAGTGTGCTGCCATTCAGGGATTCGCCCAGGAATTTGCTACTGTAGCCTTTTTGCTGCATATGTACTACGATCATGCTATGTAATGTTAACATATGTTAACCCCCAATTAACGAATAAATTCCATAGGTTTCTTAATCGGGGGTTTATTAGTCATGGGTTGGCATTCAGCTATGGTCAGTATTATGTTACTTTTCGCGGGGGATTATCCAACCCCTTGAGGAATGAATGAACTTAGTATGGAAAGTACTCACTGGATTTCGTGTGACAAGCTACTGTGAAGGGCGATGCTATCTGCTCAATGAAGGAGCGCCAAGTATTCATGGTTGGATCTCTCCATGCTTATCATGATTAAGAACAGGACATTGGTAACAGCCCCAGTTGTTTGGAATAGAACACCTTGTTTTGCATCCTGGGCATCCCCGTAGGTGCACCACCAACAAAAAGCACGGGGACTTGCCATTGAAAGTATGAGGACAATCTGAGGACAGCTCCAAATCTTCAGGTGCTTCTGCGTAAGCTTGAAACCGAGTGCAGATGGCGGTAGCTGGCTGGTCGAGAAAGTACCCCCCCCACGCTGGAGAAGTTGTGGGCCCCCGGAAATCGAAGATGATCAATTTGTAGTGGCTAATAGTCGTTAATGACAGGTCATGGTGTTGCATGGTCAATGCCGGGAACCCAAATGACCCTTGTTTCGGATGGTGAAGCCCTAATTGTCTGGGTTAAAACCTCCGAATGAGGGTCAATTAGGCTCCAGGAAATAATGGTTCATATTAGCTACGAGAACTAACATGCGGAGCGGTAATACATACCTGCACTTACAATTTGTTTCTTGCAACATGGGCTAGTAATCAACAATTCCAAACATGAGTTCCAATGGTAGCTCCCACAAATAACAAACCAAGGACTGATTTGCGAGTGTAACATGCAGCCTTTTCACAATGTTCCTCTCAGCTGCCATGAATTGTTAGGGATTCCATGCATACTCTGAACCTTGGTCGATTGGAGCTCCCAAGACGCGGACATGAGCAAGTTGCCTCTACGATAATCCACCAAAATCCAAACTTGTTAGCCAAGTGGCTATGGGTCAATATTGACCAACCAACAATGGTGGATAATAACCAACAATAATAAGGGAAACAATGGTTAATGATAGGGGAACCAGGGGTACGGGGTTTTGACCCACAGCCAAGGGAACAACCTCGGAGGTCCCTGGAAAACCACATACATCCAAAGAAAGGAAACCTAAGCGTCATGCCGACAGTTCTGTGCACCAAGACATCGTGTTCGGCTGTGTGGATCCACCAGATTGGACGCAGTCCAACACTGCCTGCACACGATGTTTGTCAGTCGTTTTTTGGGCAGATGGCAGGGATATCTTTGAAAAATCCAACGAATCTCAACGGAACATCCAAGGTTCTGAGAGGATTCAACCTGTAACAATGCTTCACCACGATTTGAACCACGAGAAATTCTGATCGTTGATTTCACATGCATTCCTGAACTATGAAACTTCCACCGGGGTAATCCCTTCAGCTGCCGGGGTCAACGCCACGCCGTCCTCGCCACAACAGAAGGGTGGGCACAGTCAGAAGCAGTGCAAAAGATGTGGGCTTCGCTAGTTGGACAACTGTTGAACTGTTGGACTCATGGAATTTATAGGTGTTATGAAATATCCATTAACAACGGGGAATAATGACCAGCACAGATGGTTGAGTAGCTACCTATGTGGGTGTTTCTCAAGCCATAGGATACGCCCCAACTTGGTTGGTTTATTACTGTACATGATTGATAAACTGGATGATTTGGGGGCACCCTTATTCTGAGAAAGCATCACATATGCAAGCTAGTGGTAGCTCCAACGCTCCCTTGAAATTTGCCAATGATCATTGCAGCCTCCTCCAAAAGTCTGGTGATCCGCAAGAATCAGAACATAGCAGTTAGAATCAAATAAAGTTAGCATAACAAGAATAACACAATTGACAATTAACAACTATATCTAGACATTTATAATTAAGAACAACTAAAAGTCATTAATCCACCAATTGACACTTGTGAATTCTCTGGTTGAGTAGCGGATTCACAACTACTTCGGCAGTAGCAATAGCCAGAGAATTCACAATCAACAACTACAACTCGTTGCTGTTTTGGTGTTGACTTCTGAGCACAGCAGTGAGACCGACAACGACAAGACAGCAGCTCTTGTTTGGTCCGTATGATCAATCATGCAGTTCACCGTCAGTTGACCGTCTTGAAAGAGGACTGTCACCTCGTGAGCAGAGGAAGCACTGGCGAACTTTGTAGTGCCAGATCAGGGGCTACGGTACTTGTGGTCAAATCTCCCAATTCTTAATTGATCAATCCTGGATTGCGAAGGTTCTTTTGAGGGTTTCTTGAAATAGGGGACCCCTCAAAATGGTTGGTTTATCACTGTAAATGAATGATAATGGATGATTTTGGGGTACCCCTACTTTGAGAAACCACCTTTTGATCTCAATCCAGGAACACAACCCAACAAAGATACACCGCAGCTGCTGTGTTTTTTCATGCGATATAAGGGATATATCCCAGTGTGCTATGGAAGATCATGTTAACCCAGGCACCCCTGATGAGATACAAGTTTACCCTCTGAACTCATAAGGGATACCTGCATTAACATTATTTGGTTGAGCAGCTTTTACTTAATTTCAAAGCTTGCCAACAGAAGATGACCTAAATGGTGGTTTCTTAAAGTGGAAGTACCACCAACTCATCCCATAGTAATCTCACAGTAATATAGATTAATAAACCGACCATCTTTTTGTGATTCCAAATGGCTTAAGAACCCTCCTGTTTAAAGAATCACGTAATAAATTATCCCAATTGCATTGCTTAATTCGAGAAACCCTCCAATTGTTAGTTAGTTAAATATCTGTTTTGTGATCAACTTTGGTGTTGAATATTTGTTAGTTAGTTAAATATCTGTTAGTTAAATATCCAATTGTTAGTTAGTTAGTTAAATGGCCTCAGTTAAATATATTTAACTTTCCCAATTCAAGAAACCACCATGTCCCATGCGTCACTAAGGCCATGATCACAACAGGCTCACTTTGGCCGACACTGTAGAGATTGCTGGTTCACCAGTGTGATTTGAGTTCATGGAATGGTTATAACGGCCATCATGGTGATAGTACTCATGGCTATAACCATTCCGGGGATTTTAGTACTCATGGCTATGATTGACAATGGTTGGAGAGCAGTCGCTGATCACCTTGGCTGTGATTAACAGTGATTGCGTACTACAAGCAGATTGCAACTGAACAAATCCTCCAGCGCCGCAACGGTTTCGCCCAGGAGATTTGTCTTTGGTTGTCCGGCTCCAAGGGCAGAGAGAAGAAAGTCTTCGGCTCCTGCAGCAAGGTGCGGCGGGGGCACGGCTGCAAGCGCCGCCTGCTCAAGGCAGCGGCCGAATTGCGATGTTTTGAGATGACAAGCTGGTTGAAATTGACCTGATTGATGATGGCCACTAACCAATTTCTTTGGTTTCATTGAGCTCAAAATTGCTTGAAACCTGGTTGAGAGCTGGTTGAAAGCTGGTTGAAAGCTGGTTGAAACCTGTTAAAGCATTTGAGCTTATCATCAACCACTTGATCCTCAGATGGTTCTGCGTTGACGGTTGTTGACCATGGTGAAGAAGCTGGTTGAGAAGGCGAGACACGATAGCGAAGACATTTGAAGACAAATCATGATTCGAATGTCTTCAAATTGATCACCAATTAATGTCTAGTTAAACACATTATTCGAATTAATGACCAGACAAATTTGATTGCAATGTCTAGTCATTAATTAGTCAGGAACCCCGACAGCCCCGCCACGATCACCCCGCATAGACGCATTGTGAGCAAGATGCGTAATGATGCAAAACATGCGGCTATACGTGTGCAGCTATCCCAACGAAATGTTTGTTTTGTTCAAAATATGGGACCCCTGAAATGGTTGGTTTAGTGCTACTAAATGACTACACATGGATGATTTAGGGGTACCCCTATTTTGAGAAACCACCAAATGGCAGGGGAATATTGAAATGATCACTGGGTCGGTTGATGGTTGATGGGACAATCCACAGGAAACCCTTGTTTTAACCACCAATTATAGGGGGTTCCCAGGTCGGTTTTCCCACCATTCTGCGAAATGATGACTAGTCCGATGTTCATGGGAACCAAGTCTTGATCCAGGGTCCATAGCCCTGAGGTCCATGGATGTATACTACCCATTTTTTGGATGGGTGACGGCTTGACCCAGTTCGCCACATGGTTTGTATATCCAAGCTTGTTGTTCAGCATCCCGTATTATCAACCTGTGCTGGTCATGAGTTTTGAAGCATCACCATTTCAATCATAGCCATAGATAAATAGATAATTTATCTGTGTTATGGATAAAATAGTGTTAGCTTTTAGCTATTCTAATTTGGCATTATTATGATTCATCATTAAGCATTATGGAACCAGTACCTAACCAGCCATTCTTAATCATTCCTAGCTAGCACGTATGAATCAATACTAACTAGCCAAACAGTAGCTCACCTGTTAGATTAGTTGCCATATTGGTAGTAGCTCACCAATTAATCGCTACTATAAAACCACCAGTTAATATGTGATGAACTGACTAGCGCGTATTTCTCCAGGGTGAGCTACTAGTGTGCACGATCATAGTTGGTTTTAGAAAATACCTTTCCTATGAACTAAACACCTATGAAGTAAACATTACTATTAAACATGATTGAACCACCAGTTCACCACAGCCATGTGTTTTCAATACCCGGATCAACGGCTGGATGGTCGAAGTTGGCAACCGCAGGAAGTCTTCAACGAGTTGAAGAAGTCTCTTGCCGGCGATGGCGCTGGAGTAGCCTGTGGTTAGGGTTGTTGTTGTTGTTGTTGTTGTTGTTTGGTGTAGTAGCCGGTGGGTGGTGTTGTTGTTGTTGTTGTTGTTGTTGTTGTTGTTGTTGTTGTTGTTGTTGTTGTTGTTGTTGGGTGAGGGGCTGCTTTCAAGGTGGGCACCCTAGTCCCTAGCGATTCCTTGGTGAACATAACTAGGGCAGCTGCCAGTTGTGATGAATGATAAAGCTATGGTCAAACGGTGAATCTTCACCAACTTATAACTTGTATGGCCTAGGAAGCCAATCTTGTAGGTTTGGGGCCATCTTACAGCATAGGTATGGAACCTTAACCCCACCTTGTAGAATTTATGGTTGCATCCAACTCAGAATTGTGGTTGTTTGGGACTGGGTTTTGTGTCGTTGGCTAGATGCCTGGTCCCATCAGATAAACTCATGGGTTGACTCTTTTATATGCAATTCACTGTGCTGCCAGACTACATACTCTGCTCAATGAATCTTTCCTGTTCTTAATGAAGCTTCCCACCCCAGCCCACCCCAGCCCGCCCCATCATCATCACCATAGCATCTATGCTTTTTGCAATTGAAGGTAGACATTGACCTGCCTCACCCCACCCCAGCCCATCCCATCACCACCATAGCATCCATAGCGCTTACAGCTGGAAGTGGCCGTTAAGATGTCCTACCCCACCCCAGCTTACCCCATAACCACCATGGCATGTTTGAGGTTAACATGCCCCACCCCACCCCAGCATACCCCATCACCACCATGGCATCTTTGGTGTTTGCAGGTGAAAGCCATTACCACCGTGGCATCTTTGATGTTGGCAGTTGGAGGTTGACGTTAACATGCCCCACCCAACGCCAGGCCACCCCCATTTTATTGTTCTTATGGTCGTTCTTCTTCTTCTGCTTCTGCTTCTGCTTCTTCTTCTTCTTCTTCGTCTTCTTCTTCTTCTTCTTCTGTGTTTTTGTTGCCTCTTCTTATTATTTTTTGTATTCTTGTTGTTGTTGTCGTTGTTGTCGTTGTTGTTGTTGTTGTTGTCGTTATTGTTGGTGGTGGTGGTGGTGGTGGTGGTGGTGGTGGTGGTGGCAGTGTTGCTGTGTTGCTGGTGTTGCTGTTGTTGTCGCTGTTGTTAGTTTATTAGTTCGGTAGTGAATGGGGCCGGCTGGTTTTCCGCCGTGAAACGTTCTTCATTTTTGAGAGTTCAGGCTTGTTGTTGCACTTGCTTCGTGAAGTTGATGCTATGTCAGGTTGCTTGTGGGGTGGGTGGGGTCATGTCAACGTTCGCTTGCACTTGCTTCGTGAAGTTGATGCTACGTCAGGGTTGGTTCTGTTGATGTTATTCATGTCCCTTTGGTCTTGACCGCATGAGCTAGAGTAGGTTTCTGTTCACGTTAGGTTGGTGAACATCCATGTTGAATTCCTCTTCCCTCGGATCAGAAGGTTTCGTTGTTTGTGTTTTGGTCCAGCACAAAGAAGACCATGTGGCCCTGCTTTCAAGTGTACATGCGAGTCTTGGGCTTGCTGCACAGACATACGGGAGCTCTGCTGATCAAAGAATTGCCCCTGCCAGAGGTCGTCCGCCCACGGTGTCGATTCGGGAAGTAGAAACTTCTGGCTCGCTCAAGTAAGAGAATTGCCAACGAATCCTATTTGTCAACAGAAGGATGCAAAGCATACCCGACAGCAGTGGAAAAAATATGAAAAAATTGAAGCCAAAGAAAGTTCACCTGAAGCAAGTGTCGCACAAGAAACATGAGTACACCAAGACGGTGCGGCCCAAAGCCAAGGGAGGCATGAAAATTGCTCGAACTCAGGCTTTGGATGCCACTTGGAAACATTTAAAGATGTTTCACCCTGTGCCCTTGCAGCAGAAAAAGGATGATGGCAAAGCCAATCCACAGCTGCCCGTGTGGGAACGGGCATATGCCTCGCATAAGAATATGGGTGCCATGAACAAAGACCTGGCCAAAGAAGTGGCAAAATTCCTGTGGCAGTGAACTGACCAAAACAAACGTATGCCGCATGATGAAACCGAAAACTTGATGTTCGCATGATTTGTGGCAATGGCGCTTTTGACAATTTACAAAAAAACAACTGACAAGCATGACCGCTGGAAGCTAAATCTGTGAATCACAGAAGCACTGACAGAAACAAACATGTGCATTTCGAAGGCAGTTCCACATCGGCTAGGCAGCCGGTTGCCTACGTAATCCGTCAATTAACTAGGTGGTTGACTTCTATCAACCATGATCCTGGCAAAATTGCAGTCAGTGATGGTGAAAAAATGCTGAGTAATTAATTATGATTATCGTTTTACTTGTCATTCCTATTAACCATCAACCATCATCAACAATGATCAACAAACATTATTGACGGTGAAATCTGCAAAATGCTGCTAAAATCTGCTAAATCATGGCTAAACAAACATATTGTAGATGATTATTGCCAACCCTGGGCAAATAATTGACTAACAAGGGGGCCATCCTCCAAAAGGCATGGTTGCCTTCCAATTGGGTGCCCCCCGATGAAAAAACTTATGGTTACTGTAATTGATTTAGTTTTGGCGATTATCCCTTAGATCTAATAGATCTACAGAACGTTGTGGGTTCGTCGTTTAACAAAAATCAGCAGATGGTCAAATGGATTGTGGCCTGTACATGTACATGGTGACTGACGGTTAGTTGATAGTTGACCCGCCTGCAATGATGTGTGATCGTTGATGGTTAAATGATGGTTCATGATGTGAAACCACCATTGGATGTCATTATAAAAATCTCATTTGACCCTAATTTGTCCATTCATTCGCAATCAACCAATGTTGTCTTTTGAAAAAAACACTTGTCATTTTTGCTGAAGAGGTACAGTATCCAGACGAACCACCATCTAACTATACATTTGGCCATCCATCATCAGCAAAGCATCAACATCCGTCAACCATCTCCAAAAATTTCCCCAATGATTTCCGCGTTCCCCGAAACATCCCAATGTAGTCACAAACCGACCCAGTGAAATGTGTTGATCACCATCCTTGATCACTATCAATAACCATCATCTATGAATCACCATCCCTTAATCCCCATCCGTAGTCACTATTCACGTGTTATTTGCTACTATTGATCACCATGCAACCATCATGAACCATCCCTTGCTTTTGGAAGTTCCCCAGGTATCATTAACTCCCACCATCCCCTGCTGTTCCCCAGGTACTTGGCCGCTTCTTTGGAGAAGTACCTCTCACTGCTCCTCTTGGACTTTCAGGAGCCCAACTCTGTGGAGGCGAGTACCGCTTCCCAGGATGCCCGGATGGATAAGATTTTTGGGCGAAGATGGTGCCAGTCAATCATGGTTTGTCAAATTGTGTCAATAATGGTTTGACCAGTCAACAACGGTTTCATGGGTGTTGTATACCTACATCGTACAAAGAGTTGGAGTTCTAATACCAGTTGGTTGCTGAGAACCAACATGAACCAACCAGTTGATCTATGGTTGATGTATATGTTGATATCCAATGATATTATTAATGTGTGGGGTCTGTGGGTTGATTATTGTCCAATGATTGTTATACAGTGTACTGTTATACATTCCTCGTTGCTTCTTCAAACTTGGTAAGTGGGTTGCAGCCTGGGTAGCAACCACATTAAGGACTGGGCTGTCAATTCTCGGTAACCTCCGTTGATTAATCGCAGATTTTCAGCCAGTTGTGTTCGATTACCAGGGCGCAACCGACGGCCTCACTACCTCTCCGTATTGTGAGTATCCCCTATGGTTGACCGGTATGAACGGTCATTCACCATTACTAGGCAGGATTGGCATGATGAAACATAGAGCATGACTTTGTAAAACATGACTAATCAAGCACTAGCTACAACCACTCATCATATGAGTGTTTCTCAAAATTGGGGTACCCCCAAATCACCGTTTATTCATCATTTCTGGTAATTAGCCAACTATTATAGTTGGTGTATCCCCTATTATTGCTTATTATCCCCTTTTTAGTAACCATTGCTAGCCATAAACCATCCATAAACCATCCATAAACCATCCATAAACGATCCATAAACCATCCATAAACCATCCATAAACCATCCATAAACCATCCATAAACCATCCATAAACCACCCATTTTGAGGGTTTAAGAAACCACCATATCTCATCATCCACGGCACCATTCTCCACCGCCGGGCAGGTGCAGATCACTGATGAAGCTCATTCGGCCTTTGTAGCCTCCAAGTCACAAGGCCAGGTTGCGATTTATGGCATCAGGAGATGGATTTTGTATATCAAAAATCATCTATTTGCATATGCGACGTCTGAACTGCTTATTTTATGATGACAAATTATGTTTATTTATCATGTGTTTAAATGGATGAACTATTGAAAAATATGCTACATGATGCTACATGACCTATTTATACGATTTGATACGATATATCATGAATTGTTTGAATGTATGATATGTACACATGATCTTACAGGATGGGTTCCTCTGTTCACCTTTGTATGACTAGATTGTGCACTCATGCAGAATAGGGATACAATATGCATCTCAGATACGCGATACAGTTGTCCTTGTATCATACATCACATCCTTCGTACGCGTATGCATGATATACGTCGCTAGACGCTCATTTAAGCTCCACAAAGCAACCATGTTTTCGTATGCGCACGACATGCGCTAGCCGGTAGGAACATGTGATTTCAATGAATATGTATATATATATATATATTTAAATAACATATATATATATATTTAAATAACATATATATATATATGTATATATATATTTATATATATATATATATATACGTGCTTGAAGGCATGTATGTGATGTAGTTATATGATAGACGTAAGATGTTTCAACGAGCGCGTTCTAGCATTGGCTGGGATTGCGACCCATAGAAAAGGTCATATGAGTGTTTTTATCCGCAAAGATTATTGTAGCGCTCGTATGAAGCATGGTTGGACAGCACACTAATGTACGTTGCCTGAAGCTGCAATTGACACCACTTGATACCACATGATACCACCTGGGGGTGGAGAGACCTACAACTTGGAAGGGTCCTTTTGCTGGCAATGTTGGATATGATGCACATGGACCGAGAACACGGAATACATCTTTGCATATCCCAAATATTTTAGCTGGTGATCACACGCTGAATTTGCTCCGAGGGGGAAGAGACAGCTTTTGAGAAAGGCATTGACAGTCTCTAACTGGCTGTTGGCAGCAACCAAAAACGCCTGCTGTACTTGGGGCAGGTGGTGTGTTTGTTTGCTCCATTGGTGTAACTAACCTACACAGAGACAGCACAGCTGAATCAGCTGTGGTTAAATGGTGACTAGATCGTTAGAAATAGATCCTTGGATGATCCAGAATTGATGGATTTGCAAAGCCCGCTTTTTCTCTATGCGCACTAGGGTTCTTTGGGCTGGGATTTGGGATTCGTTCAAAGGCATATATGATTATTGACTGCTGGATTGCTGTCTGCTATCATGATCCAGCTTAGTAACTGTTACCAAAGTCATGATTGTCCTGACGTTAAGCAACATCAATCGACAATCAGGCACTTTTTGGCGAAGATGATTGTTGGAATCTATTTGTTTGACACTATTTAGCATCTATTGCTTGCCTGCTGCTTAAGACATCTTGCCTTATCCGTCCAATCACCTTCAAGCTTTTTTCTTAACGTCTCAATGTTAGAATCTACAAACGAGCCCCCCTAGGGTTAAAACCAAGGTCTCATTTTGGGGCTCGCAGGTTTCCGATTATAAAACCACCTTATGATTGCTGAAATTTTCTCAGAAAACCCGGTCAGCCACTTGAGCACCACAGACGTTGAGGCAAAGCTACAGGAACCACGAAACGGCCTGCCACATCGATGTCACGAGGACTGGAGCTGAGGACGGCGGCGATTGAAAGAAGGCTTCAGATGATTATTCAACTGGTTGGTGGTTTTAAAGGAGTTATAGCCACTAGTAACGGTTAATAATAGGGGATACCAAGCAACAAACTTATGGTTAAGTTCAACTGGTTGGTGGTTTTATAGGGTTTTATAAGGGTTATGACCCGTTAACAGTGGTTAATGATAGGGGATAATGACCAACAACAATGCTTAAACAACTACTGGTTGGTGGTTTTGATTGACACGCTTTTTTTTCACTGGGAATTATCAACAATGGTTGGTTGACTGATATTTTTCATAGGGGTGAAACCACCAACCAGTACTGGTCGAGATTGGTGGTTCCATAAAAAATCATTGCCATTCATACATTAAGAACTAATAGAATTATCTTTACGTCACGGTGAAACCATGAGTAGTCGTTGAGTCGAGAATGTTGGGGGGTTCAATAAGGTGGTTTCTCAAAATACCGGGCCCTCCAAATGATTCAATACTGGTCATTCATTCTTTTAGGTTCCCTATTTGGAGAAACACTCATAAAATCATCGTCATTCATGGTTGGGCTAAGATAAAGCATGACTTATGGAAATGGTTGGATAGAAATGGTTGGATAGCTACCGTACTATGTATGTTCAATCATGGTGAAACCAGTGCAAAGACGCTCGTTTGATTTGAGTGTGTGATTTGTTTCCCAAGAAGTAACAACTGAGTGGTTGGTTGACAAACATATTTTTTCATAGAGGTGTTTCAACCACCAACCAGTCATGAGCTTTACTAGCTATGACAATCATGATATTCACATTTTTTTTATAAACCATGACTATATAATAGTTATTAACCAGTATGAATCATTATTAACCATTATTGACGACTAATTATACTAGTGGTGAAAGAACCGATGCTAGGTTTAATGGTATATTACTATGATTGCTATTTTTCATCATTGGAGCCACTGATGATGCCAATGATGCCAATTTCACTTTGATTTAATGGTAAAAACATTATCAGCATTTTTTTCGAGGAATTTCACTCACTATGTCAAAACCATTCTTAACCATTATGAACCATGGTTATTAACCACTAGTGATACTAGGTTGACCAATGCCAACTGCAAACACAAACCAGTTCAAGGTCGATCTTTCTGTTCCAGGAGCACCAGCCAAACGCCAAGTGATGATGCGGCCTGCTGCAAGGCGATGCTGGGACAGCGCTCCATGAAGCGATTTGTTGGCTGTTGTTAGCCATGATTAACCATTGTGTGAGCCGTTGTTCAGCACTAAAAACCATCATTCACGACTATTAGCCAAGATCAACCATCACAAATCACTTTTAACCAAGATTGACCATCATGAGCCACTATTCACCAAGTTAAACCGCTATTGAGGATTACTTGATGTACAAATCCACCAATCAAGTCGCATCAGCAACCAACCATCGCCATGAACCCCTAGTTGCATCCACTCACCATCTCAAATCTTGCTATTTTGCGGAAAATCATCTCCATGTTGACATGAGTACACACTCTACAGAGAAAACCTGAAAAATTCTACGGAGACAATCTGAGAAAATCAGGAGGTTCTGTGGAGAATAACTCAAAAATCACCATCTTCTATAGAGAAACCCTGGGAAAACATCAAATCATTTGTGGATGTTCCATGGCTGTAATAGATTACCAGAGGGTGGCCGACAAAATCATGAAATGTAATGGGGTGCATATCAGCTACATAAAAGATATATAGGTGCTGACTCAAATTCCAAATATTCCAATATTTTTGAACAACCATTTACATACACAAATCCGAAAGGTACCGAACCAACAGGGGACAACTCACTTTAGGTCATGGCAGGTTTTGTCAACGATTTTCTGTTTCTTACTTACTATATATGAGGATCACCCAAAATCAACAAAGTCAGATAGCTGACAGGATGAAAGTCCAAGAAAGGGTGGTTCGAATTGACCTATATACACACACAGTTGATCACAGTTGCATTCGCAACAATCACAGAGTAAAACTGCTGGCCCCTAATCATTGATTAACCATCACTTCATGATTAACCATCACTTCATGATTAACCATCACTTCATGATTAACCATCATTTCACCATTGCTCCACCATGAAGAAACATGGTAAGAAACCAGCCTTAGCCACGTCTTGAACCTAGTTTTTTGCTGCGACCATTCTTCGAGCCAGGCAGCCTGAAGCTCCGGAAACAGACTTGGCAGGTGCAATTCCCAACGTTGGCTTCACCTGAGGATGACAAGGATGGTCAATGATGATCGTTCCTATTGAGGCTACAGGTTAATGTGTCTTGATGAAAATTAATGGGCTAGTAGATATTAACGGGTTAGTGATTAGCTGATTACTTTAGTATGGATGTTATTGGTTTGTAAGTTGACACAATTAGTCTCAAAACATTTTAGTGATGCTTCGAAGTGGCTATGAATAGCTTGTCAAGCTTCTTGACGCTCGATATCAAAAAGATGAAACTCCAACAGTCACCCACAATCAACAATATAATGCTTGGTACTTCGTTTGACCATTATGATTCATGTTTAACAAGCAGTGATGTTTCTTCACCATAATCATCAACGGTGGTCAATATATGGGTGTTTCTCTCAATAGGGGTACCCCAAAACTGGTTGCTTTATTGCTGAAAAGGCTTTGAAAAGGATGGTTTGGGAGCACCCACATATATTTTGAAAAGGGTGGTCAATACATGGGTACTATTCATCATTGGAGCATCCCTATTTCGAGAAGCACCCACATTGATGCTTCTTAACCATCGATGTGGAAGCTCCAGTTGTGCTTTCTGTGGATCGATGGTTCACGGGCTGGTGGTCACAACGGTTGGGTAGTGATATAAATCCAGCTACGCTCTGGTAGATTGACCCGGCACTGGAGAATTACTGTTTTTTGCATGGAAAATGCAGGAAACCATCCATAAGTAGGTGATTTTCCGTTGCCAGGTCTACCAGACAGTAGGGGTTGAAGCTGACAAGCTGCCATCATTGTCAAACTCACCAGCTGCGTAGTAAGCCAATCATGGACCATCCTTAACCATCATTATTAATCATGAACCGTAATGTTAGGTTGCTCAATGTTGGGCAAGTTGGGGAACTACCAGTTGAATGACTTTTATATGCATATATATATATATATAGAGATCGTTGTTGGCTCGGCCACTTGCCCGTATTGTTGGTCAACTTCTCGCTTAGCATGAGCGATTGACAATGTGATTCATGCTAGGATTATCACCATTTTTTTGCAACAGGTAAGATTTGCCAAAGCAACAAACGTTGATATGTTTCTCGCCAATGCTTTCGCCACTTACCTCTACCAGTGATGATGCTGCGCACGACTACAATGGTTATGGCTATTTCACAACCAATGATGCTCCATGCAACAATTCCCTTTGAAATGGCAAATCTTAAGCAGGGTAACTACTCGTTAAGTGTAGCTACTCCGATGTATCACAGGGGTAACAACACCAATGATGCCCGGCATAAAAGTTGTTTTTTATGCCTTATGGTCAAGCGTTAGATTCGTTGCTCAAGATTCACCATTTTTCACCCTTGCGATAGTTATATCTACCGCTTCCCTGGTACCCAACTGGTACCCAAGTTGATCATCACTGAAGCGGTCATTTGACATCTATCAACCATGTAGATAGGGGGTATCCCCCAGTTGAGGCAACTGGTTTCCGGTTTCCTATCAAGAGGTCCCCCAAATCGATAAACCTCTGAAATTCATAAAGCCAAGGGGTTATCAATTGATAGTTCAGTTTTCATAACTACCTATAGTTATGGTACCCAATTGATAAACCTACCAACCATACATGGTACCCAACAGATTTGTTCAGCGTTCGCCGTTGCTTTTGAGCTCCTGCCTTCACTTTCTGGTGCTAGGTATCCGTGCATATCTTTGCCATGCGCTCTCCATGCAGCAGGAGCGTGCGCACCGTAGAGAGAGGTACATCCTTACCATGTACATGTCAGATGTACTAGGAATTTATTTTAATGTAATGTATAAAGAATATTGATTTATCATAAAATAATCATATTAAGTTTATTTATATTAGCATATGTATTAGGAATTTACATCGGATGTATTAGGAATCTATATGATGTGTTGTATGTAATGCGCTTCTTATCATAGAATAACACGCTTGCAATGATTGTATTGTTTGTAATCAATATAATTGGTCTTTGACGCTCTGACTCTGCTGCCAAGTGAGACTTGATGGTGCATAATGTCAGGAATCATACACCCAGCACGAAACGAATTCACTAAATTAAGAACTCGGACAATCGCCTCACGCACCATATTTCGATCCCTGTAGGATACATGGAGAGTAGCAGGGTGAGCAGGTATGGCAACCTTCGGAATCTCAAACATCCTTCCAGTTCGCAGCTTCATCCCATCATTTGTCACACAAAACTTATTGAGTTCAGCCCCTGGAGTGACACCAGAAGCCAGCACCAGTCGCAATCAATACAAATGGTCGATATAATACCTTTGCTTCTGTCATATATATCTCTCTCTATTTATAAATATATACATATATATATATATATTTATTTATTTATTTATTTAATTTATATTCAACAAATATACCTGTATTAATTTCTGTTTCTATGTATCTTTAGAGATATGACATATTTATTCAGATGCCAAGGCGTCATCACCAAACGAACGAACCAACCAAGCCAGCCATCCGTCGTTCCAGGAAGAGTTGGCACGGAAGACCATCCCAGCCCTGGGCGGAGCCATCGCCGACGGTCCGTCGGACGCCACCCATGGAGCCACCCGGTTCCGGCGCTGGGGGCGGAGGGTGTTTGGTTCGCGAGGCTTTCACCATGGCGTTAGGGATGACAAGTGTCATGGATATCAGCTGATTGATATATCTAAGTAAGGGTAACTACCACTCTAGATATGATTGTTATTTATTTTAGTGGATGACAAGTATTTTGTTCACCAACTAGTAGCTAGAATTGTTTACAAAATTGTTTAGCTAGTTGGTGGTTTGATTGACGTGTTTCTTATTTTCCGAAATGTAATGATGAACAAATGGTTGGTTTACAAGCATATGGTTACAAATTTTTCATAGGGGTTGAAACCACCAACCAGTTAGGATCATCCAACAGTTATTTGATGAACAAATAGTTGTTTGAACAATGAGTTAGTGAATATTGTTAGCTAGTTAATGTTGGTATTGTTGATGTTTTTTGATAGTTGATTAACTTGGGATATACGCATCAACAAGCATGATTCAGCTTGTGTTCTTGACTGTGAGTGATGATTACTTGATGGTCGTTGTAGTAGTGGTTAGTTAAGTGTGGATTGCAACCATCCGGTAAATCATCAATTGCTTGTAAGCCAGCAGTAACCATGATTTCACCATGAAGCATTATTGACCTTTGATCGTCAACCACCAGCAACCATCATCATTGATCATCAAACGTGCAACAAGAAACTTAATGATTAATCATTTGTGGGCCAGGGTAAATCTGAGGGCCACAAGGGCACGCCCCCATCTGGCAAGTGGTCTTGCACAACTAGGCTGTAATTCCGGGTCAGTTGATGGGGGTACCGTAAGGGTTTTACTCATATTGATGATTATTTCCTCCGCGTGTTTTTACCAGAGTTGGAACCTGATAACCATTCTGAGGTAATTGCCCACCTTCTTGCCCCACTATGACCAGTTATGTGTCCACGTTCACCCTCTTTCCACCTTCATTTCCTGAGGTTTTTCCAAACAATGGCCAGCTGAAAATGAAAGCGGCAGCTGGGACACGATCAGCAGATGGGCGGAAGAGAAAGCTCATCCATTATGGTTAATAACTAGTGGTTTAGCTTATCCATTATGGTCAATGGATGAAATCACTCATGACTACTATGGTTTATGACCATTTTCATTACATCAACTAATGCTATTTGGTTGCTAAAATCACTTTAACCAAAGGCTATTATTCAAAGGTTTCAAAAGCATCCTTTGATGTCAACAAGTATCCATAACTTTTGTGCTTGATAAAATGACTAATGACTCATGACCATTAATTATGGTTAATTGATAACTATCCATAACTTGACGTTTGGAGACGGTTCAGGAAGCAGTGTTGATAATCTGGATAGTACCATGAGCAGACAATTTAAAAGACAAAATTATTCATACCGTCCACTGTTATTGTTTAAAGAACATTATCGTTTTTTTAGCTCATTAATGATTTTCAATCGTGCTAGTACCTTGCGATGAGAACTAGCGACAAACAGCTATAGATGTGGGTACATACCTAGCTTTGACGCTCGTTGGAGCCAGAGGTGGTACCATGACTACGCGTGACTATCGCACTGTTGGTCCAGATAACGTTATATCGTTCTAGTCCACGTAGGTAGCTAGGGGGTATACACTGCACGGTAGTTTTCACAATCTCGTGGTTGCTACCTGAGTCACTAGCAGTGTTCATGATAAACCGATCAAGTAAGTTGAGGGTGGTACTGTACGCGTGGTACCCCCCAAATCATGATGTTCTGATTTTTTCGGAAAGTCTGAAAAATGAGATGCTAACTGGGGGATCGTGTTGAAGAACTTGGGCTGGTCTTGGCTTACTATGGATCACCTTTCTGAGCATGATTCACCAGTATTGACCAAGATCTTCATTGAAAGATCATTAAACACAATCAGCCCTCGACTAACCGTTATTATGAACGACCTTACTAATCAACGTTCAGAACCACCGCAGCTCAGCATCAACCATCGATTTTGCGCATCGTTCGAACCATCATTTCGACCACTATTGCAAATTAGTCTCACCATCATTTAACCATCAAAAGTCAGCTCATTACTCAGCTTATGAACCAGATTAAGCACATTTAAGCACCATGTAACCATCATTCTTAGCCACCTTCCAGCGCATCACAGGGACGTGCCGCAACTCGCGCCTGCCGCCGCGCGTGCCGCCGAACGCACTTTGCACCGAGGACTGGGAGGAGCTGTGGCCGTTGGCCCAGGAGATCCGACGCCGCAAGGGTCAGCTGGTCTCCTACCAGTGGGTCAAGGTGCGGGCAAAGCGTGCGGTGCGGACAGCTCCAGTGGTTGGAGAAGTGACGGGGTCATGTGGATGGTTCCCCCATGGAATTTTGATGGTTGGACGGTTGGAGTTAAGTATGGTTAATAGATAACGATGGTAAATAATGGGGTCAACTATGGCTAATGATTTGTAGATGGTTGGAACTCCATGGAATTTGATGGATGGAGAGCGTTTGGGAGATTTTGGAGGGTTAACTATGGTTAATGATGGGGTCATATGAGGTTTGAGCTCTGATGAGAATGGTTGATAGGGGAGACCAACCTGAATTGTATGAACAGAAACGGGAGGTTTCTGAAGCCAGTGACTGGGACCCCCAAGTTATGTATGGTTTATCAATGATGAATGATGAATAGAAAGGATGATGACCAGGGGGTCCCCTATGTTCAGAAACACCCAGTTGCACATGAATATGTTGTTGTTGTTGTTCATGATGTCGTCATTGCTGTTATAGTTGCTTTGGATGTGATTGCTGTTGACATTATGAATGTGTTTATGATTAGGGTGAATGGTTATGACTAGTTGGTTAATAGTTAGGCATCACGCATGTTTGTTGTTCATAGTCATGAATCACCAGTATCCATTCGCTCTTGCTCAGCACCCCTGTAGACTCATCAATCATGGTTGACCGTCACCAACAACCACAGCAACAACAACAACAACTAACCAACACTTTTTGTAGCAACTAGTGGTACATCCTTCAGTGATACTGTAATTTTGAACAGTAATAACCATTATCATGAATGATGGACAGCAATAGCAAACCATTTTTGTACCAAGGCTAGTTCTTGTAATAACCAGTACTAGCCATTCAAAGCATTAACCAACCAGGAATATCCAACCATTAACCATTAATCACCATGAGTTTTGGTACCTCTGTTGCACTTTCTTGTTGGAAGCCTCTGCCTTGGGGTGATCAGCGTAGGGGGCATCCAGCATGCTGGCAAAACTGTTGAAACAATTAGTTTGGTCTATAAAGGTACCTGCTTAGCATCCAAAAAATAGGGAAATCCAGACCATCAGCGTAGGGAAACCACCAGTTTTGAGGCTACACTAGACACCATTTTTGGACAGACCCAGGTGGGGTTTCTCAAAATGGGGATCCCCCAAATCATTTGCAAATAGTCGGTTTGACCCGACAAAGTGGTGATTTTGGTGGTCCCCTATTTTGAGAATAATTGGTTTTTCAAGAAAGCTGGATGACTTTTTGAGTGGTCCGCATAGGTTCCCTATTTTGAGAAATCGATGTCCAGCGATCCTGTACTTGGAAGTATCCTTGGTCAGCACCACCACGTCCACATGTCAGGCAGTCCTGGAAGATCCCGCTGGAGCCGAGAAGTTGGGGGAACCAAAGGGAGGGGCCGGCACGCATGGTTGATGAATGCTTCTAATCATTATTGCATGAAAGGCTGTAGAACATATATGAACTTATATCTTAGTATATTTTGAAGGAAATATACACGCACGTATATGATATGTATACTTGTACGCACCTATATGTATATACATACAACAATTATATATATATATATATATATTATTGTAATTATCAAAGATTGTAAAGGGGCAAGTGGGAGATCGCACAACCATGGCTGACACCCAATGTTGGCTTATCCTCGTCAAAACTCAAGCGGATCAGGGGATCGCTATGGCTTTCCGGGGCTTGGCCGTGTTGTTTTCATATCCACACCATTCCGCTCATGGGCACTCAGAAGTTTTGGCCGCGAAACTGGCAGTTCGGGAGGAGCAATGAGCTGCACCAGTGGGCTCCCTAAACCCCTTTAACTTTAAAGGGGGAGTAATTTGGAGCTACAGGAGTGTTCGAAGCAAATGAAAAGTGATGTACTTTCACAAATGGTGTACCCTTGCACGAATGGTGTTTTGTACCTGTGATTTGTTTGAATAATTATTCTGTGTCCAGTTCACCGTAGCTATGCACATGCCAACATGGTTGATGAAGCGCATCCGTGAACATGGGAAGTCTGCGGGATGGTAAGTTCGGACAACAATGACGGCTTCACTGTTAAAGTTTAAGATTGTTCACAATGGTTGAGTTGAGATCCTAGCTGATGACATTTCCATCTTCCAAGGGATGGTCAATTATGGTCTACGACACTGATAATGATGCAATATGTCTTTGGTTCATTCCGGAAAGTTGTCGCAAATGATGTGGTCTTTATTGATTCTATGGCTTTGGGATGAGCTACAGCCAGAGCTGTTGGACTTTTTATCTATCGATCCTCTTGTATGTGCAGATGGAACTGCTTGCGTTTGGACGAACGATTGACCTTGTGGCTAAGGCCCAGCCAATAGCTAGGACTCTAGGAAAAGTCGCTTGACAGATGTATGATTTATCAACTAGTGCCTTGGATTGTGTCCTCAACTTACTTCAGATTATGTCCCGAATTTCATGGGCCAGCCGCGAATGACCACATATGTGCCAACCATTTGTGCAGTGCGGCCTTGAATGAGCCTCCAAATCGGTTTCCTATGAAAGACCCAGATTCTTGGGATGGTGTGCATAGCATAACTATAGCCACATCATGATTGATGGAAAAAAGCCATTTGGTGGTTTCTCAAGCCAGTTTGGGAACCCCCAAAAAAACGGTTGGTTTATCACTATATATGGTGGCAACTCCTCCAAAAAATTGTTGCTTGATCACTATAAATGGGGGCAACTCCCCCCAAAAATTGTTGGTTTATCACTATAAGTAGGGCTAGCGCCCTGGTGCCGCCGACCCCCCTATTAAATG
>VSDK01003870.1:323666-386664 GCA_009767595.1 Symbiodinium kawagutii | reverse complement strand
ATTTAACATCAAACATCAAACATTTAACATCAAACATCAAACATTTATCATCAAACATCAAACATTTACATCAAACATTTAACATCAAACATCAAACATTTAACATCAAACATCAAACATTTAACATCAAACATCAAACATCAAACATCAAACATCAAACATCAAACATCAAACATCAAACATCAAACATCAAACATCAAACATCAAACATCAAACATTTAACATCAAACATTTAACATCAAACATCAAACATCAAACATCAAACATTCAACATCAAACATCAAACATCAAACATCAATGATACTCGTTGTCAATCACAACATGACAATCTCATCATCATTGCTGTTGACGCGCCAATGATTTGATCAGCCAGGACAGCTTCGAGGCCTTGGACCAGGGCAGGTCGATCAGCGAGCGCCATGGCGTCCGGCAGGCGGTGGATGCGTCCGGCACGCGGCGGTCGTCCGTGGATCGCACGTCCCAGGGACAAAAAGCTGTGGGTCGTCCATGCGCTGCCAGGGTGGTTTCAGGCGGCTCAAAGGCGGCTCAGGAGCAGTGGAGGGTGGCTACTATATGGTGGTGGTGGTGGTGGTGGTGGTGTCTCAAGCCGTGGCTATAGTAATATGGGATCATGATGGAAAATGGTAAGGGATAATCATCAGCACTAGTGGCTAAACAACTACCAGATGATGGTTTCTCAAGCGATGCGGAACCCTCAAAAAGCATCAAAAAACAAGGATGCTTGATATTCACAGTTGTGAACGGTCAATATCAGGATGATTCGGGGGGTCCCCTATTTGGAGAAACCACCATATATTTGGAAATGGTCAATGTGATGAATAGTACGAGTCTGTTAGGAATAGTTTTGGAAATGGTAAATAGTGACACTCACCAAGTGGTGAGTGGTTGATATTGGTGAAACATGGTTGATTACTATTCACAATGGGCAGTGATGGCCATAATTGAGGGCAACATTGACGGTTCGTTTTGGTGAAAAAGATAAGAACAAACATGAAATTCGAGTGATGCTGACAACCGAGCGTTGTGAATGATTCTGGGGCTAGACGTGCGACAATCAGTAGCAATTCAAGGATGCAAAAAGGGTGTCATTTTCCTTCAATGCAACTGTAATAGATTTATACCAACCATGATTGAACAAGCATCTATAATAGGACAACACCGTTCACTTGTTCAATGAGAAACAATGAATCCACTACGAAGAGCGCAACAAGCGAAGTGAAGGATCCAGCAGATTTGAAGCTGAAGCAAGTGGTAGGGTAGGAACGACGTTCCTTTCTAATAGCCCCTAGACAAGGCTCCTCGTTCAGTGCCTTGCCTTCAAACTTGGCATTTTTTGGGCACAATCAGTGAGTAGACCTGGTTGGGACAGAGATCCTTCGGGCCGCTCTGGCAGCACTTGCATCCTTCGCAGGTTATCGGCTAATCTGCTCGGACCGGGCGGGGACTTGTCGTGTAGAGAGTCGTGGGCACGTCATGTCGTTGAAGTTGCAGAAGAGGCTGGCGGCCTCGATCTTGGGATGTGGTCACTTGGCTCAATCAGGATTTCTTGTTCCCCAAAACCTCACAGATTTTCTCAGCCCTGTTCCGCAAGAACGTTCCGCAAGAGCTGGTTTTTCAATGTCTTTCACCATCAAGGCCTGAACATCAGTGACCATGAATGAGGCTTAGTTGGCCGTGTCACTCACTCCTAATGCTTGCGGTGTGAATCGGTTGGAAGGTGAATACCCCGTTAGCATCCGTTAGCGGCTAACCGACTCGGATACATCGACGGTTTCCCAGAAATGGTTGATGGGAAAATCGACAGGAGACCCTCGCAACCAGGGTTTCCTCTTGATCCTTCCATGGATCCATCCAGTGCCTGCAGATTGTTTTGGTTCCTCAGGCGATATGATGATCGAGCTGTAATCGATGTAGTTTAGCACCACTGCATCTTTTCTTATATGTTTTTTCGTCAAAATAGGGAATCTCTCAAAATGATTGGCTTATCACTGATTACTGCTCTTAATAAAGTGCATGATTTGAGGGGTCCTCATGACTTGAGAAACTACAATATCCTTCCATTGTTTTTTGGCTGCGCAGAGCCCACGGATGTGTTTCCAAAAGCTGGTATGAGTTCCACGATCTCCCACTGGTTGTCCCTGGTCGATCACTTGGATTTTAGACCATTACTACATAGACGTAAGTTGCACAGAAACCTTTGAATATTACTTAATCTATTGCATTTTGCATCAAGTATTCTGTTTGATTATAAAATACCTTCTACTTTTTGATTGCAGCTACTGAGCCTGAAATTGCAATCAACCCTGCCCATGTTCGAAGACCCTGGTTCCCCTGAAGATTTGAGGAAAGAAGCGCGTTTGGTCCGGGACCCAGAAAATCAGGGTGCCGCAAGGGCGCAGAAGTTGGTCGTCGGTGTGGTGAGCCTGGCCGCTGATGATCTCACGAATAAAGGGATTCACAGGACAGGGTTCAGTACCAATGGTATCAACCACCTCAATAATAAATGAATCTCATCTCACCTCAATAATTTATCAACCACCTCAATAATTTGTACCATTGGTAATGATATTTGATGAGAAGTATCAACCATGGTCAATAACTGTGGTTACTTCTCATCAGAGGCAGAATTTCTGGCATTCAGCACCAGATACACTGCAGGGCATGATGCAGTCCAAACTGGTTGGTGGTTTTAAACATTTTTTATATTCCCTATTAGTTCTTAAACAAATGGTTGGTTGACTAATAGGTTGAAACCACCAACCTGCAAAAAAATCTGTAGGAAATCCTGGATGCTTAGCCCCAGCTTTGGAAATCTTTGGCGAGGATGGACCCCAACGAGACCAATGAGCTGTCAATGGCCAACAGTCGCTTCAACATCAGGACACGGCGCCGGGAGATTCGGGCTGGTTGGTATTGCTGCAAGGATACTGGAAGATGCCAGATGATTCGTGGGGATTTGGTGAAGAAAAAATTATTCTGCTCAAAAAACTAGCATAGGAGATCGAATTTCAAAGTGCTGTACTTGGACCGGGAATTGTGAGGCTTCATAGATGGAGGCTACTACAAGCTATCTTTCGGTGGTAGTGGTAGTGACGATTTCAAATAATGTACCTTGTTGGTGGGTGTTTATCAACACTGGCTGACATGTAATCATATATTATCTGGTTGGTGGTTTCAATACGTTTCAATCATTTTTATTTTCCCTATTGTTTGTAAACAACTGGTTGGTTGACTAACATTTTTCATAGGGGTTGAAACCACCAACCAGTTATGATATAGCCTATGACCAATTACTGTGCATGTGGTCTTAAATCAATTTGCGGCTCTCAGCCACAAGCAGCTGACACCAATCCTCTATTCTTGGACGCCAGCAAGAAAAAACACCCTTTTCCTTGAGAAAAACTTCTTCCAAGTTCAGATGTTGGGCCTCATTCCTGTTTTTTTTTCGCAGGTGTACCAGTTACTTTCAGCATTGAAATGAATGATGAATTGTGGATTCCCGTTGGTAATTTGTTTCAGAGACGTCTATTGGCCTGTTTACTTTCCAAGTCCCATTTTCCTCAAGCAGTCCTGTCGAGCACTGGGGACTGCAACTGATGATTTTGTCCATGGATTCCCAAGTCCGGAAACAGCTCAACCTACAGTCCCAACAAGCTGGATGAAAGCTGGAGGCTGTTCGGATCTGTTCGGTCTTGTCTTTACACCAAGTCATTGATCATTCTCAGGGGCTCGGTCTTGTACACCCAGTCATTGGTCATGCTTAATCTCGGATGAAGTTGAGAGCGACACGCCTATCGTTGGGAGTCAGTCATGTTGAACTGCCTATGTGTAGCTTTTCCATGCCGTGCATAGACATAGTGATACCTCGTTCACACCATTCCAAGCTGACTCGTTTTTTGGTGAACTAATGTGAGCCAATCATTTCAATAGTTGATGGTTGCTCAATAAAGGTACCAATTCCCTTCGCTTGTGTGGGACCCATGTGGGATGTCCGCTGGGTGAAGATGGCTTTGATGCCAACAAATCACCGATTTTTGGAGATGAGTACTGAAGCCCATATTTCCTGATGGTTTCAATGATCAACCAGCATCAACCACGCCAGACTTACCATGAGGCCATTGAAAAGCCACGAAGCAACGATTCACCATGGTTCACCATCCTTCAGCCATGAACAGCCATGTTCACCACTGTTCAACCACCATCTGCTTGACCCCGCCATTGCCCAGCACCTTCGCCCAGGAAGTTGATCAAGGATGGCTTGATCATCCGTAAGGCTGTGACCATGCACTCGCGCTCGCGCGTGCGGAAGAACCTGGAAGCCAAGCGCAAGGGACGTCACATGGGCACCACGGCAGCAGGGAGGGCGGCAAGGGGCGAGCCCGCCGCGACGCTTCCGAGCGTTTTTACTCGCTCGGATGGCCAGCTGCTCTGGCCACTGACCGCAAAAATGGGTGGTTTATGGCTAGAAATGGTTGATGTACAGGAATTAAAGGATGAAAAGTGGGGGTACCCCATGACTTGCGAAGCACTAGAACCCGCCAAAGCAAACAGAAGCCAAAAAAGCAGAAGAGGCAAGACGGACATCAGAAAGACATTTGCTTGCTGACTGGTGTTCTAAGCGGTTATAAGCATATCAGCCATTTATTGAGAAAAAACATAGTTAAACTCTAAACCAACCATATTAGTCGGTGATTCACACCTAGATAAATCATTTATCAACCATAATTTATCAAGAGTGACACACCATTCTCACGACTTGTTGAAGCATTTATCAACCATGATTCCTGAACCCTTGTCAATGTCCATGATTCATCAACCATCTACTACCATGCACATCCATGTGCAATCGTTGATCGACCGACCAACCATCATTCACCGACCATCATTGATCACAATTCACGTAACCATCAACCATTCTTGGTGCCCTACCCTCAACTCCAGCACCTTCCTTGGTGAATTCATTCCCCATCAGCCCCACCTCCACCGCTGGTGGCACCCCCCGGGTGCACCCAGCACCATGGGGACCACCCCCATCGCCCACCATCGCCGCCCAAGGCACCGGAAAGCGCAAGGGAACCCGCGAGGCTCGGATGCCGACCAAGGTGCTGTGGATGCGCCGCCAGCGAGTGTTGCACCGCGGTCGCAGCGGCCATGGTTGTCACCGCGGGAGTAACCATGGGACCTAACCAACACGTCACGGCGACAAAAAAGCAGCGGATTTGACAGATTTGAGGGGATGTTTAAGATGTTTAAGTATGGTTGAAATGGTGAGCTCGGATTTTATCAGGGTCATACACATGGATAATGGTAAAGAATAGGGGACACTAAGCAACAATAATGGTTAGATAACTACTGGTTGGTTTTTTGATAGGGAAAACCAGTCGATTTTCCATGACTGACTATGGTGAATCATGTTGTGAAGTATCAGGAAATTCACCAACACGAGCTGGCTGGTGGTTTTGAACCTCTTTTTTGTTCACCAATATTTGGGATATTTTGGGATGGTTGACGAATGTGTTTCACAGCGGTTGTAAGCACCAAGGAGAAAGTGATGGTTGGCTAATGGTTGATGATGAGTGATGTTTGGAGACATGATCCATGGTTGTTTATGGCAGGTTATTGATTGATAGTCAATGGCAAGTTATGGTAAGAACCAAGAATTATTGATGGCAAGTTTTTGTTCAGCGAGCTTAATGCATCTTAATGTGAAGGGTGATTGTTCCTCTTGGTGATTGTTGTGAATCATGTTTTGTGGGTAAGGAGTACGGTTTATGATGCTTAACATGTATGCTTAATGGTGGCCATTATATTGGTTAATGACAAAAGTGTTAATGGCTAATGGTAAATGGTTGGTTCATGATGTGACCAAATATTGGATGCTTGATCAGTAATTAATAATGGCAAGATTTGACGGCTTGTTCATGGTTGATGATGGAGGATGATGCTTAGCAGACATGATAGATCGTTATTTACGGCGAATGATGGTTGATCAATGGACCATATTCACGGTGCTGAACGAGTAATGGTGGTTCAGACATGGTCAGACTGACGATTAAAGTTGGTTCACTATAGTTCTTGATGGTTCTTACTGCCAATGATGGTTGCAAGAACAGGATATGACTGGTGAAATAGCCATAGAATAAGATTTCAATGGTAGCCCTACCCTGCTAAACTATCCAGCGGGTAAATTGACAGCTATTTATGATAACCCTTTCTTTGGGCTTATGGATCTCTCACTACTTGATCATCATTGCTGTTGATCATCACTGGTCTTTAGCCATCATCAATCACCAGAAATGACTGCCATGAATCTCACTGTGCGGATCTCAAGCGCTTCCCCAACACCACCTGAGCAGCGTTCAAAAGTCATATGTATTCGTTTATATAAAGGGGCTGAAACTGCAAAGCGCGCGCGAAAGCTAAAACCTGCATTGCGAAAGTGTGGCGAAAGCCGCGCGAAGTCTTGATTGATTGGCTCCGTCGCGAAAGCTGCGCGAAAGCTAAATCCTGCATATGGAGAAATACGGCGAAAGCTCTGCGAAAGCAATTGATGAAAGACTACTTTCCGCGAAAGCCAAACATGCAGTCGCGAAAGCTTCGCGAAAGGGTTCGCCAAAGCACTGTGCCAGTATAAAGCCGTGGTCATTAGGTTTTGAGCACCGCTCACCTGGGTCAACAGGTCACCATGCGTCACCTGTGCCAAGGCGACGTTTGTTGAGGAAGTACCGTCAGCAGAAGAAGATCGACAAGCAGCTGTACCACTACTTCTACCGTCACGCCAAGGGTTCCTTGGATCGCTGTCTGTTGGGCTCGCAGTAAGGGGATCATGCTGTATCCATGACCGGTTTGTCCGAAGTGATTGTGAGAATAATACTGCTTAGCCAAGTACCAGGAGTTACTCAGAAACAACAACAACAACAACAACAACAACAACAACAACAACAACAACAACAACAACAACAACAACATCCACAACCACAACCACAACCACAACCACAACAACAACATCAACCCCGACTGAATGCTATGGCACATGACCCTGCACTTTGTTCCAATCACCAATTGAGGTAACTCCTTCAAGAACAAGCGAGTGCTCGTCGAGGCCATCCACTCCAAGAAGATGCCTGGCGTATCCGTGGCCGCGGTGGTATCCCAAGTGGTTCCCGTAAAAAGAAACCTGTGATACTTTGCACGACCCCCCTGGACTATCGGGGGACCAAGGACATTGCGGTTAACCTATGACATCCGCCATAGGGTCACAATATTGTGGGTGATCGTATTATATCGTATTGTTTTTCTAGGACCCCCCTGTGGAATTGTGAATGGCACTAACAGGCCCATGTAGTAAGTATGATCGAGTATGATTCAGGCTCTGGATTTTAGTTGACTTGCACAAGAGATTTTGTGAATGTTCCGCTTTCAAGAAAAGACCTCAGAAGTCTCTGGTGATTCACATCAGCACTGGTGTGCTCCTTGTGGTTGGTTTCAGAACATTCCAGAACAGTCCTCAAGAATCATCATGAATCATTATCAATCATCATTACACCCACCCTCTATTATGATTATCAATTATCGCCATTTATGACTTCTAGAGGACCGTTTCCCAGAGGGTACTGAAATGACCGCCACGTCGCTAGGATGTTCACCTACCTATGTTTCTTGCAGTTGTTTAGCCATTGTCGTTGGTGATTCCCTTTTATGGAATTAAGCAATTCACCAGTATAATTCCCTCTATGAACCACTATTGACATTAATCAAATATGAACTTATAACCAGATTAAGCACCATTGATAGTACTAAAACCAACCTGCTTTGCGACTCATCCTGGCCCTGTGACCTTCGCCACGAACGTTTGTGCCCTACGACGCCTGCCCGGCGTCCGCCCGGTTGCGGTTCCCAGGACCGAGAAGATGAAGGAGAAGGCCCTGCAGGTGCGGAGGAAGTGACCGGTTTGGGAACCTGGATACAGCGGGGGTTAGTAAGGGTTAATAGTGGTTATTCCATGGGTTAATTAAGGGTTATAAATTTTGAAGGGTTCCACAAGGATAACTTTAAGCAGGGTTATACTGAGGGATACTAGGGGATACTAAAAAAAACTAAATGATTTTAAATGATACTAAAAGGTTATACATACCTTAGGGTGTATGACGGATACAAAGGGACATGGGCCTTTCGAGCCTAGCCACTGGGAAGCCCAAAGTTATGGACCGGTCATGATTACAAATATGGTTAGTAAACTGGAGGATTTAGGGGTACCCCGATTTGGAGGAACATCCATAACATAGCCAGCTTCCCAGAGAAGCATGGCATGTTCATCACATTGTGAGGGATTGTCCCTTTGCCCTTGACGATCTTCATCAATCTATCCATCTACCCATCATGGGTACATGATAACAGATGTTCACGTCACTATCATCCATGTGGTTGATATGATAACATATGGAGGGGGAAAGATTGTCAATCCATCACTTTTTCATCCTGGGGTCTCCAACAGGTTCCCATGTGGGGCTTGGCTTCCCATAGGACGTGCTCGAACCGTAGTGCTCCAGGAGCAGAGCGAGGCTCGTAAGGAGAAGGCGCGATTGGCCAAGGAGAAGAAGCTGCAGAAGCTCAGCGGTGATTGCTGCGGCGGAGTTGTCGGTTCAGTGGTCAGTTCTGACGGCGAGACGTTAGACGTACAAAAAAGAAGGCATATATGATAATTATATGGATAGGTATTAGGAATGGATACTGGATGTTGGTTTTGACGGCAATATAGTTGTTAGTAATGGTTGAGAATGGTTGATCATAGTTGATCATAGTTGATAATGGCTAAGGGTTAACTGATAATTATGGATAATGATTAAGAATGGTTTGTATTCGGCTGGTTAGTACTAGACTATTGATATGTTAGGAAATTGATAATGACTAATTCATGATGATTGGTATTGATACTTGGTATGGTGAATGATATGGTCAATAGTGGTGGTTAGTTGCTATTGATATTTGGTGACTGACGGCAAACACTGTTGCAGTTGTGGAGAATTGTCTGATGCGGTGCTGTGCTTGTGCAAGTGACACTGTTGTGCAAAGTAATGGACCGTTGCGGGCAATTTTCTTGTGGTTGATGTTCGTAGACATTGGTTGCAGTTGCTGTTTGTGTTATTTACTTAAAGTGCGTGTGATTGTTCTTGCCGTTTTTCTTGTTGGTCACTTGTGTTGTCTTGTTTTTAAATTAATTACCACAATAGTCACATGCTAATGCGAGAATTCGTCCATGAACTGGGAATCATCAGCTTCAACCATGGGGATGGCAGCACCCCAACACCACCTTGTTGGGGTCCACCACACGGTCGCCTACAACCCTTATCAGCCTGGAAGCACCGCAACGATGCCACCAGCTGAGCCAAGGAAGAAGGCGGACGCCGCACGAGAGGACGATGCTGGTTGGCAGCAGCAGAAGAAGCGATGAGGCGCCCCGAGCGTTTGGATGTTGGCAGGGCATGGCCTCATTGCATGGCATGGCATGGCCTCATTAGAGCTGATAATCATCATGGGGTCATGGATCATTATCATATGGCATGGCATGGCATGGCATGGATCATTATCATATTGTATCATCTATACTTCAGTTCAAGCTACATAGCGTAGCCCATAAAGAACCGGGATGACAACCGTCTTTGATAAACTGCTGTGAATATCAAGAATTGAAGCAGTTGATGAGTTTCCACAAATAGAGAGCCACCATAATCACCATCATCCGCCGTTTCTAGTGTCATGATTGCCATCATCAAACTCATCACCCTGATCAATCATCAACATCAATCATCATCATCATCATCATCATCATCATCATCATCATCATCATCATCATCACAGTCCTTATCAGCGCAGGTAGTCAACCAACTGGTTCAGTTTAGTGGCTATCATGTTCATCCGCTTTCCAGGATTTGCATGACCTCAGTTTGAGGCACCTATTTTCGACGGTGTGGTACCACCCACTTGCCATAGATGTTGGGTCTCTGCTTAGATTTTTATATGTGCCAGTATGCTTGTATTGTTGAATTATTATATCAATCATATCGGCTATCAGCCGCATTCATCCTAGCTTGTCTGTTTGTATTTATCAAAACTGATAGTATATACACATTTCATTCTATGATTCGATTTTTTTGTGGGGAGTTGACCACTAGTCATTGTTGCACAGCCACTCTTGGAGGCGGGCGGAACCGTTGAACCGTTGAACATGAGCAGATTATGGCCGTGCGACAAAGAGCAGCTACCGGGACGGCGGCCGCGATCAGCTGGCACCAGGTGGTTGTGATGATGGCTACATGGGTGGGACCGCCAAGTCAAGGGGGTACCTCCAGTTATCATCCTGTAGATAGCATTTGGCTATGAGTCAAAAGTAACCAACAATAATGACGGATCATAGCCAGCAACAATAGGGAAAACAAAGGTTAATGATAGGGGAACCAGGGGTACAGGGTTTTGACCCACAGCCATTTATGATAATAAACCAGCTTGGGGAACCCCAAACTTGTTCCTGCTTTATCCACTTCGCATGTGTAAGCATTGATAGTACTACACCAGCCACAACTTGAAGTGGTGTTCCCAGTCACTGGCTAGGTCGGTTTCTCAGCACATTTTGAGCAATACACTTAGATCAAAAAGTTGGCCTGGAGAATCACCATGGGTTATGGAGAAACCCGGGGAAGCTATCAACGAGTAGTGGAATATTGCTAGGTTGGATCACGAGAGGCCACAGTTTGTCGCCCTTCGCGAACTACTGATCCCATGAAACTTATGAAACTTGCGGCATACCATGCATGAACCCAACGCTTCGAGCAAACAGCATGAAAACATGTGGCAAAGATGTTGCGATGTCCTGCCCATGAGAATCAATCAAAGGATAAGACCCTATAAACGGTGAACCGCAGCAGGCTAAGGAGATTTGTATGAGCTACTTCCCATTCATTAGTCTGGAAGGAACTCTCATCCATTTTCCCTTATGTCGGGTGCCCCAAAACATGTATAGTTTCGGAATGATTCCCCTCCAAACCAAGATGTTAGAGGTTTCTACCTGACAACCCCCCCCCACTATTTAGGTAAGCAATCCTCACTGTTTGAGGTGATCATCACACTCTGATGGCGTCAGAGTCAGTTTTGAAGCAGCAGCATATTCACGCTTCACTTTTGAATAAAGGTTTGTTTTAAAGTTGACATGACAGGTCACTTAACATCAACGTGTAGAAAACATCATGTTTAATTGAAAATATTGAAAATAGAACATCACATCAAATATGTTGACTTGCCGACGCTGTGCATGATGCATCAAACATGTCTCTGAGAAGTTTGCAGTGAGAACAACAATACGAGCACTACCACTGCTTTAGCGCCTACCACAACACAGATTCTCGCGATGGTATGGGCTATTTATCACCACAGCTCTGCCGATGATATGCATTTAATTTCAATTCAATGTTTACTACTATAACCCTATCAGCAAAATCAGTCAATTTCAATCTCTATTAGCCATGACTAAGAGCCTACAGCAAAATCTTTTTTTCGTGCCCGAACGGCTCGATCGACAGCGACAAGCCATGGTGCCCACACGGCAGCGCACCATGCATCGGCACCAGGCGAACAAAGGGGAAGTGAATGGGTCGATCGATCAAGTAATGGGTTGGTACTGTATAATCGAAGGAAGTTTAGAAGTCTAACTTCCGACATTAACTCAGCTAGGGTAGATCGCCTATGCAGATGTGAGAAAGAAGAGATGTGCAAAAGATGAGAGTGCGAGCGCGCAAAAATGTTAGGAAAGTCGCGAAATGCTGTGTTTTGCAAGGTTTTGTGCATCATGAGGGTCCAGAAGGGTACCTCGCTAAAGCGGCGGGTGCGGAGCACTGTGGCGGAAGGTGTGTGCAAAAATCGTGAAAAAACCTAGGCGCGAAGCACATTTGGAAGTCAAAATCGTAAAAACACGTCAGGTTCGGAGCACTTTTGGAAGTTGCAACTTGCAAAATCGTAAGAAAACCTCGGCGCGAAGCACATTTGGAAGTCAAAATCGTAAAAACACGTCAGGTTCGGAGCACTTTTGGAAGTTGCAACTTGCAAAATCGTAAGAAAACCTCGGCGCGAAGCACATTTGGAAGTCAAAATCGTAAAAACACGTCAGGTTCGGAGCACTTTTGGAAGTTGCAACTTGCAAAATCGTGAAAAAACCTAGGCGCGAAGCACATTTGGAAGTCAAAATCGTCAAAACACTACATGTTCGGAGCACTTTTGATGACTCATGATTCTCAAAACTGGCACGCTGCCTGCGCGCGAAGCAAATTTTTAAGATAAAATCTTGTACCAAAATAAAAACTGCAATTTTACTAGCGTTTCGGGCCACTTTTCGGAGATGTCATATGATCATGAAAATTGGCACGCCGCCTGCGCGCGAAGCACATTCTCACGTCCGAAGTCGCAAAAACTCGTGGTTTTTAACAAGTTTTGAAAGTTGCATGTCCGAAAAAGTGCACGCGGCCAGGGCGAGAAGCACATTTTGAAGCAAATGTGTCAAAACACAGCACGTTTTGACACTTTTTGAACACAGGAGACAAAAGTAGGAAAACACTTGCGTTTCGCGTCACTTTTCGTGATTTATGTGGCCAAAATGTGCACAACGCTTGCGCGCCAAGCACATTTGCAGGTCAAAAGTAGCAAAACACTTGATGATCGGAACACCTTTGCAAGGTCCAATTATCAAAAGTGGCCAAACACCTAGATGCAAAACACTTCATGATCGAAGCACATTTGGAAGGTAAATGAATAGATAGACGAAAGATGGCTAGACAAAGAGGTAGCCAGATAGATCGACAAGGCGATAGTCAGACCGATGGGTGGCTAGATGGATAGTCAGATACATAGATGCATCGACGGATGAATAGATGGATAGATAGATGGATAGATAGATAGATAGATAGATGGATAGATAGATGGATAGATAGATAGATAGATAGATAGAATAGATAGATGGCATAGACAGACAATTGGATAGCCAGATTCAGATGGCTAGATGGGTCGATAGATAGACAGATAGGTAGACGAAACGAGAGTCAGATAGATAAGTAGATAGATAGTCAGGTAGAAAGATAGAAAGATAGACAGATGGACACATAGATGATCAGACAAATAATTCGGTAGATAGATAGACAGATAGATAGATAGGCAGATAAATAAATAGATAGATGGACAGGTAGATAGATAGATACATAGACAGAAAGATGACGAGATAGATAGTGAGGTAGATAGAAAGACAAGTACATAGGCAGATAGATAAACGAATAGATCATCAGATAGATAGATAGATAGACAGTCAGACAGACAGAAAGAAAACTGATCCACTGATAGAAAGATAGCTAGACAGATAGGCTGCCAGTCAAGTGGCCAGATCGATGCTCACATTGGTAGGAAGTCAGGCCCAAGTGATGTTCAGTTCTCGGATCCCTCGGACAATCAATCGTCGCAACCACAACTGCACACTCCTATAGTGCTCCTATCTTGGAAACTTCCGCCACCGCCTTGTGCGGTACTACTGGTATATGCATGTATATATGTGACTATATCAGTCTGTGTGTATATATGTATATACCTACCTTGATACAACGCGTATATATACCTACCTTGACCCTCAATTGCTCCCACAAAGATGGGTAAAAGTACTGAAATAGTCGGTAGGAATCCCAAAAATAGGGTAACTGAGAGTCAAGGTATATGGTTGAGTAATGTTGTTTTAGTTCTTACATATATATATTTAGAGGGATTGTAGTTGTGAATAATGGAGATTCATAGGGCATGATCAACAACAACAATGGGTAAACAACCACTATATGTTGTTTTTTCTTTGTACGGTGACACCCCCACATTCATGGTTTATGACTATTTAGGGGTACCCCTACTTCGAGAAACAAACATATGGCTGTGGGTCAAAAACCCTTAGTCCCCCTGGTTCCCCTATCCTTTACCATTGTTTTCCCTATGAAATTGGTTGGTTGATAGCCACCATGAAATTGGTTAGTTACCTGCTTGACCCATAGCCATAGCATTTTCCACATCAATTATTAGTCCTTGCTATTGCTATTATTCCCCAACAGCTATTGGGATAGCTGGTCTCAGCCGAGCTTCGATCCGGGGCACCCGCCCGGTTGCTCTCTTCTGGTTTCCGGGAACCTGGGTGTCCCGAATCTCCGTTGCGCGGAAATGGGTTCCGGAAACTTGCGTTTGGGGAACCTCATTTGAAGGCCCTGGCTTGCAAGAACAAGGTTCCAGCTTGGCTTGTTGCGGTTGGCCGCTGGCTTTCTTCTGGGTTCCGGAAATTCCAATTCGGCCTGGGAAACTTAAGAAAAATATAGAGAAAACAGTTGTGCCGGACGCGTAAACCAGCGCCGCTTGCACACTTCACCCCGCACATCTCAGAAGAGCCGCTGCTCTTGGCAGCTGTGTTTGGACAGCTTTCAAACATGCATGCCTTTGCCTGTCCCGAGGTGATCCTGAGTCATGTAAGCCCTGTGGCCATGGAAGATCATGCTGTAGCTTGTGTGCCATGTAATTGTTTGTGTTAGTCGAGCTGTTGCGGATCTCACGTGGGCTGTTTCTTTTGTCATCTATACAACTTAGTGGGTGGACTACAGTGCCAGATATTGTTCAAAATATGTTGATGATTTTTCAGGAGTGGCTGATATTGTGGAGGTAAGTATGCGGGGGTTGAACACAACCAGCAATAGCCAACAAAACGATGAGGTATGGCACCCCAAGAACGTGACGGCTTCATCATTGATGACGAAAAAATACTTAAACCATTCTAAACTGCCTTGACTCGCATCAGACAAAGTGTGCAAACGCGGCAGTGGAAAGAAACAAGTGTATTACATTATTAAATAGATATATATATATACCTTGACCCTCAAGTACCGTATAACAATGGGTAAATGTCCTGAAATAATAGGTATCAATCATCAAACAGTGGGGTCATGGAGAGTCAAGGTATGTTTATCATTGGTTTTGCATCAAGCAGTTTTTCTAGATGGCCGTTGAAAACCAGCTGGTGGTTCGTATTGTTTTTTTCAAGACTAATGATATGCATCATAATTGTTAGTCATCATACCCTATTATTAACCATTAACCAGCTATTATTGGCTGTTAGTTGCTTATTAACCACTAGTTATTATTGACGACCCGGTTGATATATTCCATTGGCTGGCAGGTGATCAGAAGCTGCGAAGTGATGTGATCCAAGACTTTCTTCACAAGAACTTCGCACTTCGCAGAAACTTGCCTTCTCACCAACGGTTGGATGCCGCCCGGGGTGGTACGCCATACAGCCATCATCCCGCGACCACCAACTGGTACCCATCAAGAATATTTCAAGAATATGTAACATTTTAATGGATGCGTATATTTGCCCATCAACAAACTTATGATTTGAATGTGGTTGTATTGTTGATGGTGAAAATCACTGACATACTGTTTACATATGTAATCAAATCAAGCCTGTATATTGTTCATCATTGCCCTCCATCATTCACCATCAACCATAATCTGGTTGGTAGTTTCAAACATTTTTTTTATTTTATAAAGTATTCCGAAATGATTGGTTGGTTGACAAACATTTTCCACAGGGGTTGAAACGACCAACCAGATGATTAGTGGGAAAGCCTCAATCTACCGTCACTTCAAGCGACTTCCAGAAGCTCAGCTTGTTGAAGTCGGAAGTCAATCGGACCGAGTTGGTACGTGAGCGCTGAAGAGTCACGACGGGAAGTGGCCAGTGGCTATGTGTAGTGTAGGTGATAAAGTATTTGTTAGCAGTGATCAATAATGTGGTTTATAATTGGTCAAATGTAACGCTGATAATGTATGATAAGGGTCAATCACGGCTTGGCATGGTTCATATGGTTACAGTGATGGTTACTGGTGATGTACTACCCTGGGATATGATCAGCAAGCATCGGGCTGCAAGAGATTGTTGTGAGATCCTTCATGGGTGAGAGCATGTTTGACGGATAAGAAAGGATATAGCAGTTTGCAGATATCACGAGCCACACCGGCCACACCCACATATTACCAAAACTGGCTGGTGTGCTCAACAAAGATTATGCTATTCGGGATGTTTCGAAAGGATACACACAGGGGACTCTCAGTTGAATAAGCTGGCAATGGTTGACCATAATGGTGCCATATAAATAGATAGATAAACAAAGAAATAGATAGGTAAGTATATGATTAAATAAATAAATATATATATGTATATAATATTTTTTCATATTGAATGACAAGCTCAAGCAAAAATTATAAATCACAATAAGTAACCGTTATAATGATAGTAAATGTTGATAGGCAAGGATCATGATTAGTAACCGTTGATGGTACCAGTAATTACTGCTTGCTTCCTGATCATTGGCAAACGGATTCTTTTGGGATGATCAATAGATCAATAGGCAGGATCCCAGCAGATGTGTCATGTTCTGCACCTAGCGAGGCTTCATTTTTTCTGCTTTGCAGACGTGCTCGCATTCTTGGTTTTTGACACTCATTCAGTCAGTCATGAACGTTTCTAACCTTGGAAACTCAGTAATGACCTCACAACTGACCTAGTTATGAACCGTTGGTCAATACTCATAGTAGTATGGCAACAAGGGTCAAAACCAACCAACCCAAAAATGGGCATATGAATATCCCAACAAAAACTAGTTTGATATATTTTGGTCATTGGTGGGGTATTCTCCAGGTGGACAGTGCATTGACCCACAACCATATAGCAAGTGGATCAACATTTTGTCGGTGGTTAAGATAGGTTTTCCCGTTAGTGCATATTTCAATTCTCATCAACCATTGAGTATCACAATGTTGAAGAACCACTGACAAAGTATACAGCTTTAATGGTCCTGATCATTGGTATGCAAACAACCCATTTTTCCGACCGTTCCCTACCAACAAGGACAAACAATTGATTTGGCGTTCATAGCCACTGACAGACTCTAATTACTGTATCTAGTACTTGCCATGATTACCATCAGTAATTCAACGACAATTTTTATAACTATTCACCCTCACCACTGAGCTTGACGTCAAGCTTGACCTCAGGCCCGATCCTTCTCCCAGACACCGAGAACCACTCTGGGGCGCATCCATCCAGTGCCTCCAGTGCTGGGCCCGCCTGGGTGCCTACTTCTCGAGAAGTGCAACTCCTGAAGCCTTTGAAACTCTTTGAAGTTGTGGACCTCTAACTCTAACGGACCATGAAAGATCTGATCCCCCACTTGCACAAGCTCTGAACGCAAGTGTTGGTCAAACCCTATTTTTTTAGGTGGTGAATCCGCTGTGAGTATTGATCATATTAACCAATGGAAACCAATGGATCTTAATGATCAAACCAAGCTGCCTAAAGATCCTAATGATTCAAAGGTCCCAATTTTGACCGCTGTGAGTTGGTCAGCATCGCCCCATGCGTCGTTGTGATTCGCCGGTGGCAACTGGAGCCCACGGTCGCTGCCATGGGAGTTCTCACTGGCGAAACGCCTGGTCGTTGCTAGGCAGGGGCGCCCGGGTCCATGTCAACCGACTGGTTTACAGGCAAATTACCAAGGATATTCACCAGATATAATGTTGGTAGCTATTTGTAAATATTACCAGAATATTACCAAGGTTTTACCAGATATGTTATCATCCATGTTTTACCAGATAATATTCACCAATATTACCAAGGTTCGATGTTTGATTACATAATATACAGGCAAAGATTGATATTACTGTCAACCTGGTAGCTATTTGCATCTATTTGCCATCATTTGCGGTGGCTATTTAGCATCATTTATGGTGGCTATTTAGCAGCATTTATGGAGGTTTCCTGGTTCCTGCAGAACAACTGGTTGAGAACGATGTGCAGTCAATTGATTGTGCTGTAGCAATAGCTTTTACATCTCAGTGACCCCATCAACCTGTGTGAAAGTCCAAACATTTCGTATTAATCCCACATGGTCATGGAAGGTCAAGGTATGGCTCAGAATGCTGAACAATGATTGGTCACCCATTAACAATGGATGATCTTGATTAATCATTGTAAATTCACAAACACATGGTCAATAAGCACTGGTTGGCAATATTGAAGCCATTAAGAAGTGAGCCGATGTTCGAAGATAGTCATACCATTTTGGATAGTGGTTGTCTAATATGTTGAAAAGTATGGTAGCTCCAGATCCAAACGCACCACCTTCGCAAGACAATTCATCGGGTGTGTGAGCATTTGATAATGGTCAACTTTTGCTCAATCAGAATAGATAACCGTCGATGATAGTCGCCCAACTGATCAATCATAATTGGTTCATTGTTTGATAATTGCTCACCAACTATTATTGCCAGTAAATGGCCATGGTGCTCAATGCACTGGTTGGCGGTGAATCCGCTGGTTGGTGCTCAATGCACAGGTTGCTGATGGATGTTCAAACATTTAATGGCAATCGAGATATGAATCCACTGGTTGGTGATGGTTGGTGGTTTCAAGATGTTTTCTTGTGTTCGCACATATTTGGGATGAAGACTAATGTTTTTCAGGGGTATACTTGCCACAGTTGATAAAGCATGATTTGGGGGTACCCCTATTTTGAGAAACCCCTACATGGAGACATTTTTTCTTGCGGTTGGTGTCACGCCATCATAGATGGTCAAAGTATCCATGTCCTGCTCTCCCGGAGGCCAATGACTGAAGGGCGGTCCTGTGTTGCCGGAAGCAACAAGGCATCGGTAAAGGCAAGCTTTTCCAGGCGTCGGCACGGGGTCTAGGCACTTGAGGAGAAGAAAATGGTAGGATCTGCCAACTTCATGGAACTTCGCTGAAAATTTCTCTTCACAGTCACAAAATTCCCTCAGGAATCAGATGTATCTCCAAATCTTCGTTGAGATGACCTCCCATCCCAGCTGCAATTTGCCGAGCAGCCGAGCGGGGTCGAAGTGATGAACTCTGGAGTTTGAGTGCGCCCCTTGTAGTGGTGTGGAACAGATGAGCAACAGCTAAGCAACAGGAGCTTTAGGGAAGTTTCTTTGATTTTTGTGTGCCCTGAGTTGGCAGTAGAAGCACATACACTTGATTTTTTGGCGCAGCATCATTTTGACGCAGATTGGTTTTGAGCTCCATCGCGTGTCTTCAGTTTTCGCAGTCAATAAGTGTCGACTTGGCAGGCCTGCTTCCCTTACAACTTTTTAGCCCTCATAGTTAGACAGATGAACTTTTTTTCATAAATCAATAATGCTAAACTTGGTCACTTTGTCCCAATCTTGCGCAGGGTATGTGCATACCGCTCTTGGCTGGACACAAACTACCCCCCCGGGCAAGCTGATGTGTATGGCCCGAGCTAAAAGAAGACTTGTTAAAAAACGAAAGTCACTAATCTGCCGTGACTGGTAACCGTAAGGTACCATAGGCGACAAACAGGTTTGTCACAAACAGTTTAATATGACCCCCTTGATGCGTATTCCACTCGCGGCCGCTATGTGGACACATCTCCCTTCGAATCTCTTCCATAGGAAGAGTTGGAGCCCCCTACTGTATGGAAAACTTGGCTTGAACAAGTAGGTGAAACCAACATATTTTCACCTAATGGCCTCAACCAAGTGATCAACTGACAGAGTTAGGCTTGAACAAGTAGGTGGAACATTGCACTTTTGCTGAACAGCGCGAGGGCTTGCTTGTAGAGCGTCATTGGGGGCTGGTGCTCGAGCATTGCCGTTCTGCTGGAACATTTCAAAAGTGATGCCTTGCTGGTGCAGGCTGAGCTCACAGCAGTCGATATTTTCTGTTGTTCACGGCCCGTGGCTTATGATTTATGGTCATAAATAGTGTGTACGGTTCTTAAAGCATGGCACCATGCTTCAATGGTTCAAGGCTTATGACTCAAGGCCCATAAAAGTCTTATGGTGTCGGTGAACCTGTTTGCCTCTGAATCAGGCAGGTTTAGGGTTGATCAGCGCTGCCACTGTGACCTCCACGTTCCCTGGTGGCGAGCATTGAAGCACAGCACATCCTTCAGCGGTGGCTGAGTCAATGATCGTTGAACTTCGTCAACTAAAACAACGTATACGGATCAATCACTGATCCCCTGCTGTGTAACCAAAAGAGTTAAAGTGAAAGCGTCAAAAATGCCACGAAAGGCTTGATCAAGGCGTGATAAGACCTTTATATTTGATACATAGAGTGGTTGTCCGCAAGAAAGCGGCGTCGCTTCGATCCCGCTGGTGTAGAGTAGCTACCCTCTCCACCCCGCTGACACATCTCCAGTGGCACAGCAACTCCAGTAGTTTCTTTGAGGATCATGACGAAGCCCTAGCTGTAGCCCAGACTCGACCTGGCCGTGACTTTCTGGACTGGCTTGAAAGTGGTGCATCTTCCACGAGATTACGAGTTCCGGACGCCATAAAATGATGGGTTCCTCTGATGCTGTCCGGCAGAACCAGCTTTGCCTTGTCCAGGAACCTGACTGAAATTTCTGCGGGCTTCAATTCTGCGCGGTCGCTCCGTTCAAAGATGTCTACCAACTCAGGCCTGATTTCAAATGCAAGTGGCCGCCGATGCAGGCAATTCATCCTTGAGCCAACGAGATTGCCTGTGAACTGTGATTCTAGCTGATGGGTTTTCTAGGGTCTTCCTATGTTGAACACGCAGCAGTTGCACACGTCTTGACTTGCCAGGTATCACGCTAGTGAAGGTGACCATGTTTCAATCAGATGTCATTGGCGGTGTGCCATGTTGTGCCAAGATGATTGAAGCAAAAACTGGCATGGCTCACAATGACCAATCGATCAATTGCTTGGCTCGGATTGGTTTGCACAACATGGTCATATCTTGGTAGTGCTTGGATCCTCTCATTCTCGAGGTAGCATGACTTCCAGTCACAGCTTAGCAGCTTAGCAATGCCACTGTGAGTTGTGTCCAGTGAAGCTGGTCCCCTTCGCTGAGCCTGTCCCTGCGCCGCCTTTTACTCCTGGGGTTGGGTGTCCCATGGTAATTGCCGTGTTGATGTCCTGCAGAACCAGCTTTTGCCTTGTCCAGGAACCTGACTGAAATTTCTGCGGGCTTCAATTCTGCGCGGTCGCTCCGTTCAAAGATGTCTACCAACTCAAGCTTGATTTCAAATGCAAGTGGCCGCCGATGCAGGCAACTCATCCTTGAGCCAACGAGATTGCCCATGAACTGTGATTCTAGCTGATGGGTTTTCTAGGGTGTTCCTATGTTGAACACGCAGCAGTTGCACACGTCTTGACTTGCCAGATATCACGCTAGTGAAGGTGACCATGTTTCAATCAGATGTCATTGGCGGTGTGCCATGTTGTGCCAAGATGATTGAAGCAAAAACTGGCATGGCTCACAATGACCAATCGATCAATTGCTTGGCTCGGATTGGTTTGCACAACATGGTCATATCTTGGTAGTGCTTGGATCCTCTCATTCTCGAGGTAGCATGACTTCCAGTCACAGCTTAGCAGCTTAGCAATGCCACTGTGAGTTGTGTCCAGTGAAGCTGGTCCCCTTCGCTGAGCCTGTCCCTACTCCGCGTTTTACTCCTCGGAAATGGTTTTAAAGGAGATGCCCCCAAACCACATGCCCGAAAACATAAGTTTTTGACAGAGCTGTCAAACTGTTGGGGTAGACCAGTTCACTGTGTTTCTTCATTTAACAACAAACCAATGAAATCAAATGAAAAATGATAATCCCATTTAGTAACAAACCATTTCATATAATCAAAAGTGATTTAGGTGCCGCAGCTCATCCAAGAGAAACTTCGACAGAAAATCTTGATGCTGAGGACTTGGAGCTTGCTGAACATCAGTGAAAGAAATCGATCCATGGTCAGTCGCTACCCTGGTGACGGCTGGTGACTCGTGGTTTCCACATGTTTCCACCAATCCTTCAAAGGTCTTGACAAATGACACACACGCACATATCATGGTTTTCATATAAGCTTTGGTCCCAACTTGAGGTGAAAAGTAGTCGATTCGATCTAACAACCACCGATTCCAAGAAACATCCAAGATTGTTTCAGTTCACATTTAACAGCTAGGTAAGGCTAGGTATACAACAAGATGAGCAGCAGATTCAGGGGAGCTCCAGTTCAAATTGGATCAGAGAGTGCCATGGCCCCAAAGCCTAATGATTCATTGCTGGACTTCGCACTTCTGTGGCACAGCATCAATGTCTTGCAACCCAAGTAGGTCACGTGATTCAGAATGATCAAAGGGCAATGGCCTGATTTTTGGGCACCACGGCACCAGAAAACCAGGAAGTAGATCCAAGAGCAGCTCAGTTGTGATTGCGCTTCAGCGCTAACTTGAGCTGAGCCTCACCACAGAGAGGTAAGCCGCAGACGTTGCATGTCGTCATTTTGACTTGGAGGGCGGCACCACAGATGACCCCTAGGCACAGCTTAGGTGTGCTTTGGAAGCTTCGTTCCTGCAACAGATTTCGGTGGCTGCAAGTTCCAAGCATCGGAAGTTGAACATCCCACGGTGAGGTACCGGCTCTCCTGACTGGGTAAGCAGGGGACCAAGGTTTTACTCCATCCCCATGTATCATGCACTGACTTCCAAATCCCTCGCCGGCTTACCATGCACCTCTGCATATCGACTTGGGTAGGCTTTGGCCATCTTGAAACACACACACCACCTGGTGTGCTTCGGTTTTGCCGCTCGTGATCTCAATCCCCCTGGCTGGAACTGGTTGTTTTGAAAGTGAGCTCATTGCGAACAGTCTCAGGTGCAACATGATCTCCCGGCTGGTGGTTTCAAACATTTTTTATTTTCCCTAGTATTCATTAACCACTGGTTGGTTGACTCATATTTTTCAAAGGGGTTGAAATCATTGAAATCATCAAGTCCCAAGCAAGCGACGGTAAGGAACTCACCAAGAGCCGTGCCCAAGCTGAAGTTCTGATACAAAGTTGGGCATTTGTTGTCCCGGAGATACATGTTTGTTCCGGCTGGTACAGAAAACTCGCATTGCCAAGGCATTCAATGCAGCGAAGCTTTGATTCAGAGTTGCTTGTGTCATTTTCTTGTTGAACTGAACATGGTTGGAGGGTTAGCATGGCTTGTTATGGGTTCATTAACCAACCATTGCGTTTCCATTGGAGCGAGCGAGTTCTGCTGAGTTCGCCGTCAGGGTGTCCCCGAAGTCTTGGCGACTGTCGTTCCAGATGTCGCGGCGCGTGGAGTGGAGCCATCCCGTTCTAGCCGCCTTGAAAAAAGGGCCTTTAAAGGAGGAGCGACGCGCTGGAGCTACCAGGAGGCTTCGAACCAAATGCTATGCACCGGCCTTGCTTTAAAGCTTGGAACTCATAGGTACCACAGAGTTGCATGCAAAAAAGTGAGAGATCTTGCAACCATACGACCTTTTCCACAGCGTTGAAACGAACTGGTCGCCAAGTGTCCAGGCTACCGCATCAGTCACCAGGTCTGTGTTAGTCACCGAGTACCAAGCCGCACATCAGTCCTTCAGAGTGCGCACAACGTAGGGACCAGTCATCGATGACCGTCGTACGGTGGCGCTGGGTGTATTGAAGAGAGCGCAGCTCACCAAATCTTGTTCCAGATGGGTGGTGACACATCTCTTGCAGAGAGTTACTTTGGGAAGACAATTGTTCAAGCAAGTTCCACAAAGGTGTGTCTATGGTCATATCCAACTCCAAGAATTTTGGAATTTCAGCGAAGCTGAGCCTTCAAGTGTTTTTTTTCTGAGGGCCAGCTCTTTAATCCACACTTGACATCAACTTGCCAAGTGTTTGCTGCAAACTGCCTGACACTGATCCGTTTCAAGTACCTCTGGGACCTTTTGTTGCAGAGAAAGACCTCAAAGATGTTCGGCCGCATTCCCCTCTCGGAGCATGGAAGCATATTGCTCGAACAATCGAATCATGTCCAACAAACCTATGGGGTTTTGAAATGATTATTGGTGGAGAACATGTTCCAGCATCTCCTTGAATCTGGCCGTTCAGACACGCCCACGGGAACGGCTTAAGCGACTAAGCTGTTAAGACATCGAAACGTTGCCAGGCTATAGCGACCGGCGGGGTATCGGGGCTGCCAGTTCTAAACCTTGGATATCAGTCGAATCACGTCAGTTTGAAATGATGAATGGTGGTTGTTGATGATCAATGATGCTTAGTGAAGTTTGGTAAGTTTCTAGGGTGTGATGACCTACAAGCCACTAGAATAGCTAGTGATAGTTTGCAATGATTGACACATGCGGGAGGGGACATATGCTGACCTCGGTGGGAGCAGCCGCAACTGTGAACTCGTGCCCTGGGCGCAGCTGTTGTGAACAAAGAGATTTCGAATCGTTCGCCAAAAAATGTCATGGTCAAAAGCTCAGAAGGTGTTCAAAGGCATCAAAAGGCTTCCGCCTTGCTGTGAAAGGTCATGAAATTATATGAAATTGATTGCTTCAAAGGCATCAAAAGGCTTCCGGATTTGCTTTAGAGTTGTCGCTGGAAGAATGTTAATGGTCACCTACCCAGCAAGAATCTTCAGCAACTGCACGTGCCATCTAGACTCGTTGGGTACATCTCCAAGACATGGCTAGCCCAGGGTATATACCACTGACGATTAATGCATGGGGCGGCCCATGGCCATGCCATTTGACTACGGCAGTTACCAAAGCGTCCTGAAATCATCGTGCTTGGCCCCATTCGCTTTCGCTGAAACATTCGCCATGCGAATGTTGGGGTTCCCAAAAAAATTCGGCACCAAGATGAATGGTCATGAAATTGATCGCTGCACATTGTTTTTGAATTCAATAACGAACGCTTGACAATGTTTTTGAGTTCAAAAGCATGCAAATCTTCCAATAAATGGTCGTCATCGCCCATCTTAGGAAAGCCAGCAGCCGCTGCTTTGAAGCACTGCGACCTTGGTCTTTAACTCTAGCGCCCTACCAAGCAGCTGCTGCAGTGCTTGCAGGTAAAGGTCACGACTGGTTGCAGATGTTGGGAGCTGCTTGGAGCCACCCAGTGCTAGCACTAGGGGCAGCGAGGAGCCACCAGGAGTGCTCTGAGGCTCTGATCGGATGGTAGGTACTTATAACATGTTGTAGGTATGAGGCTAAACTAGCAGTGATACAGCATGCCCATGTCATTCCATGTCGATGTGCCCAGTGTTGATTAAGAGTGTTTTGTCCCGCCCAATGCTCTGCCGCCGTTCCTTAGCCCGGAAATTGAATGTGGCGCAGATTGGCGGAAGGAAGTGAACATCAAGCGGCAAGGGAGGGGTTCCACTCGTGCCCGCAGCGAGTTTCACTTTCGCTTGGTTCCACTAGGCGCCAGGTGGTAAGTTTTGCCACAGCTCGCCATTCCACAGCTTGCTGTTCAGCACTCTGTGGCGGACACATGCAACACTGCCGGCGGTCCAGTCAGCATCCTGGCATTCAAAAGTTGGCTTGAAAAAGACATGCCGGAAGGTGACCAAGTTCAGATTGCCATTGCATGCCATTGCATTGCTGTGACTTCCAAGGCCTCCCTATGTCTATGTCCGACACCATAGCGGGGATGCTTGGTCAGTGACCTTCAGTTTCATGGAAGAACATCCTTCCACAAGTAGGGTGCCTACTGCTTGTGGTAGAGGTTAGAGGTTTCTTGAACGAATCTAAAATGCAAACAACAGAACTGACATTTGGTTTTGAAGGTAGTGCCATCATTCGTATCCATCCCCGCCCGCAGCCTGCTGGCTGTCAGCTTTTGACACGGCACAGATCTGCCAGATCATGGTGCAGCCGCTCGCGATAGTTATCAGATGTTGGCAATCAGCAATGAGGATTAGGAAAACATGAGGATGTTGGGTAAATGTCAGTTTGGAGTTGGCAAACATGAGAATTAGGCAAGACTAGGGTTGGTTGCAATTTGGGTTCCTGAAAACATCAGTGATCCCCCTCGAAGCAGCGATTGGGCATGACTTTTGTTTGCCCCTGTCCTAAGCATGGTGCGGGGGCAGCAAGGCATCCACTGACAGCATCCTGGACTGACTGACTTCGCCGGCGGATGCTGAAATCGCGGCGGGAAATGGTGTGTTTTGTCCAGCATGATTCACCGTGACCCAACCCATGAAGCAAAAAAACTCAAGCTAGCCACTGGTAGCTAAAGGATGCTAAAGGGAACTATGATCCTGTTGTTTCCTGCAGGTTCTTGACATTTGGCAGGCTATTTGGCAGGCTGCATCCTCGCAGCAAAATGTGGTAGCTTACTTTACCTCTCCTGATTGCGTGAGGACACATGAGTAACTGAGTAACTCACTTGGTGTTCCCTACTGTGCTTGCTTTCCGCCATTCATGAATTTGTCAAGTGCCAGATTTTTTCCCCATGCAAAGAACGACATCTATCGCAATTCATTGGCAGGATCAACTTCAATCTTGAACGCGCTGATGTCAAAACTTGAATGGTGCTGGAGGTATTCGTTGCATTTGCCACCAATTTGTTCAAACGGTTGTGTTTTTCACTCTGTAGGTGGGAACGCTGCAAGCTGCTCTTGCTCATGCTTCGCACATGTGCAGCATAGCTTCTTAGGTCTTTGAGGTTCCGTTTGGCCAGAACAATTTGTGATGATGCAGGGTGACAGCAGTTCCAGCAATGGAACTGAATGGCGGATATCCTTCAGTTGCTTACATAATTTAAGCCGTCCTTCACGTGAAGCAAGCACAGACCGAGTTGCCCAGAAATCCCTTTGAAGCCTTGCATTGCGGGGGCCAGATTCATAGCTTGTGTTGTCAAGACTTAGCCCCCGGGAATTCATGTTGACACTGACCAGCCAAGCCGCAAATCACTGATTGCATTGGTTGTGTTCAATTGTTTTCGCCAACACGTGCCATCTGTTCATTTTTGCAAACAAATCAAGTAAACATTGAGGTAGCTTGACGGATGGCACCTTGCTGACAGGAGGGCATGAAACACGCTTCGATGTTGTTGCGGATATGTTTCTTGCACTGGAACCTGTTGTGAAAAAAATGCAGTTCCTGCTAAGCGGGGAAGAAAAATTATCAATGGCCCGTTTAGTAGAGTCGGTAGGTTTTTGCTACAGTTTGATTCCACCGAGGGAAAATAGGGAAGATTTGCATATAGCTCTTGCCGACCCTAGCCAGCAACTTGCAAGTCTCATGCCCTAAACATGTCAAATTGAACGTTTTCTTCGGAAGCAAACCTAGGTCAAATATTTGGTCCGCAGCTACAAGATAATGAATAAATCGGCTGACTTTTTCCTGCCCCAGCCTGGCCTGGGTTTGCTCCCAAGAAGGCTTGTTTGCAAAAAAATGCAAAACAGGCATTTGTTGAAATACAGTCTACCCTCAGACCGTTTCTTTTTTTTCCACAGGAACTCCTTTCAGTTGCATAATTTGGCTTGGAAAAAGGGTGAATCGACAAGCTGACCTAGTTGCAGCATGTTCACCGCCACTGAGGCCTAGAACTCCAGTTTGTTCTTGCTGCGAAAACACGCACCTCCTTCACAGCCACAGTGCAAAGCGAGGGCTGAGCCAAAGTAGGTTTTGGCAACAGTTGGATTCCATCGAGGGAAGGTAGGGTAAATTTGCATATAGCTCTTGCCAACCCTAGCCAGCAACTTGCAAGTCTCATGCCCTAAACATATCAAATTGAACGTGGTCTTCGGAAGCAAGCCTAGGTCAAATATTTGGTCCGCAGCTACAAGAGAATGAACAAATCGGCCGACTTTTTTCTGCCCCAGCCTGGCCTGGGTTTGCTCCCAAGAAGGCTTGTTTGCAAAAAAATGCAAAACAGGCATTTATTGAAATACAGTCTACCCTCAGACCGTTTCTTTTTTTTCCACAGGAACTCCTTTCAGTTGCATAACTTGGCTTGGAAAAAGGGTGAATCGACAAGCTGACCTAGTTGCAACATGTTCGCCGCCACTGAGGCCTAGAACTCGAGTTTGTTCTTGTTGCGAAAGCACGCGTTTCCTATACAGCCACAGTGCAAAGCGAGGACTGAGCCAAACATTTTTATGGCTGCAACCCCTTTTATTGGACGCCCTTGAAATCAAAAACTTCGATGTGAGGCGGTTGGGCAGGTGGAGGGTGACTTTGCCTGCAGGGTCTTTTGGTGTGAATTCCCTCCGCTGTGCCAGAAGGAACAATTGAATTCCATGCCCCAAGTGGCCAGATGCAAGTGCCAAGCAATGACAAAGCATAGCCAGCCTTCCAAAGTGGTTGGATTCCTTCCTTGAAGATGCGTTTGGCCACTGCAGGCCTTGACTGTGAGTTTTGAGTGGCGGGTTGCCGAGCGGCATGCCCCCCAGCCCTGCAGATTGAGGTGTACTGCCAGTGCCTGCATGCTGAAAATGCCTTTTGCAGAGCAGGTAGGAAACAGTTTTGCAATCAGATTGCCCGCTGTGAAGGTTCAAACAAAAAACAGGACGGAGACGCTATTCTATCAACTTGGGAGCTTGTTAACGTTTCGGTGCTTGCTGCTACAGGCCCAGATTGGATTGTGAGGTTTTAGGTTTGGCTTTTGGTGCTGCCATGCCCGAGACTCAGACTGACAAGGAACATGTGAACCATTGGCCTTGATGGATGGCCCCTTGCTGGAAGAATTTTTGGAACTTAAGACGCTGGTTTCCAGATTGCCTCACGTTATTGGATCTCAATCTGCGCCTGGACAAGGCTGCCTTCAAGCCATCCAATTCGGAAGGCGAACCCAGGGAAACGTTTGTGGCTCGTAAGGAAGCATCCAATTTCACTAGAAAATAATGGTCCTAAAGAGAAAAACATGAGGATACTTGTCAAGGAGAGTCACTTTCTAGCAAACTTGATTTTCCTACTAGAAAATGAAGTGTCCAAGAGCACCCCCGAAACAGCATGGTGGATGTTTTTGTGGGATTTTTACTTGAGGTTCTTTGCAGTTCGACATGTTCACCGTTCCTCAAAAACACAAGGAAAACTCAAGTTCGTTTCTTGGTGCGCAAGCACCTCTTACAGACATCTCGAAATTTGACAGCTTCATCAGCGACAGTGCAACGCAAGGGCTGAGCCAAACATTTTCATGGCTGCAACCCCTTTTATTGGACGCCCTTGGGGTCAAGAACTTCGATGTTTGGCGGTTGGGCAGGTGGAGGATGACTTTGCCTGCAGGGTCTTTTGGTGTGAATTCCCTCCGCTGTGCCAGAAGGAACAATTGAATTCCATGCCCCAAGTGGCCAGATGCAAGTGCCAAGCAATGACAAAGCATAGCCAGCCTTCCAAAGTGGTTGGATTCCTTCCTTGAAGATGCGTTTGGCCACTGCAGGCCTTGATTGTGAGTTTTGAGTGGCGGGTTGCCGAGCGGCATGCCCCCCAGCCCTGCAGATTGAGGTGTGCTGCCAGTGCCTGCATGCTGAAAATGCCTTTTGCAAAGCAGGTAGGAAACAGTTTTGCAATCAGATTGCCCGCTGTGAAGGTTCAAACAAAAAACAGGACGGAGACGCTATTCTATCACCTTGGGAGCTTGTTAACGTTTCGGTGCTTGCTGCTACAGGCCCAGATTGGATTGTGAGGTTTTAGGTTTGGCTTTTGGTGCTGCCATGCCCGAGACTCAGACTGACAAGGAACATGTGAACCATTGGCCTTGATGGATGGCCCCTTGCTGGAAGAATTTTTGGAACTTAAGACGCTGGTTTCCAGATTGCCTCACGTTATTGGATCTCAATCTGCGACTTGTCAATGCTGCCTTCAAGCCATCCAATTCGGAAGGCGAACCCAGGGAAACGTTTGTGGCTCGTAAGGAAGCATCCAATTTCACTAGAAAATAATGGTCCTAAAGAGAAAAACATGAGGATACTTGTCAAGGAGAGTCACTTTCTAGCAAATTTGATTTGCCTACTAGAAAATGAAGTGTCCAAGAGCACCCCCGAAACAGCATGGTGGATGTTTTTGTGGGATTTTTACTTGAGGTTCTTTGCAGTTCGACATGTTTACCGTTCCTCAAACACACCAGGCAAACTCAAGTTCTTTTCTTGGTGCGCAAGCACCTCTTACAGACATCTCGAAATTTGACAGCTTCATCAGCAACAGTGCAACGCAAGGGCTGAGCCAAACATTTTCATGGCTGCAACCCCTTTTATTGGACGCCCTTGGGGTCAAGAACTTCGATGTTTGGCGGTTGGGCAGGTGGAGGATGACTTTGCCTGCAGGGTCTTTTGGTGTGAATTCCCTCCGCTGTGCCAGAAGGAACAATTGAATTCCATGCCCCAAGTGTCCAGATGCAAGTGCCAAGCAATGAAGTGTCCAAGAGCACCCCCAAACGGTTTGTTTTGATTTGCATGGGACCAGGCACTTTGAGCACGTGTTTGAATGAGAACGGCTCCCGCTTTGTGTAGGGTTTCGCCGCTCGCATGGTGGCCCGGTAGCAGCAGCAGGTTGAATTTTGGCATTGGCCGTAGAATTGGCCAGTGCACAAGTTAAACATCACGGTACGGCAGCAATCACAGAAGCAAAAACGGCGAGATGTTTTGCAGTTGTTGATTCTTGGGTTCACGATGCCACGTCTTGGTTGAAAAAACGATTTCTGGGATTCAAATGTCAGACCATTCATCCTGCAAGCAGGCGATGTGTGCGTTGACTGCGTCAATGTTTTTATTGACAGTAGGTGGTCGTGGAACTGGCGCCAAGCCAGTGCAAAAATTTGCTATCTTCAGGTTGCTATGAAAATGCGGACTCGGGCCATTCGATGTTTCTTTGTTGAGACCGGGGCAGACATTGTCCTTGATTTCCATGCCGGTGGGATGCATTCATTCACGTTGCTTTTGCAGTTTTTACATTAGCCGGCTTGACATGCATGTTCGCAAGTGCGGCCAAAAATTAGACAGGAGTTTGTTGTTATACCCGTGTAGCTCTTCCCATCCATAGGTGCCACTCAGTCAACATTTGGAAAATCATTTTGTGTTCTTTGCAGCAGCAATAATTTGAAGCAGCAACCAACCATTTCAGGTTTGAATTCACAGGGCTGCAGATGTGCCAAGATTTTGCCGATCAGCATTTGAAGGGCCCGCAGTGTCACTGCCAAGTCTGGACAGTTTCCGCACATGTTATGGCCATGATACTACCCATGCAACATAGACGCGTAGCAGCACGAGATGTCTCGACCCATCAGCATGAACTTTGTCAAAGGAATCTGTGTCACTTGTCCGGGTGGGTCTCTGAAAGGCGTTGGCTCGTTTGGGACCATTGAACGAACAGCAGCGCAACAGCAACTTTCCAGATCGATGGATTGGATGGCCTTCATGGGACATTTGGCCATGCCTGGCAACCGCTGCCAGGGGGCGTAGGGGACGGAAACGGCGACAGGGTCCAGACATTGCACCATTGCCGGTTGCATTTCGCATGTGCCGGCGCTCCTCCCTAATTGTCTAATTGTCTTAGAATCATTTATCTTAGTGTCAATGATTTTGTTGGTTTATTAACCATTGATAACATGGTTAACCTTAAATTCATGGTCATTTCCTGTCTATTGCTGCTTTATTAACCACTGATTAAGCATCATTTATCCTTCTAAACCAGCGACACTGAACACCAGGGACACGGAACTCCTTTTTTTAGCAGCGCGCCAGTGGCCCTGAGAAACCAGGACCGGTCGGATACGGATTTTTTGCATCAACGGTGCTGGCACAGCTTGAAAGGGAAGCCGGAGGTTGTTGTTGCGACTGCTGATGGTTGTTGTTAATTAATAGATGTTTATGGTTTTTTGTTAATAACCTTAATTAACAACAACCATCATTCAACAACATTGAATAACATTAATTTTGTTGAATGATGCTGATGGTTCTTGAGAGGTTCCTGTTGCTTACAACAACTCTTAAGGTAGTTGCTGAGTGGTGTTGGGACTGGCCTTGGACGAGCGCGTTGCTGTGAGCTCATCCCGGGACCAGTACGTTCCCAGCACTGCCAGAATTGGAAGCCGGTTTTTGTTCCAACCTGGATGGCTTATACCCACTGACTTGGGTTTTTAGTGTTTTTGGGATATGATTGATTTACCATATAACCACTAAAATATATATATTTTTAGCAAGAGATCTATAAGCCACCAAGCAACCATTTTTTTGGGGCAACTTGTCACACCAAAGATTTGATGGTCAATCTTGCGCGATATCACGTTGAACAATTCATTTCCAGCTGTGTTGTTTCTCCAATTTGTGGTCATGAAGTCTAGCAAGCCATGGTCATTCACTAAAAATGCCTTGATCAACGGAAACAATTTCCTACACCGGTTCGGTAAATCACCTGCACTGTAGGTGGCATCAAACTAGCATCATTATGAATTTGAGGCTTTAGCCTTGCCTGCGGGAAAGCATTTTGAAGGTGTCGATCCCAAACTGGCCAAAGGCACCACATTTGGAAACTCCAGTGATCTAGCTGGCTGGAGAATCACCATGTTTTGTGGAGAAACCCTGCGCAATCATCAATGATTGGTCGAATATCCATTGCTAGGTTGGAGAGGGCACAGTGTAGCCGTTGGCGAAATACTGATCCCATGAAACTTATGAAAATTACGACATACCATTCATGAACCCCCCGGTTCGAGCAAACAGCATGAAAACATGTGGCAAAGATGTGGTGCCCATGAAAATCAAAGAAGGGATAACCCCCAGAAACGGAGAAACCGCAGCAGGCTGAGGAGATTTGTATGAGCTACTTCCCATCCAGGGGTTTGTCAGGAAGGAACTTCATCCATTTTCCCTAAGGACAGTTGCACACTTCCACCCAAGAAACTGTATAGATTCCCAATGAGTCCCGGCTAAATCAGGATCTTTGAGGTTTATACCCAGCCAACCCCACCAGCATTTAGGTCAGCCATCCTCACCATTTGTCACCGGGGTCATGATCTTTTCCTGGCGCCAGTTGAACCAATAGATGCTGTGCATGATGCGTCATGTCGCCAACAAGCTCTCACCAAGTTGCCTTACCAATTATGGGCCAATATTAACCATCAATATTAAGCAACAATAATAGGGAAAGGAATGGTTTCGGATGGCAACCAGGGGTACAGGGTTTTGACCCATAGCCAATTGAAAGAAAGCTGAAAACAATGTCCTGTTCCTTTCAGCACAAGCATGTAAACACTTCCGCTACTTTTGTATGCCTGCCCTCACACAGATTCTTGCAATGGTATGGGCTATTTATCACCACAACTTTGCAATGTCAATTTCAATCTCTACTAGCCATGACATGCCATGACTATATCTAAGCAAAAGCAATTCATTTCAATGTCTATGCAGGCCTCAAACGGTCGACAGCAACTCATCCCTTTGTGGTGCCGCAACGGCACGAGCTCGCGGGCGCCTTCCACGCCATGGCGCGGCAGCGAAGCATGCATCGGCACGAGGCCGGCGGTCGATCAGTTGGCTTGGCTTGGCTGGGTTGGTTGGGTGATTGGAAACGAACCATCAACTAGTTGGTACCTAGTAGTTCACTAACCATCAACTATTAACCAACCATAAACCAACCATAAACCAACCATTACTCCGGGTTTGTTGATTGCATGGTTGGTTGTTTGGTTGGGGCGGTGGGATGGTTGTTTTTTTCAATGGTGCTTCCTTCCCGTGAAAGTATGATTTGTGTGTGTGAGTTGGTTGGTTGGTTGGCGATGGTGAATTTGTTGCTTGCCTTCGTTGAGCTTGTTTCCACCATCAGACAATGGGGATCCTTCATGGAAGCAAAGCATAGCCAACCCAGCGGGGATTCGTTCATGCATGCGGGTCAACCGACCAAAACACAATGATTTGTTTAAATTTGAAATTCAACAAAAATACGGACTCAACATTTTGCAATTCACCGAATTCAACAAAATTACAATTTTGACAAAGTAGTACGATGTAGTCCGTTTAATATGATTGTCCAAATATGGCACAATATTGGGTACTACTGTTCAATTGATAACTCCAAGTTCCTTGTTTGGCAGCACTGGCCCATTCCCTTTGTTTGTTTCATATCTTCGCATGTTTGACTTCCTGCGTCGGGTTCCGACTCACAGTTTTGCTCCGGGATTCCGTTGGCAGGTGATGGACAGCTGCGAAGTAATGTGATCCAAGACCTTCTTCTCAAGAAGTTTGCACTTCGCAGAAACTTGCCCTTTCACAACGCTGGGACCCGGGGACCCGATTGCGGGTGGAATGTTGGACCCAATATGGCACGCCGCAGCTATCATCGCCCCAGAGACCACCAACTGGCACCCATCAAGAATATCAATGCAAGATTTCAAGAGCTGCACACTATTGCCCATCAAAAGGCTTATGATGCTATGTGGTTGTATTATTGCTGGTATGGTGCAAGCAGTATCACCTCAGAAGCGTTCATTATGGATGATAAAGGTTAATCATGGTTTGGCATAGTTCATCATCATGGTTAATGACGGTTACTAATGGCAATACAATATTAGGTATAATCATCAAGCATCGCGCTGCAGGACATTGCAAACGTGTTCCTGGGATTTTTGTGGCGACAGATCATTCATCGGTCAGAGCATCTTTGACAGATGAGAAAGGATATAGCAGGCTCCAGGTGTCACGAGCCACACTCACATATTAGACCAAAATTGACCGGGTGAGCTTCTCAACAAAGGGCAGTATGCAAGATGTTTCGGCAGGATACACAGGGACCCACCCTTGAATAATAGTGGCTGGCAATGGTTGAACAGAAGGGTCGATGCCATTTATATGTTAACTATGATGAATGATAAGTTCAGGCGGAACATGATTAATCAGAATTAGGAACCGTTAATGATGGTACAGGTTTATGATATATGATAATAGCTAGTGCTTCCTTCTACTGGCAAAGCGACTTTTGGGCTGATCAAAAAATCAACAATAGGCAGGATCCCAATAGAGCAGATGGCGGCTTCAAAGGCGGACGCAAAATTTTGGCCTTTTTGTGCGTTGTTGGAATGATGTTTTTGGAACTTTCTTGTGTCAGTCATGAACCTGTGGTCAATACTCTTAGTATATGGTTTTGGGTCAAAATCCAACCAAGCAACAAATGTGAAGGTGAATATCCCGACAAAGACTAGTTTGGTTTACTTTGGTCATTTCTGAGATGTTCACCAGGTGTTCTTGACTACCGACTGTTCAGCTCGACCACAGTCTTTATACAAACAACCTCATTTTTCCAACAAGGCGTTGTTTGTGGACACCATCATGGTCCACAAACAAGGGGTAAGATATGATTGACAATGATGATGGTTTATAATGAACAACCTTGCGGTTCCCTAAGAACAAGGATAAACAATTGATTTGGCGTTCATAGCCACTCACAGCCATGAATTAACTAGTACTCACTATGATTGCCATCAGGAATTCAACGACAATTTTCATAATTCACCGTGACTGAGCTTGACGTCAAGCTTGACCTCAGGCCCGATCCTTCTCCCAGACACCGAGAACCACTCCGGGGCGCATCCATCCAGTGCCTCCAGTGCTGGGCCCGCCTGGGTGCCTTCTCGAGAAGTGCAACTCTTGAAGCCTTTGAAACTCTTTGAAGTTGTGGACCTCTAACGGACCATGAAAGATCTGACCCCCCACTTGCACAAGCTCTGAACGCCAGTGTTGGTCAAACCCCATTTTTTTAGGTGGTGAAGCCGCTGTGAGTATTGACCATATTAACCAATGGAAACCAATGGATCTTAATGATCAAACCAAGCTGCCTAGAGATCCTAATGATTCAAAGGTCCCAATTTTGACCGCTGTGAGTTGGTCAGCCACCATCACCCTATGCGTCAGTGGTTCGTCGCCGTAATTTCTACGGTGGCAATGGGAGCCCACACCCTGGGAGTTCTCGCCCCTTGAAGCGCCGAGCCAGGCAGGGGCATGGGGTCCATGTCAACCGATTGGTCTACAGGCAAATGTCCAAGAATATTGGATGGAATTTATGGTAGCTATTTGCCATCATTGATGGTAGCTATTTGTCATCATTTATGGTGACTTTTTAGCATCATTTATGGAGTTTTCCTGGTTCCTGCAGAGCAACTGGTTGATAGTGAGATGCACTCGATTGATTGTGCTAAAGAACTACCTTTTAAATCTCAATGACCCCGTCAACCTGTGTGAAAGTCCAAACATTTGGTATCCCACATGGTAATTGAGGGTCAAAGTAAGGTTCAGAAGGTTTAACAATGCTTGGGCACCCATTAACAATGGATGATCTTGGTTATTCATGTTTTATTCACAAGAACATGGTCAATAAGTACTGGTTTGCAATATTGAGGCCATTAAGAAATGAGCCGATGTTCGAAGATGGTCCTACCATTTTAGATCGGGGTTGTGCCATATTTTGAAACATAGTAGTTCCGGATCCAAACACACCACCTTCGCAAGACAACTCATCGGGTGTGTGAGCATTTGATAATGGTCAACTGTTGCTCAATCATAATAGATAACTTGTGGTTGGTTGGTTATTATGATTATAATGGTTTGATGGATTATTTCTCAACAGGTTTTATCGGTTGGTAAGTTATAATGATAGTTGATCAACTGATCAATCAGAATTGGTTTCGTTTATGATTGTTCAACAACCATTGCCAGTGAATGGATTCAACCGTGATAAATCCACTGGTTGATCCGTTGGTTGATTCCACTTGTTGCTGATGTTCAGCCATTGAATGGTAATTGTTGGTGATGAACCCACTGGTTGGTGATGGTTGGTGGTTTCGAGAGGTTTTTGTTGATTTTCCCACATTTTTGGGATGAAGACTAATACTTTTTCAGAGGGGTTAAACAAGGGCTACCCTTTGGTCAACTGAGCTGGAATCGGGTAATCCACCATCTATACAGTAATGGTTTTACCCAGTTTTACCCTCTGAAAACCGGGGATCTTTAGCTTCCAGGGTAGTTTACCAGAGGATGAGTCCGTTCTCCTGGGTTGATAACGTTTACATTTCCAATACCCCAGCCTTGCCCTAGTGTGCCGCTTGACAACTGTGGGGGGGTCCCAGTGTGGCAAACGCAACTGGCAAACAGAGAGCTATGTATACGATTTGTTGAGTCAAGGATTTCAAGAAGTCAAGAAGGTGGCAGCGTTTCCCACACAGTTCTTGCCGGAAGCCACCAAGTTGGGGAGGGTTCCCCTATCATCTCAGCACCGTCCCGCAACAAACATTTCCTTGTCTCAATATCGAAAGTTACGCATATGCCATGATATGCCCATACATGCCAAGGTAGAAGCCTTGCAGACCACTCGGGTCCCTAGTTGAAATCAATTGAGCACAGCCACTTTCAGACCTTTGACTTGGACCATGCCATTTTTAAACAAATGTATGATTGTTGTATTTGGCCTTATTTTACTGGATGGCTCATACCCACTAACTTAGGTTTTTAGTGCTTTTGGCAAGGGATCTATAAGCCACCAAGTTTATCAGACACGTTTGACATGTTGTTTTTTTTCCCTCATGATGTCTCACTCAAATCCAATTTGGAGTAACAACTGCTGCTTGGTTTCTGTCATGCCTGGGTCAACACTCCGAAATGCCGTCCGTGGGGTTTCTCAAGCCATAGGGGTACCCCCAAAACTGGTTGGTTTACTACTACACATGGTTAATAAAGGATGATTTGGGGGTCCCCTATTTTGAGAAACCACCAAATAGGGGCACCCCAAAAAGCATCCACTATTAGTCATTTGTAGTACTAAACTAACTATTTTTGGGGTCCCCTATTTTGAGAAACCCCCAAATTGAGTATCCATGATGGTAGTTGTGAGGCAAGTAGGAAGTACCGGTTGGGTGCTTTGGATGCTATTTGATGGCCTTGTTGCTGATGTGGGGAACGATTCAATTATGACTTGCGAAAGATTCCATGAAATCAAATGCAACTAGATCCCATTACATTGAGTTGCAAGTAGGTAAACAGCATATGCAGAGCTGTTGACCGATTGTCACTCCCGCAGCATCATTCAAAAGCACATTCTGAAATACTTCTATAATGAGACTACGCATACCCATCAGAACCCTTCACACACCGTAAACATAACTCTGCCATGACCATTATTCAACCAGCTTAATCATTAACCATCATTCACCATCATCAAACCAGCTTAATCATTAACTATCATTCACCATCATTAAGCCAGCTTAATTTCTCAGCATCATCAACCACTCTTAACCAAGCGGTTCGTGTCACGCCACGATCATGGATGGTCATCAACGCATGCATGTCTCTGCTGGCAGGCCAATGACTGAAGGGCGGTCCCTTTGTCGCCACAGGGAAGCAACAAGGTATCGATAAAGGCAAGCTTTTCAAGGAATCGGCAGGGGGTCTAGGCAGTTGATAAGAAAAGGTAGGATCTGCCGGGGAAGTCCGTATCCGATGTATCTCCAAATCTTCGTTGAGATGACCTCCCATCCCAGCTGCAATTTGCCGAGCCGAGCGGGGTCCAAGTGATGCCCTTTGGACTTTGAGTTGGGCCCCCTCGTGGTGGTGTGGAACAGATAAGCAACAGCTACGCAACAGGAGCTATAGGGAAATTTCTTTGATTTTTGTGTGCCCTGAGTTGGCAGTAGAAGCACATACACTCGATTTTTTGGCGCAGCATCATTTTGACGCAGATAGGTTTTGAGCTCCATCGCGTGTCTTCAGTTTTCCGAGCAGTCAACAAGTGACGACTTGGCAGGCCTGCTTCCCTCAGAACTTTTTAGCCCTCATAGTTAGACAGATGAACTTTTTTTCATAAATCAAAGATGCTAAGCTTGGTCACTTTGTCCCAATCTTGCGCAAGGTATGTGCATACCACTCTTGGCTTGACAGAAACTACCCCCCCGGCAAGCTGATTTGTATGGCCCGAGCTAAAAGAAGACTTGTTAAAAAACCGACGAAAGTCACTAATTTGCCGTGACTGGTAACCAAAAGGTACCATGACCATAAGCGACAAACATGTTTGTCACAAAAGGTTTGATATGACCCCCCTGGTGCGTATTCCCCAAGACCTTCACAGAGCGGCGTTCCGGCTGAATCTCACGGCAGCGGCCGCCCGGTGGGCACATCTCCCTTCGAATCTCTTCCATAGGAAGAGTTGGAGCCTCCTACTTATTGGAAAACTTGGCTTGAACAAGTAGGTGAAACCGACATATTTTCACCGGCCTCAACTAAGTGGCCAACTGACAGAGTTAGGCTTGAACAAGTAGGTGAAACATTGCCTTTCTGTCAGCTGACCACTTATGCCGAACAGCACCAGGGCTTGTTTGTAGAGCGTCATTGGGGGCTGGTGCTCGAGCATTTCTGCTGGAACATTTCAAGAGCGATGCCTTGCTGGTGCAAGCTGGGCCCACGGCAGTCGATGCTTTCTCAACCGTTCATGGCCCGTGGCATATGATTTATGGTCACAAATATTTTGAATATTGTTCATGGTCCTTAAACAATGGCACCATGCCTCGATTGTTCAAGGCTTGTGACTCAGGGCGCATAAATGTCTTATGGTGTCCTGAGTTCACCTGTTTCCCCCTAAAACAAGCAGTTTTAGGGTTGATCGGTGCTGCCGCGGTGACCTCTACATGCCATGGTGGCAAGCAGTGAAGCAGAGCACATCCCCCAGCAGTGGCTGAGTCGCCGTTGAACTTCATCAAGTTCAACAACGGTCGGATCAATCACTTATCCCCTGCCGTGTAACCAAAAGATACCGTTAAAGTGACAAAAATGCCACAAAAGGCTTGATCAAAACGTGATAAGACCCATATATTTGGTACATAGAGTGGTTGTCCGCAAGAAAGCGGCATCGCTTAGATCCCGCTGGTGTGGAGCAGCGACCCTGACACATCTCCGGTCCCAAAGGCACACCAACTCCAGTAGTTTCTTTGAGGATCACGATGAAGTCCTAGCCCAGACTCGACTCAGTGATTTTCCGGACTCCTGGGGCCCCTGGCTCGAACGCGGGGAGGATTTTCCGCCCCGGTGATCACCCGTTCCGTACGCCATAAAATGATGGATTCCTCTGAGAATTGCAGTGTTGATGTCCTGCAGAACCAGCTTTGCCTTATCCAGGAAACTGCGTGAAATTTGTGCGGGCTTCAATTCGGCACGGCTGGTCGCTTCAAAGATGTCTACCAACTCAAACTTGATTTCAGATCATACTGGCCGCCGGTGCAGGCACCTCATCCTTGAGCCAACGAAATTGAGCATGAACTGTGATTCTAGCTGATGGGTTTTTTAGGGTCTTCCTATTTTGAACACCCAGCCGTTGCACATTTCTTGGCTTGCCAGATATCAGGCTGGTGAAAGTGGCCACCTTTCAATCAGATGTCATTGGCGGTGTGCCATGTTGTGCCAAGTTGATTGAAGCTCAAACTGGCATGGCTCACAATGACCAATCGACCAATTGCTATTGGTTTACCCAAAATGGTCTAGGTAGTGCTTGGATCCCCTTTCGAGTAGGATGACTTCTAGTCACAGCGTAGCAGCTTAGCCATGCCACTGTAAATTATGTCCAGTGAAGCTGGTCGCATTGGCTCAGGGTGCCTTTGCGCCGACTTGTCGTGCGATTTACCCCTGAGGTGGGGTATCCAGTAACCCATGATAATTGCCGTGTTGATGTCCTGCAGAACCAGCTTTGCCTTATCCAGGAAACTGCGTGAAATTTGTGCGGGCTTCAATTCGGCACGGCTGGTCGCTTCAAAGATGTCTACCAACTCAAACTTGATTTCAGATCATACTGGCCGCCGGTGCAGGCACCTCATCCTTGAGCCAACGAAATTGAGCATGAACTGTGATTCTAGCTGATGGGTTTTTTAGGGTCTTCCTATTTTGAACACCCAGCCGTTGCACACGTCTTGGCTTGCCAGATATCAGGCTGGTGAAAGTGGCCACCTTTCAATCAGATGTCATTGGCGGTGTGCCATGTTGTGCCAAGTTGATTGAAGCTCAAACTGGCATGGCTCACAATGACCAATCGACCAATTGCTATTGGTTTACCCAAAATGGTCTAGGTAGTGCTTGGATCCCCTTGCGAGTAGGATGACTTCTAGTCACAGCGTAGCAGCTTAGCCATGCCACTGTAAATTGTGTCCAGTGAAGCTGGTCGCATTGGCTCAGGGTGCCTTTGCGCCGCCTTTTACTCCTGGTAAGTGGTACATAAACGAGATATTCCCAAACTAAGCACCAGAACACATGAGTTTGGACGCTCAAAAACTGTTGGGGCAGACCATTTCACTGTGTTTTTTCATTTAACAACAAACCAATGAAATCAAATGAAAAGTGATAATCCCATTTAACAACAAACCATTTCATGTGATCAAAAGTGCTTTGGCTGCCGCGGCTCAGCCGTGTCCTGCCGAGAAACTTTGACAGACGCTGAGGACTTGGAGCTCGCTGGAGGCCCTTGGAGCTCGTTGGACGGACACCCTGGTGACGGCTGGTGACTGGTGGTTTCCACATGTTTCCACCAATCCTTCAAAGGTTTGGACAAATGACGCACACGCACACATCATGGTTTTCATATAAGCTTTGGTCCCAACTTGAGGTGAAGAGTAGCCGATTCGATCTAACAACCACCGGTTCCAGGAAACATCCAAGATTGTTTCAGTTCACATTGAACAGCTAGGCAAGGCGAGTTATACAACAAGATGAGCAGCAGATTCAGGGGAGCTCCGGTTCAAATTGGATCAGAGTGTGCCATGGCCCCAAAGCCTAATGTTTCATTGCTGGACTGCGCGCTTCTGTGGCACAGCATCGATGTCTTGCAACCCAAGCAGGTCACATCATTCAGAATGATCAAAGGGCAATGGCTTGATTTTTGGGCACCACGGGCACCAGAAAACCACGAAGTCGATCCAAAGGCAGCTCAGTTGTGGTTGCGCATCAGCGCTGAGCCTCACCACAGAGAGGTAAAGCTGCATGTCGTCATTTTGGTTTGGAGGGCGGCAACACAGATGACCCCTAGGCACAGCTTAGGTGTGCTTTGGAAGCTTCGTTCCTGCAGAAAACAGATTTCGGAGGCTGCAAGTTCCAAGCATCGGAAGTTGAGCATCCCACCGTGAGGTAGCAGCTCTCCTGACTGGGTAAGCAGGGGACCAAGGTTTTACAGCAGCCGACAGAATTGTAGATAAAACAAAAAGGAGCGTGCAGACAGGCAAATGCAACCCAAAAGAAAACACAAAAAAATGAGATCCAATGCATCAGAGACATAAATAATTTTCGAGAAAAAAAAAAAAAACCTAATGGAAACACATGTTTTCTATAATTCAGTCGGCCAACTAAGCAATTCCACTATGGTCGTTTCCAAAATTAATTATAGAAAAAAAACAAGCATCGCAATTCATGGCAATTTAGCGCAATATGATCAAAATACAAGGGAAAGGCAAATTATGGAAATTTTCAGCCCCCTAGATATAATTATAGAAAAACGATGCGCTCAAGAGGTTGAAATCTCATTTTTGACTTCATTTTCATGAGGAAAATGCAATGATGGAGCATTTTGTCGACAGGAATCCCTAAGCCGAAGTGACCTAGATTTGTTTTCTCTAATTCTTTCGGTGACCGTGCTCCATCCCCATGTATCATGCCCTGACTTCCAAATCCCTCGCCAGCTTACCATGCACATCGGCACATCGACTTGGCTAGGCTTTGGCCATCTTGAAACACAGACACCACCTGGTGTGCTTCGGTTTTGCCGCTCGTGATCTCAATACCCCTGGCTGGAACTGGTTGTTCTGAAAGTGAGCTCATTGCGAACAGTCTCAGGTGCAAGTGTGCAACCGCCACTACTTGCACTTTTCGTTTTGCTGTGCAGGGTCTTTTCCTTCGAAACCTTCATTCTGCATGCAAAAATAATGTATAGCTGTCCAAGCCATCGGGCGCCCGGAACTCTGTGGAACTCTTCAGTGTTCCCATCCCTAGAAACTTGAAGCACCTGATGCTGCTGAGTCATGCCGCGCTATAGAAGGTTTTCCCTAGCACTTTGTTCGCCTGGGGAAAGTTTGTACATGTTTGTTTAGACATGGTCTGGTAGTGCCAAGCAAGCGACGGTAAGGAACTCACCAAGAGCCGTGCCCAAGCTGAAGTTCTGAACCAAAGTTGGGCATTTGTTGTCCCAGAAATACATGTTTGTTCCAGCTGGTGGTACAGAAACTTGCATTGCCAAGGCAGCCAATGCAGTGAAGCATCCCTAGCAGTCGTTGATACGAGAGCCAGTGGACATTCATCCAAGCTCTGGTTGAATGTACTTAAAGAGGCACATAACCAGTGCCCAAATGTGTTTGATTCAGAGTTGCTTGTGTCATCTTCCTGTTGTGCTGCGTTTCCATTGGAGCTGAGTTCTGCTGAGTTCGCCTGTAACAGTTCCATTGATCGTCAACAGTGCAACATCCCATGGTGTCTGACACGATCCGTTGCAGCGTGGTCAGAGTGCCACCGAAGTCTTGGAGGTCGCAGATATTGCGATGCGTGGCATGTTGAAACTACGGCCTGCTGGTTAGGAGGAAGCTGCGGCTGGAGCCAGGGGTATCCCGTTCTAGTCTTTCAAAGGGCCTCTGAAGGGGGAGCGACTTGGAGCTACCAGGAGGCTTCGAACCAAAAGCGATGCAACTTTGCTTTAAAACTTGGAACTCATAATCACAGAGTTGCATGCAGAAAAGTGAGAGATATTGCAACGACAAGACCCTTTCCACAGCGTTGAAACGAACTGGTCACCAAGTGTCCAGGCTACCGCGTCAGTCACCAGGTCTGTGTTAGCCACCGAGTACCAAGCCGCACATCAGTCCTTCAGAGTGCGCACAACGTAGGGACCAGTCATCGATGACCGGCGTACGGTGGCGCTGGGTGTATTGAAGAGAGCGCAGCTCACCAAATCTTATTCCAGATGGGTGGTGACACATCTCTTGCAGAGAGTTACTTTGGCAAGACATTTTTTCAAACAAGTTCCACAAAGGTGTGTTTGTGGTCATATCCAACTCCAAGAATTTTGGAATTTCAGCGAAGCTGAGCCTTCAAGTGTTTTTTTCTGAGGGCCAGCTCTTTAATTCACACTTGACATCAACTTGCCAAGTGTTTGCTGCAAACTGCCTGACACTGATCCGTTTCAAGTACCTTTGGCACCTTTTGTTGAAGAGAAAGACCTCAAAGATGTTCGGCCGCATTCCCCTCTCGGAGCATGGAAGCATATTGATCGAAGAATCGAATCATGTCCAACAAACCTATGGGGTTTTGAAATGATTATTGGTGGAGAACTGCGATGTTTCTTCCTCCCAGAGATCAAAAAACATGGTGACAAAAGACTGCATTCGTGGTGACCTGCCGGTCCACGGGTCCTCACCCCGTCATGGATGGTGACACCGCTGGCAACATGCAAGCATGGGTACCCACCCAACTGGGGGCCACCATTCTCCACCTTGTCCGCGGCACCTGTTCAACCTTCTGACCATGTCACATCACCATGGTACCATATTCTTCTCCTCACCTGTTGCCATCATGTTGTCATGTTGTTACCATGTCACCACCTTTAACAAATGCTCAACCCATGTTCAACCCCCATGTTCACCCCATGTTCAACCTCCATGTTCAACCTCCATGTTCCACCCTTGAAAATCCTTATGTTCCAGCATCTCCTTGAATCTGGCCGTTCAGACACGACCACGGGCACGGCTTAAGCCACCAAGCTGTTAAGACATCGAAACCTTGCCAGGCTGAAGCAACCGGGGTATCGGGGCTGCCAGTTCTAAACCTTGGATATCAGTCGAATCACGTGAAATTGAAATGATGAATGGTGGTTGTTGATGATCAATGATGCTTAGTGAAGTTTGGTAAGTTTCTAGGGTGGCATAACCTATAAGCCACTAGAATAGCTAGTGATGGTTTGCAATGATTGACACATGTGGAAGGGGACGCATGCTGACCCGTGTGGGAGCAGCCGCAACTGTGAACTCGTTCCCTGGACGCAGCTGTCGTGGGTATGAATGAAGAGATTTCTCATTCGCCCGAAAATGTTACGGTCAAAATCTCAGAAGGTGTTCAAAGGCATCAAAAGTCTTCCGCCTTGCTGTGAAGGTCATGAAATTATATGAAATTGATTACTTCACATAAACTCAAAAACAAACCTTCAATAAATGGTCTTCATCGCCCATCTTACGGAAGCCACCAGCGGTGACCACCAAGCAGATGTTGGGAGCTGCTTGGGGCCAGGGGTGCTGAACTAAGAAAGTGTGTGATTTGCTTTAGAGTTGTCGCTGGAAGAACGTTAGTGGTCCATGACCCAGGGAGCATCTTCCACGGCAACTTTACCTGTCATCCAGACTCGTTCGGTACATCTCCAAGACCTAAGTATGGCCATCCCAGGATACCACTTAAGATAAACGTATGGGGCGGTCCATGGCTATGCCACTTGACTACAGCTGTTACCAAAGCATGCTGAAATCATCGTGTTTGGTCCCATCGCTTTCGCTGAAATTTGATACCTTGAGCCATGGGAATGTTGGGGGTCCCAGACTTACCGCACCAAGAACCCATAAAGCCAATCTAAGGGGAGCAAGCCACCAGGAGTGCTCTAATCCGAGGGTAGGTACTTGTAACATGTTGTAGGTATGAGGCAGTTTAGCAGGGATACAGCATGCCCATGTCATGTCGATGTGCCGAGTGATGATTAAGAGTGTTTTGTCCGGTCCAACGCTCTGCCGGCATTCTGTAGCCCGGAAATTGAACGTGGCGCAGATTCGTGGAAAAAAGTGAACATCAAGCGGCAAGGGAGGGGTTCCACTCGTGCCCGCAGCCAGTTTCGCTTTCGCTTGTTCCACTGATCGCTGCGTGGTGAGTGCCACAGCTCGCCATTCCACAGCTTGCAGAGCACTCGGCTGTTCCCAACACTGCCGGCGTCGGCATCCTGGCATCCAAACGTTGGCTTGAAAAAGAAATGCCGGAAGGTGACCAAGTTCAGATTGCTGTTGCATGCCATTGCATCGCTATGACTTCCAAGGGCTCCCTGTGTTCATAGCGAGGACGCTTGGTCAGTGACCTTGGGTTTCATGGAAGAACATCCTTCCACAAGTAGGGTGCCTAATGCTTGCGGTAGAGGTTTCTTGGGAGAATCTAAAGTGATAGATTCATTTGCTTGTAGTTGCTTGGGGGTTCCTGCTGGAAAGTTTTGAAACAATCTAGTTGCTTGCTGAAACAACAGAACTGAGTTTGGGTGAAGGTAGTATCATCTTTCGTATCACCCGTCCGTAGCGCGCTCGCTCGCCTTCAGACGCCTACGACACAGATTTGCTGCTGCGACAGTTGTGAGATGTTGGCAATCCGCAATTAGGATAAGGAAAACATGAGGATGTTTCGGGTGACTGTCAGATTGGAGTCGGCAAACATGAGAATTAGGCAAATTTATCAGGGTTGGTTCGAATTTGGGTTTCCTTAAAACATGAGTGATCCCGCTCGAAGCGGTGACTAGGCAGAACCTTTTGCCCCCTGTCCATCCCTGTCCTAAGCATGGTGCGGGGGCAGCAAGGCATCCAGTGACAGCATCCTCGACTGACTGACTTTGCCGGCGGATGCTGAAATTGCTGAGGGAAATAGTATGTTTTACTGAAATCGCTGCGGGAAATGGTGCGTTTTTGCCACCATGATTCACTGTGACCCAACCCATCAAGCAAAAAAACACACACTAGCCACTTGTAGTTCAAGGAAACTATGATCCTGTTGTTTCCTGCAAGTTCTTGACATTTGGCAGCCTACATCCTCGCAGCAAAATGGGGTAGCTTACTTTACCTCTCCCGATTGTGTGAGAACACATGAGTAACTGAGTAACTCACTTGGTGTTCCCTACTGTGCTTGCTTTCCGCGATTCATGAATTTCTCAAGTGCCAGATTCTTTTCCCATGCAAAGAACAACATCTATCGCACTTCAGTGGCAGGAGCAACTTCAATCTTAAATGTGTTGGCGTCAAACCTCAAATGGTGCTGCAAGTGTTTGTTGCCTTTGCCACCAATTTGTTCAAATGCTTGTGTTCTCCACACTCTCTAGGTGGATGTTTCGTACATGTGCAGGATAGCTTCTTAGGTCTTTGAGGTTTCGATTGGCCAGAGCCATTTGTGATGATGCAGGGTGACTTCAGTTCCAGAAATGAATGGAACTGAGCGGCGTATATCCCTCAGTTGTTTAAATAATTCAACCGGTTTTATCATGTGAAGCAAGCACAGATGGAGTTGCCCAGAAATTCCTTTGAAGCCGTGCATTGCGTGGATCAGATTTATAGCCATTTGGCGTGAATGTGTTGTCAAGACTTAGCCCCGGGAATGCGTGTTGCCACTATAAGACCAGCCTAGCCGCAAATCACTGATTGCATTGGTTGTGTTCAATGGTTTTCGCCAACACGTGCCGAATGTTCAATTTTGCAAACAAATCAAGTAAACATTGAGGTAGGTTGACGGATGGCACCTTGCTGACGGGAGGGCATGAAACAGGCTTCGAGGTTGTTGCGGATATGTTTCTTGCGCTGGAACCTTTTGGAAAAAAATGCCGTTCCTGCTAAGCGGCAAAGGAAAATTATCGATGGCCCATGTAGTAGAGTCGGTAGGTTGTTGCTACAGTTTGATTCCACCAAGGGAAAATAGGGAAGATTGGCATACCTCTTGCCACCCCTAGCCAGCAACTTGCAAGTCTCATGCCCTAATAATATTGCATTGAACGTGGTCATGGGAGGCAAGCCTAGGTCAAATATTTGGTCCGCAGCTACAAGATAATCAGCAAATCGGCCGACTTTGTTTTTTCTCAGCCTGGCCTGGGTTTGCTCCCAAGAAGAATTGTTTGCAAAAGAGGCATTTATTGAAACATCCGCAAAATATGTGTTTCCCAAAGAAGACCTGTTTGCGCTTTGACCATCCTCTTTCATTTTTTGTCAATAACCGCTTTCAGTTGCATAATTTCATTTGGAAAAGTGTGAATCGACAGAAGCATTGCAGTTCTTTCAGCTGACCTAGTTGCAACATGTTCGCCACCACTGAGGCCTAGAACTCGAGTTTGTTCTTGTTGCGAAAGCACGCGTTTCCTACAGAGCCAAAGTGCAAAGCGAGGACTGAGCCAAATATTTTCATGGCTGCAACCCCTTTTTTTGGAAGTGTTTCATCGGGTCAGTAATTTCGATTTTTGGCGGTTGGGTGGTTGGAGAGTGACTTGGCCTGCAGGGTCTTTTGGTGTGAATTCCCTCCGCTGTGCCAGAAGGAACAATTGAATTCCATGCCCCAAGTGGCCAGATGCAAGTGCCAAGCAATGTCAAAGCATAACCAGCCTTTCAAAGTGGTTGGCTTCCCTCCTTGAAGCTGCCCGTATTCCCCCCAGCCCTGCAGATTGTGGTGTACTGCCGGTGCCTGCATGCTGAAAATGCCTTTAGCCAAACAGGTAGGAAACAATTCTGCAATCAGATTGCCCGCTGTGAAAGTTCGAACAAAAAACCAGGGAGGAGACACTATTCTATCAACTTGGGAGCTTGTCAACGTTTCGGTGCTTGCTGCTACGGGCCCAGATTGGATTGTGAGGTTTTAGGTTTGGCTTTTGGTGCTGCCATGCCCAAGACTCAGACTGACAAGGAACATGTGAACCATAGGTATTGATGGATGGCACCTTGCTGACGGGAGGGCATGAAACAGGCTTCGAGGTTGTTGCGGATATGTTTCTTGCACTGGAACCTGTTGGGAAAAAAATGTTGTTCCTGCTAAGCGGCAAAGGAAAATTATCGATGGCCCATGTAGTAGAGTCGGTAGGTTGTTGCTACAGTTTGATTCCACCAAGGGAAAATAGGGAAGATTGGCATACCTCTTGCCAACCCTAGCCAGCAACTTGCAAGTCTCATGCCCTAATAATATTGCATTGAACGTGGTCATGGGAGGCAAGCCTAGGTCAAATATTTGGTCCGCAGCTACAAGATAATCAGCAAATCGGCCGACTTTGTTTTTTCTCAGCCTGGCCTGGGTTTGCTCCCAAGAAGAATTGTTTGCAAAAGAGGCATCCATTGAAATACAGTCTACCCTCAGACCATTCATGTTTTTTTTCCATCGGAACCCCTTTCAGTTGCATAATTTCATTTGGAAAAAGTGTGAATCGACGGAAACATTGCAGTTCTTTCAGCTGACCTAGTTGCAACATGTTCGCCGCCACTGAGGCCTAGAACTCGAGTTTGTTCTTGTTGCGAAAGCACGCGTTTCCTACACAGCCAAAGTGCAAAGCGAGGACTGAGCCAAACATTTTCATGGCTGCAACCCCTTTTATTGGACGCCCTTGGGGTCAAGAACTTCGATGTTTGGCGGTTGGGTTGTTGGAGGATGACTTGGCCTGCAGGGTCTTTTGGTGTGAATTCCCTCCGCTGTGCCAGAAGGAACAATTGAATTCCATGCCCCAAGTGGCCAGATGCAAGTGCCAAGCAATGACAAAGCATAGCCAGCCTTCCAAAGTGGTTGGATTCCTTCCTTGAAGATGCGTTTGGCCACTGCAGGCCTTGACTGTGCGTTTTGAGTGGCGGGTTGCCGAGCGGCACGCCCCCCAGCCCTGCAGATTGAGGTGTACTGCCGGTGCCTGCATGCTGAAAATGCCTTTTGCCAAGCTGGCAGGAAACAGTTTTGCAATCAAATTGCCAGCTCTGAAGGTTCAAACCAAAAAGAGGGAGGAGACGCTATTCTATCAACTTGGGAGTTTGTTAACGTTTCGGTGCTTGCTGCTATGGGCCCAGATTGGATTGTGAGGTTTTAGGTTTGGCTTTTGGTGCTGCCATGCCCAAGACTCAGACTGACAAGGAACATGTGAACCATTGATATTGATGGATGGCCCCTTGCTGGAAAAACTTTTGGAACTTAAGACGCTGGTTTCCAGATTGCCTCACGTTATTGGATCTCAATCTGCGACTTGTCAATGCTGCCTTCAAGCCATCAAATTCGGAAGGCGAACCCGGGGAAACGTGTGTGGTTCGTAAGGAAGTATCCAATTTCACTAGAAAATAATGGTCCTAAAGAGAGAAACATGAGGATACTTGTCAAGGAGAGTCACTTTCTAGCAAACTTGATTTTCCTACTAGAAAATGAAGTGTCCAAGAGCACCCCCAAACGGCATGGTGGATGTTTTTGTGGGATTTTTACTTGAGGTTCTTTGCAGTTCGACATGTTCACCGTTCCTCAAAGGCACCAGGAAAACTCGAGTTCGTTTCTTGGTGCGAAAGCATGCGCCTCCTACAGACATCTCGAAATTTGACAGCTTCATCAGCTTCATAGCGACAGTGCAACGCAAGGGCTGAGCCGACAAACATTTTCATGGCTGCAACCCCTTTTTTTGGAAGCGTTTCATCGGGTCAGTAATTTCGATTTTTGGCGCTTGGGTGGTTGGAGGATGACTTGGCCTGCAGGGTCTTTTGGTGTGAATTCCCTCCGCTGTGCCAGAAGGAACAATTGAATTCCATGCCCCAAGTGGCCAGATGCAAGTGCCAAGCAATGACAAAGCATAGCCAGCCTTCCAAAGTGGTTGGATTCCTTCCTTGAAGATGCGTTTGGCCACTGCAGGCCTTGACTGTGCGTTTTGAGTGGCGGGTTGCCGAGCGGCACGCCCCCCAGCCCTGCAGATTGAGGTGTACTGCCGGTGCCTGCATGCTGAAAATGCCTTTTGCCAAGCTGGTAGGAAACAGTTTTGCAATCAAATTGCCAGCTCTGAAGGTTCAAACCAAAAAGAGGGAGGAGACGCTATTTTATCAACTTGGGAGTTTGTTAACGTTTCGGTGCTTGCTGCTATGGGCCCAGATTGGATTGTGAGGTTTTAGGTTTGGCTTTTGGTGCTGCCATGCCCAAGACTCAGACTGACAAGGAACATGTGAACCATTGATATTGATGGATGGCCCCTTGCTGGAAAAACTTTTGGAACTTAAGACGCTGGTTTCCAGATTGCCTCACGTTATTGGATCTCAATCTGCGACTTGTCAATGCTGCCTTCAAGCCATAAAATTCGGAAGGCGAACCCGGGGAAACGTGTGTGGTTCGTAAGGAAGCATCCAATTTCACTAGAAAATAATGGTCCTAAAGAGAGAAACATGAGGATACTTGTCAAGGAGAGTCACTTTCTAGCAAACTTGATTTTCCTACTAGAAAATGAAGTGTCCAAGAGCACCCCCAAACGGCATGGTGGATGTTTTTGTGGGATTTTTACTTGAGGTTCTTTGCAGTTCGACATGTTCACCGTTCCTCAAAGGCACCAGGAAAACTCGAGTTCGTTTCTTGGTGCGAAAGCATGCGCCTCCTACAGACGTCTCGAAATTTGACAGCTTCATCAGCTTCATCAGCTTCGGAAGGCAAATCAATCTAGGTAAATTTCCCTTTTCCCGCATGAGTTCAGGTTGACAAGCTGACTGCTTCGCTTCATGATGTTGCCTTGACTCATCTTTTGTGCAACTAGGCTGCGTGGTTCCAGTCTCCATGTTTTTTGTGGGATTTTTACGCGAGATTCCTTGCAGTTGGAAATGTTCCCCGTTCCTCATGGATAGAAAAATCATTTGCGCAGGCAATGCCCTTGCTTGGCAAGGGTTTTCCGCGAGGCCTGCAGAACACCAGGCGCCCGTGTCATCAAGAAACCTAGTATCAACATCTTTTCTGTATAATTTTGCTTGAGGTATTGTACGATGGTTTCAAAAGTTCTTTAGGGAGCAGCCGCCAATCTGTCTTGAAACTATGAGACTTGAAACATCTTGACATATTTTGACTTTTCACTTGAGCAGCGTTCTAAAGTCCCCTTAATACATTTAGTATTGGGCTGGCGATAACTGAGGTCATTCGTAAGTCTTTTGCTGAGTTTCGTAAGGTATTCGTAAGCTGTGACGTAAGCCTTGTGAGAGAGACATGTTTTCGTAAGCGTTTCGTAAGTGATTCTCATGTCAGGATGGCAATCCTCAAAAATTTGATGATGGCAGAGACAATTTAATGAATCATGTTGCCGTAAGCGAATCGTAAGCGAACCGTAAGCTGACCGTCAGCAAAACTTGTTGGGGAGATCTAAAGACCTACAAACGCCAAAAATTGCAGCTCAATGTTCACTACGATTCCAGACATCATTCCCAAGACTGATTTGCGGTAAGCGAATCGTAAGCAATTCTTGTTCCAAACTCCATTCGTAAGTAAAATGTTGGAAAACGTAAGCTACCGTAAGCCGAATCGTAAGTAAATAGTTATTGCATGGAAATCAAAACATGATTTTGAACACCGCTCACTTGGCGACATTTTGCGAGCTAGTCCCGACAGCTACATGAAACACTGGTATATGACGTTTTGAGGACCATTAGTTTTGATGGATGGACCGTGGCTGGAGAAAAATTGGGTGGGAGTGATGTAAGAACATGTAGAATGAACCCAGCTGTCACCAGATCTCCATTTGCCGCGACTGTCGCTGCTGCCGGCTCACGCCTTCAAGCCTTTGGTCAGCGAACCCAGGGCAACCTTCGGCCCGAGTTGTGTCCCAGTTGACGCTGACAAACTGACTGTCACTCTTCATGACAGTGCGCTTGCGATATGACTTTTGTGCAAGGAAAGTAGCTGCCAGCAGCTGTGTGGTTCCATCTTCTGCTGTGCAAAGACTTGAAACCGCGGCAGGAAACCAGCTGCGAGCGGCTGTCGTGTTATCCAAGCACCGTGCAGCTGTCTGAGCCGCCAAATTGCCAATCGCGAGACCAGAAGCGCGGTAATGCCAAAGCAAGAACCCAGTGCTGATTTGTTCACTGCGGCATCACTTAAGGGTGTTGACTCTTGGGTGGATTGCGCAATGGTGCGGGATTTGTCTGCCTGTCCTGGGCTTTGGTTGAATTTGCATGGGACCAGGCACTTGACAGAGCACGTGTTTGAAGAAGAACGGCCCCCGCTTTGTGTAGGGTTTCGCCGCTCGCATGGTGGCCCGGTAGCAGCAGCAGGTTGAATTTTGGCATTGGCCATAGGATTGGCCAGTGCACAAGTTAAACATCACGGTGTGGCAGCAATCACAGAAGCACAAACGGCGAGATGTTTTGCGTTTGTTGATTCTTGGGTTCATGATGCCACGTTCATCATCCCTTGGTTGAAAAAACGATTTCTGGGATTCAAATGTCAGACCATTCATCCTGCAAGCAGGGGATGTGTGCGTTGACTGCGTCAATTTTTTTAATTGACAGGAGGTGGTCGTGGAACTGGCGCCAAGCCAGTGCAAAATTTTGCGATCTTCAGGTTGCTATGAAAATGCCGACTCGGGCCATCCGATGTTTCTTTGTTGAGACCGGGGCAGACATTGTCCTTGATTTCCATGCCAGTGGGATGCATTCATTCACGTTTCTTTTGAAGTTTTTACATTAGCCGGCTTGACATGCATGTTCGCAAGTGCCGCCAAAAAATTAGACAGAAATTTGTTGTTATACCGCCCGTGTAGCTCTTCCCATCCATAGGTGCCATTCAGTCAACATTTGGAAAATCATTTTGTGTTCTTTGCAGCAGCAATAATTTGAAGCAGCAACCAACCATTTCAGGTTTGAATTCACAGGGCTGCAGATGTGCCAAGATTTTGCCGATCAGCATTTGAAGGGCCGGCAGTGTCACTGCCAAGTCTGGACAGTTTCCGCACATGTTATGGCCATGATACTACCCATGCAACATAGACGTGTAGCACGTGGTGTCACGACCCATCAGCTGGAACTTTGTCAAAGGAATCTGTGCCACTTGTTTTCGTCCGCGGGGGTCTCTGAAAGGCGTTGGCTCGTTTGGGACCATTGAACGAACAGCAGCGCAACAGCAACTTTCCAGCGATTGGATGGCCTTCATGGGACATTTGGCCATGCCTAGCAACCTCTGCCAGGGGGCGTAGGGGACGGAAACGGCGGGCGTCCAGACATTGCACCGTTGCCGGTTGCATTTCGCATGTGGCGGCGCTCCTCCGGACAGGTCACCTTCCCAACACTGTTTGCCAAAATTGGATTTGTTCCAACCATTTTTTGGGAGGCAACCTATCACTAAAAAATTGATGGCCAATCTTGCGCGATATCACGTTGAGCAATTCATTTCCAGCCGTGTTGTTTCTCCAAGTTGTGGTCATGAAGTCTATCAAGCCATTGCCGTTCACAAAAAATGCCTTGAGCCTTGATCACCGGAAACGATTTCCTACACCGGTTCGGTAAATCATCTGTAGATCAAAATACCATCATTATGAATTTGAGGCTCTAGCCTATTTGCCTGCGGGAAACCATTTTGAAGGTGTCCATGATGTCCATGTTTGATCTTCCGCGAGCAACCTTGGCAACATCAAGGCAAGAGCCAGGTGGAGTCGAAAAATGTATCGCCGACGGGTAAGTTGGGGGGCATATTGTTGCGGTGCCCAGTTGTTTTTCAATATATGATACCAGAAGTTGCCTGTTTCAGAACGTTTGGATTGCAAGCGGGTCCTTAGTTCACTGCGTGTATGGATGTGTTTGGGTATTGTTTGGCTTGCTGCAACCATTGTTTGACTGCATGTGGTCCGCGTTGTGGTTGCCCGTGCAGAGATATCACACAGGCAAGGGAAAACCACTGGTTTGATTTAATGTCTGTGACCATCATGAACCATGATTCACCATGAGTCAACCATTAATCAAGCATGATGAACCATTAGAGTTGGATTGACCCTTGTTTTGATATGTTTTGATATGATTTATACTGCACGGGCGGATGACCATCCCCATGTGCCCATGTATATATCATTGTTTGTTTCATTGTGACTTGGGCAGATGACCAAGCTGAAGTGAGTCGTTGACCTTGGTTCATTTGCCTTCTAGATTCCCTTGGTCACCGGTCAGATCGCTGCCTTATTGCACTCCAGCCTGCAAATTGCAGAGTTCAATGTGTTTTTTGACAAATTTGTTTGCAGCAGTCGTCAATTCACATTTGCTGTGCCCATGGGTGGAAGATACCGCCTGTTTGATTTACCTTCGCCAAAGAAAACAAAAGATGAAGAAAATTGTTGAGCATGTTTGCTTTATGAACTTCCTACCCAGCCACCATGTGCTAGACCCTAGTGCAGAAAACATTTTGCATGTCCTCAATTGAGCAGTCACCGTTTTTTGTTTGCAGAATGCGTAGAAACAACTATACTTCAATTCACAAAAGTGGCAGACAGCACACAAAACTCCCGAGAACGAACTTCCGTTGCCCAACTTGAAATGGAGGTGCCCGAAGCTGCTTATTCTTTCTTGGTTCCAGGATGTTGTGTTTTCTTTCCAGGTTTTCACTTCACACATGTTTTTTTTGCAGGGGGAATATGCAAGACAACAAAGCAACTGTGGCCTTTGGCCCGCTTTCATCAGGGGTCAGGTTGTGGCGTCTTAAAAGTACATATGATTATATAATACATATGTTACATATGTTTGTTCTTTCGCATGAGTAGTTGGTTATCATTATCAACCACTAATTATTCACCCTTGGCAAGCACTGACTGACGGTGGCTGCTAACCACCAAGCAGTGAAGGTTTGATGATGATTAGGGTGAGTGCGAAGGTCCTAGGTGCTGACTTACTTTCGTAAACACCACTGGCTTAGAGCATGCGGCGGTTTCTGAATAGCTGGCGGTACCCCCAAAATGATCATTTTCTCACTAAACATGGTTGATATTGGATGATTGAGGGGTACCCCTCTTTTGAGAAACACCCATGTTGTGGCCTTCTGTGTCTTCAACCGTGCTCTCCTCCACCTGGATTGAACAAGGTTGGCTACATCTGAGATTCAGGAAACACAATTGTAAAACTAAAGGGGGTTGATTCTTTGTTGCACTTCATCCACGCCATCATGTACTTTTTTCCACGCATCATGTACAATATATTGTTTGTTTGTTAAAATGTGATGTATCCTCCAAAAACGTCACTCAGGTTCCATTTGCCTCGCCCAAAAATGCTGGTGTTCGTTGAAAACCGATGACCAGAAACATTGGCCTGCTACGATGGGTAGCCATCCTGCGGTCTTGTATGTGGTTGGATCATAGGACCTGTCATTGCTTGTCTTCGCAATACGTAACCGCCACCATGTAACCGCCACCATTGATCCCATCCATAAGTAGCAGCTGCTGTTGAAGCCCAGTTCGTGGTCAACTTTCAAGGTTCGCAACAGCTGTGTTTGTCAACGTTGTATCATTGCGCCACATTTTTTCGCGCACACAGGTGACTACAACTGATGAATGATAGTTATTTAGGTGACTACAAGCATATGCATTGACTACAGGTGACTACCGTTCATTGATGATCATGGTTGATGGCTTAGAACTTACTCTGATGAATGATAGTTATTTAGTGGCATACAACTGATTCATCAAACCATCCAGATAACCATCCATATTTGATTTGCAGGCATGCAGTGATGAATGCTATATTGAAAATATGTTTGACTCAATTCTGCCGATCCATTTCTCTAAACTACTATGACTTTGACCCAATAGAAAACATGACCATGATTAACCATCGATATCACCATTTGTCAGCCACTATCAACCTTCGCTAGTAGGCTACAAATGTTATCACCACAAGCAATGTCCATTACCAAACATTACCAATTCTAACTATAATCATAAGCAGTCTTATCGGTTATCATGACTTTAGCATGGCCATGATCAATGCTAAACCATTATCAATTCTTCATGACTTATCATGATATTTGCCGACCGTTATCATAGCCATTTATGGAATGACTTATCCTGATATTATTAGCGATTATCAATGCTCAACCATTATCAATTGTTTTCCCACTAATATTGTTGGTTCATATCCCCCATTATTGTTGGTTAATATTGACCCATTGCCATATTAGTAGCCATCATCAAGCATTACTATGACACGGGGAACGGTACGACGGACCAGTTCACCACCTTGCGGTCCAGGTCCGCCGACGAAAGGTCGTTTCGCGGCGTGAGGAGCGGTGCTTGAGCGCTGGCGACCAGAACGAGCATGGTGGTTACGAGTGGTTGCTTGACCATTGTAGTGGTGGTGAATTTCAAGGTGAATTTCATGGTTAATACTTGGTGAATCATTGGTTGATGATGGTTATAAATAAATAACTAATGATGGTTATGTAATAGATTGGGTAATAAGCAGCTTGCAGTGGTTAATCATGGCTGATAACTATGGCTACTGATGGGTCAGGGTAGGCAGTGGTGGTCAATCAGGTGATTGTTTATGACTTGGTTTATACAGACAATCAAATGGTATATCCAACACGGATGGGGAACCGCAACGAGATTAACGCTGAAGTATTTTTGCTTAATGATCACAAGTGTCGTTATAATAAACAGATACAGTGTGATAATCTGAACAGTGGGGAACCGCAACTAACTAGTTATAAACAGATCTAAATACTAAACAGTTTTTCACTTGTAATAACAACTACTCGTAGTTATAAACAGCTATAATAAACAGTGTTTAGATCGCTAGCTGTAAGCACTAAACAGACCTAAACAGCGATGGATAATCCTGCTTAAAAATATATAAAGGTTAACTCGGCACAAGATTTTCCAACCATTTCCAATCGTAATTGACAGCCATCATTACCAACCTGAATGGTCTTGCAATCATGGTTGGGAATGATCATTGGTAATGACACACACAATGATTGATCATTGGTGTTTGGACTGACCCTTTTGATCAATCATTGTGTGTGTGTGTCATCAATGTTGAAACATTAAACATGGATGGTTCACCAAAAATAGGTGATGATACTACTGCTTAAGATTTGCCTATGGCCGGGAATTTATCAGAGTAACGGTCATTGATAGTCATGGCTTAACACCAAATACTAAAGTATTGTTGCCTAAACTAAACGACATATTTGGTGATGGTTCCGATTCTGGATAATCACACTACTCATAGCTAATGCTTCATCGTGGCTACTGTAATGATGGTTGATGATACTAGTTGATGATGCTGATTGATGATGACGGTTGATGATACTGGTTGATGACAATTGTTGTTGCTTTTGCATATGCAAAGGGTTGAAACAACAGTATTCAGCAAAGGTCCGCAATGGGCAACACTGATTAATGATGGCAGGGCTAGTTGTTTGGCGCTTATTCACAAGGCACCAGAGTATTGATGATTAATGAGTGGTTAGTTGTCAATTATATGAATGTTAATGAATGCTTGATCATGGCTAAGAGTGGTTCACAATTGACAATGGCTGAAAGCATTGTTTGTCAGTTGGTTCATGTTAGGGGATATTGTTGATTGACAACTGTGGTGGATAGCTGAATAGTAAAGCTCAAATATGTTGACCCGAGATTGCAATCACAAACAATGATTTATAAACACTTCATAGTGGCCTTTAGAAATGGTCAATCATGAGTAGTTTCAATTGGTCAATTGATGATCAGATGATAGATGAAGGTTATTTTGATACTGACCTAGTTGCTGATTCTGATTGATTCATGCATAATATGGGCTATTTTGAAGGGGATTCTGATGAAGTCAGGATGCAGGAGAGGTTGATTTGGATCCCCAATGATTCCACTTCTGATCATAGGTTTAGGGCGACAGGTCAAACCATTCCAGCAATGCGAATTATTTAGCCTTGATTTCATGAGAAACCCTTCTTCAGGATCAACATCCGCTATCACATACAGATGATGATCGGGCTATTCGCCACACCATGTTTTGGGGCAGAGGTTGTTCTGTTGCCCGTAGCCAGAAATAATCTTAAATATCCATTGGCATGCCTTTCAATGCATACTCACAAAAAACTACAATCGAATACAGTAGATTAGAATAGATACAAATACAAACTACAAATCAAATATAAACATGAATGTGTATATGATCTTGTGTAATCCCATATCTGTACATATGTATTTATATAGGATAACATACAGGTTGCCCTATCACTACTTCACCACTTCATCAGCTGTTTTTTCTACTGCTCCAATGATTCCAGGGGGCCCCTGCCATTCCACAGGAAGACAACGTGCAGCGGCCCAGGTGCCGGCGGGGTTGGCTGGGGGCATTCTTAGACTTGTTCTTGCTGCGATTTCAAAGCACAGAAACTCCTGGAATATGACAACCCCAAGGAGCAAGAACAACCCCAAGACTTTCAACTTCATGAAACCCCCCCAAGGAGCAAAAAGCGCCCTAAACAAGAATGAAACTTCTGGAATATGACAGCTGATGGAATATTCCATACCCCAAACAATCCGAAGAGTTTGAACTTCATGAAACCCACTTGAAGATCTCCAACCCTGTGGAGTGGCCGGCGGCTCGTCCTGCCGCCCTCGCTGGGGCGCTGTGAAAATGGCGCCCTGGAACTCCGCCAGCACTGCTGATGCAAGCTGTAGTGGTTCATGATGCTTTTCCGCAGTGGTGGCGGAAGATTGTAGTGCTTAACTGGATGGCTTATACCCACTAATTAACTTAGGTTTTTAGTGTTTTTTGGATATGATTGATTTACCATATAACCACTAAACATATATTTTTAGCAAGTGATCTATATGATTGATTTACCATATAACCACTAAACATATATTTTTAGCAAGTGATCTATAAGCCACCAAGTTAAGCATCAATTAATACTGATGGTTTCATTCAGATTAACAGTAATGCCCTTCCACAATATCTAATGCTTCATCAAATGTAGTGCTTAATGATGGTTAATGATGGTTCAACTATCATTTGTAGCAACTTTGGGAATATCAACGTGAAGGGAAACCGGATCTGTGTTGTGCGTTCAACATGCCAGTCCGCTACAACCAACGTCTCATGTCATGCTGCCAACGGCCACCATCCCAGCCGCACCAGGCAGAACCGTCGCAAGCCGCAAGTCGACACGTGCGCGAGCTGTGTCTGCCGAGTACTCATATTGGAATGAACACTATGGGGTTTGGCTGGTGGTTTTACCTGGATATCAACATCATTTAACATCTATCCATGGATCATAGCGGGAAAGAAGGGCAAAGAAGTATCACCTACTATTCCTCATCATTAAGAACGATTCACCATGATCAACCACGAAAACTCCAGCAGCAGGTCTAGCTTCCGGCCCAACTGGGGTTATTCAACGGGGTGTACCAGGCCTCGGCCAGGGCACACACACACAGAGTTTATTTTTTGTTGCAAAGGGCAGGTTTTTCTTTCTCGGAAAACTGTCAATTTTTTGTTAAATGTGGTTGATTCCACGCTGATGATTTTAGAATGGATGATGCATATTCATCAACCACCAGCAATTTCAGTAGCTCAATACCATGAACCATCATAAACCAGCATCAATCATCATCCATCATTGACATTAGCCATCGTTAATCATCATGGAGCATCATTTGACCATCACCAACCATCATTCACGCCGTGTTTGATGCGGAACAGTAGGAATTACCAAGCACCTGCAACCATGGAAGTTTCGAAGTGTTGGAAACCAACAAGCTGAGGCAATAGTGACTGAGACGATTGAGGGAATCAATTGTGGTTCTGACTGGTGGTTGAACCTGGTTCATGGTGGTTAATGGTGTTTCTTGATTGAGAGAACTTGAGTGTTGACAGCCGTGTTCGAGGATCGTTCACTTGTTTCATGTACACTTGCATTCCAGGAGATTTGTGGGTATTTAATGCCAACTGTTTCATGAACTGTTTCATGAACTGTTTCATGAACTGTTTCATGAACTGCAGCTTCGAGTTCGATGCCAGGTATTTACCGAACTACCAAGAGACTTTGGTCCATTATCATAAGTCCTTCGGAGTGCTCCAGGAGATTTGGGGGTGATGTCACGTTTGGAGAAGCCTGGTGGGTGGAGGGCGACAAGCCCTTGGTGTTTAGTGGCTAGTAGTAGCGGAAAATCACCAACAGTTAATGGTGAAACAACTACTGATTGATACAGGTTGGTGGTTTGATTAACTTGTCTATTTTCCCTAGTATTCAAAAATGATTGGTCAGTTGACCAGTTTTTTTAGAAGGGGTGAAAGCACCAACCAGACAATGTTTGAGGGTACTGGTATGTTATGAGCAAACCCATACCAACGAACATTAGTCAAGGGATTTGATAGGCGCACATGAAAAATCGGTAATCTGAAACCATGCCGCATTCTTGGAGAGATTGTCAACTAAACAATAGGGATGGCGGCCATGATGATTCTCGATGTGCCCCCAGCCACTGCTACGAACCAATACACATATATTGGTCTCATTGTTGCTTATTTACCCATCATGACTTTGGGGTTCCTCATGGCTTGAGAAACCACCATTTATGACAGCTTTGATCGCCTTTGTTTGAAGCACCATGCTTCAACTGGCTTCAATTGATCGCACTGAAGAAGCAGGATTGCCTTGGTGATAGCATGGTTCCAAGAGGAGCTTCCTTGTCACTCGCGGCTTCCACCTGTGATACGGTATTTGCATAACAGGATAATAATGGATTTAGACATAGATCTATGTATTATTTAGATATGTACGTACAAATATTGTTGATCAAGATGGTGATTCTGCTTGATATCACTCCATAACACTATCACCAGCATTCATGTTTTCGAACTTTGAACTGTATATGTGTTCTATCCATATCAATGTATACACACTGCATATGCGCTTACACATGTTTACACTATAGAATTACCTTTACATTTGTAACTGTGCGCATCAATGATGTGGGTTTGCCCATAAATGGTGTACCCCTAGAAACCCCAATGATTGGTGGCTTCCTCAATCTATAAATAGCCATTTGGGATGGCACCACCATTGATAGACAACATTCCCAGCTGTTGCACCGTACAAGGAGCTCTTCGACCACAGAGATTTCCTGAATTTTGAACAGGAAATTCATGGCAACTGGGCGACAAGTTCAGGAGTCCGATCATTCAACGACGGAGCAATTGGGTTTGTCCGAAGCCATGGGGTTTACGATACAAAAACGTTGCCCCCCATCCAATAGCGCAAGTGGGACTTCTATCAGGGCATCCAATCAAGCTTTGTTTTTCGAAGCTATGTATGATTCAACTCAACTGTTACATGGTGCATGTTTTTCGTATGTTGGGTGGGCGGGGTGCAAGGAAGAGAGTCGGAAGTGCCGTCTGAAGGATATGCCTTGTTGGCAACTCATGATTATCTTTCTGCATTTGGGACTTCTGTCAGAGCATCCAATCCAGTTTTGTGTTTGGAAGCCATGTATGATTCAACGCAACTGTTACATGGTCTATGTTTTTTTTCTGTGTTGGGTGGAGGGGTGCAAGGAAGAGAATCGGAAGTGCCGTCTGAAGGATACGCCTTGTTGGCAACTCATGATTATCTTTCTGCATTTGGGACTTCTGTCAGAGCATCCAATCCAGTTTTGTGTTTGGAAGCCATGTATGATTCAACGCAACTGTTACATGGTCTATGTTTTTCGTATGTTGGGTGGCGGGTGCAAGGAAGAGAGTCGGAAGTGCCGTCTGAAGGATATGCCTTGTTGGCAACTCATGATTATCTTTCTGCATTTGGGACTTCTGTCAGAGCATCCAATCCAGTTTTGTGTTTGGAAGCCATGTATGATTCAACGCAACTGTTACATGGTCTATGTTTTTCGTATGTTGGGTGGCGGGTGCAAGGAAGAGAGTCGGAAGTGCCGTCTGAAGGATATGCCTTGTTGGCAACTCATGATTATCTTTCTGCATTTGGGACTTCTGTCAGAGCATCCAATCCAGTTTTGTGTTTGGAAGCCATGTATGATTCAACGCAACTGTTACATGGTCTATGTTTTTCGTATGTTGGGTGGCGGGTGCAAGGAAGAGAGTCGGAAGTGCCGTCTGAAGGATATGCCTTGTTGGCAACTCATGATTATCTTTCTGCATTTGGGACTTCTGTCAGAGCATCCAATCCAGTTTTGTGTTTGGAAGCCATGTATGATTCAACGCAACTGTTACATGGTCTATGTTTTTCGTATGTTGGGTGGCCGGGGTGCAAGGAAGAGAGTCGGAAGTGCCGTCTGAAGGATATGCCTTGTTGGCAACTCATGATTATCTTTCTGCATTTGGGACTTCTGTCAGAGCATCCAATCCAGTTTTGTGTTTGGAAGCCATGTATGATTCAACTCAACTGTTACATGGTG